>CM035845.1:276253412-276633412 GCA_020510985.1 Pholidichthys leucotaenia | reverse complement strand
ATAACACATTATTACCAATTACTGTCAATGAAATCATTATTTAAACCTTTCTAACGTCCTCATCCGTGTCTGCTCCTGGGTCTGGGTTTATTTGCCATATCAGTATGCAACCAGCAGTCAGACCCAGCGGACACCACGATGGGAGCGCTAGCGGCCCAAATCAGTGTTCTGGAGCACCGGTCTGACCAAATGGCATATCAAATTCAGGTGCTTCTTAATCAAGTATCTAAAATGTCGGAGCAGCTAACACAGCTAAACACAAACTTACAGGACCTGATGGCGGCATCCCCCATCACAGCTCAAATGGCGTCTGTTAACCGTCCGGGTCGGGTATCGGTTTCCTTGCCTCCTCACTATGAGGGGAAGTTAGGGGGGACAAGTGGGTTCCTATTCCAGTGCCAGTTGGATTTTGATTGCATCCCTGATGAGTTTCCATCTGATCATAGCCGTATCAGTTTCTTGGCAGGGCTCCTTGACAGACGCGCCCTCGCTTGGGCTCAGGCTATCATCCAGGGTTCCAATTTCCAAGTGTATTCATTCGACTGTTTTATGGAAGAATTTACCTGGGTATTTGACCATACTGACCTGGAGGGGAGCACGTCCTCACGACTAGTGAGCCTTTGCCAGGGTTCCAACACGGCAGCCGAACACACTCTCAACTTCCGAGTTCTGACGGCAGAGGTGGAGTGGGATGACACGATACTGTGCTCGGGTTTCATTTATGGACTTAACTCAAACCCCCGAGATGAGCTCACCCATCTCCAAGAGGAACCAGGCTCTTTCGACACATTAGTGTCGTTGGTAATCAAACTCAACAATAGGCTGTGGGAACAGGCTAAGGAATGACAGTCCAGAGTCCGCTCCACCCCCACATCATCCCATCTCATCTGCAGCTTCTCGCGTTTCCATCGGCCAGCTCTTCTTGTGATTCACCTGAACCCATGGCGGATCTCATTTCGCACTCCTGGTCTAATTTTTGCTCCAGCCCACTGAGTTCATTGGTTTAGCTCTGGTTGATTCCGGAGCAGGACAAAATTTTCTTTCAGAGAGTCTGGTAACCCAGTTTAAGATCCCCTGCAGTCTGCTGCTCTTAATCTGATTGCCCTTTCCGGTCAGCCCCTTTGCCAGGTTGCCAAATGCACCATCCCACTAGCCTTAATGGTCTCCGGTAACCATCATGAACAGATATCCTTTTTGATCCTCCCTGCTTCCACTTCACCAGCTGTTCTCGGTCATCCCTGGCTAAAGGTTCATAATCCAGTTCTTGATTGGTGCAAGAGGGTAGTAAGTTCCTGGAGCTCCTGTTGTATGCCCACGTCTCCAATCCACTGCGTGCTTGCCTAATATCCCCATTCAGGCCTCCGTCCCTGAGTTCCCTGATTTGTCTAAAGTTCCCCCTGAGTACCATGATTTGGCCCCTGTTTTCTGTAAAGCTAAAGCTATGTCCCTGTCCCCGTACTGCCCTTATGACTGTGCCATCGAGCTCCTGCAGGGGGCCCCATTACCATCAAGCAGGCTTTATAACCTGTCAGCTCTGAGTGGATACCCATGGAGAAATACATCAAAGAAGCCCTGGCGGCCGGCCACATTCAGCATTCGTCATCTGTCTTAGGAGTGGGGTTCTTCTTTGTGGGGGAAAAAAGATGGATCACTACGCCCTTGAATAGACTGCCGTGAACTTAATATCACTGTTAAAGACAAGTACCCCCTTCCTCTCATTTCCTCCATGTTTGATCTACTCCAGGGCTTGGTCATATATTCCAAGCTTGACCTCAGAAATGCATATCATCTCATCAGAATTAAGGAGGGGCATGAGTGGAAAATGGTGTTTAAAACACATCTGGGTCATTTTGAATATTGTGTAATGCCTGTTAACCTCACCAATGCCCCTGCTGTTTTTCAGTGCCTGATAAACGATGTGCTGCAGGATTTCCTCAGCTCCTTTGTTTTCGTATATTTGGACGACATTCTCATTTTCTCTTTCTCTTCAGAAGAACATCGGGTACACGTCAGGATGGTCCTCCAGTGCCTCTTGGAGAACCAACTGTATGTTAAAGCAGAGAAATGTGAGTTCCACACCACCACCACTACATCCCTGGGGTTTATTATTTCCCATGGCCACATAGAACCCAGCCCTGTGAAAATCAAAGCAGTCACTAATTGGCCTGTTCCCACCTCCTGTAAGCAGCTCCAGCGGTTTTTAGGATTTGCCAACCGTCAATTCATCAGGAACTACAGTACCATCGCTCATCCACTCACTGCCCTCACGTCTGTAAAAGTTTGCTTTCGCTGGCCTGAGCAGGCAAATGAAGCATTTTCCCTGTTAAAGGCTCAGCTCTCAGAGGCCCCAATCCTAATCCAACCTGACCCTGTAGTTTATTGTCAAGGTGGATGCCTCTGAAAGTGGGGTGGGGGCTGTTCTGTCGCAGTGCTTGGCAGCTGACAACAAAATACACTCCCGCCGAGAGAAACTATGATATTGTGACTGGGAGCTCCTGGCAATGAAACTTGCCTTGGAGGAATGGCGACACTGGCTGGAGGGGGCAACCCAACCGTTCCTTATGTGGACAGGCCACAAAAACTTGGAATATATTCCGTCAGCTAAGAGGCTCAATTCCCATCAGGCCAGTGGGCGCTGTTTTTCAGCAGGTTTCTATTCTCCCTTACCTACAGGCCGGGCTCAAAAAATACTAAGCCCAACGCCCTGTCCCACCAGTTTGTGGCTGAAACATCCATCCCAAGGTGGAGACCAGTGTCCCTAGTTCCATCATCGTTGGAGCTCTCACCTGGGACATCAAGCAGCGGGTTGGGGAGGCTCAAATCTCAGACCCGGACCCTGAGGGGGGCCACTGGGCCAATTTTTCATTCCTATGGCAGTTAAGGGGGATGTGATTCACTGGTTACACACAGCCAAATTCTCCTGCCACTCGGGGTTGGTTAGGACCCTCTCATCTCTCATCTCTCCTGGGTCCAGGTTGTTCTTCCTCAGGACATGGAGGAAGTGCAGCTGCTGCTGAGCTTTCTTCACCAGCGCCTTGACGTTGACAGTCCAGGAGAGGTCAGAGGAGATGTGGGTGCCCAGGAACCTGAAGGTGGGGACGGTTTCCACACGGTCGCCATTTATGAGGAGGAGGGTGTGGTCCTGTCTGTGCTTCCTGAAGTCCATAATGAGTTATTTGGCTTTATGGACATTCAGTTTCAGGTTGTTTTCTGAGCACCACGTCAACAGATTATCTTCCTCCACCCTGTATGCCTTCTCATCGTCGTCAGTGATGAGCCCATCCAAGGTGGTGTCGTCCACGTACTTCACGATGACGGTGGTTGGGTGGGTTTGAATACAGTCAAAGGTGTACAGGGAGTACAGTAGAGGGCTTAGCACACAGCCCTGGGGGGAGCCAGAACTGAGTGACAGTGAGGAGGCGTGGTGGGTGTTATTGTTGTGTGTGACTGTTGTGTTTGTGCTTGGCCCTTAGGGCTTGCCATAGCCACCCTGGTAATGACGTCAGGCGGGCTGCGGTACATGTATATATTCTGAGGTGTTCTCAATAAAGTTCACTGAGTTCACTGCATGGCATAACAGACTCCAGTCTCTGATTACCGACATATCATTTTGGCGATGACAGAAAAAAACATGGAGGCATATGGGCTACCTCCACCTCTGCCGTTGTTTCTGGAGTGTCCGGGGGAGCCAGCAACCCAGTAGCCGGATTGGATGGCTATGCTTGGGGGATACATCGCTGGGCTGGGCCTGGGTAGACTCGACGGAGACTGAGGACGGGCGCTTCTGGTCCGTCATCTCGGCACAGAGGATCGGAGAATTCTTGGCATGTTGGGAGAGACGGAGCTTTATCGGATGCTGTCAGACGGCTGGCTGGAGATTTTGCCAAATGTCCAAGGAACAAGAAGCTGGGGCTGTGGGTAGTGAGACTGTTGGAGCCAAGAGGAGCTAAGCTAGTTAGCTCGGAGGAGCTAAAGGCTCAGGCTGTGGCAACGGGACAGTTAGCCGTGAAAGCTAGGTGCGCACCAAAAATGAGCTACAAGCTACCAGCTGGGCATCCAGGGATGACCTGAGCCCTTGGTTACCGGAGACGGCGAGCCAGCTGAGGAGCTCAGCACGGTGCATGACCATAGCGCTGGTGATGTGGACGATGAGGTGAGCAGCAGCAGCAGAGAGGGAGAGCAGCGACCGGACTCAATTGAGTCTTCCCTGCAACTGGAGTCCGGGCAGCAGGAGAGTGGAAGCAAGCATGCTGAAGACCCCAGGAAGCGGCAGCGACAGCCGGGAGCAGAGGCAGCACAGCGGAGCGCCTCGGACGAAGGAGAGGAGGTGCCGGGCGCCACGGAGGTCGGGCAGGACCTCCAGTGCCGGAGCTCAAAGTGCCTTGGACAAGGGTGCTGGGCGTTATGGCAAGGTGCCCGAATCAACGGATGGTGCCAACGAGCAAGCTTTAGTTTTCCCTGGAGTTCGGCTACAGGGGACCGGAGTATCTGGGGCTGCAACAGCGGCAGCAGCAGTGGGTTTGAAAACGGTTGGGGCAGACCAACAGGCACTGAGGGACTGTGTGCAGCGCTGCAGATCGGACAGCATGAGGATGCGCACCGGCAGGCTGCAGTGTTCCCAAGAGGAGGTGTCGGATGGTGAGTCCGGACGGCCGAAGCGGTCGGTGGCAAGGAGAGACGTTCTCGCCGGGGAAGTCAGCTTCGACCCCGCAAGCAGGCGGCTTCCAGGGGCGCGTATGCCGTGGGGCTGCCCCAGTCTGCTGACCCGGTTTTACCCTTGGCTCACTATGGACTGTGGTGTAACCTAATAATTTTAATGTAAATATGGTTATGCATGTATATATGTAAAAGATAGTTCTAGTGTTCATATGTGCATGTGTTTTGAAAATAGTGTTGGTATGAATGTGGTGTACATATGAATGTGTGTTATTTGGGGATTATTTTATGTATTTTATTGTAGTTTAGGAGACACGGCAGTTATTTTTGATTTATAAAGGGACTGTTTTTGTTTAGTACAAGCGGCAGAATGATCCGCTTTGCCGTGTGGGGTGGGACAGCAGTCCATCTGTTCCCCATAGTTTTTAGTTGTTTTGTGGTGAATGTGTTAGGCCACTATAGTTCACTGTTTCCCATTATTTTCTTAGTGCATGATTCGGGTCCTAAATTGGGATGGGTCTGAATTGTGTGTACGTGTTATGGACTTTTGTAAGGGGGAGGGGAATGTTGCGTGTGACTGTTCTGTGTGTGCTTGGCCCTTAGGGCTTGCCGTAGACGCCCTGGTGATGATGTCAGGCGGGCTGCAGTACCTGTATATATTCTGTGGTGTTCTCAATAAAGTTCACTGAGTTCGCTGCATGGCATAACAGACTTCAGTCTCTGATTACCGACATAACATTTATGTCTATAAATACCTTGGTACAAGGATGAGGCCAGGTGAACGGTCGAACTCAGCTTTATTAATAGTTGGATACACCATACAACCACCAGGCAGGGGCATCGGCAAAGAGGCCCTAAAATGGATACCCCCTGGTATTTATAGAATGTGCAGTGGCGGAACTGGAAGCAGCCGCCACTACGCCGAACTTCACAATAATGGTATTAACCACAACATCACATTCCACCCCCTGTCCCTGTAGAAAAGTCCAAAATCACACACACCATTAAGACCCTCCCCAATTTAGGACCCAGAACACACACTAACAAAACGAAAACTGAAATCACTAAATGGCCTAATACATTCACACAACAGAACCTAAAATAAGGAGGACGGGTGAACTACCATCCTGCCTCACACAGCAAGGTGGATTATTCTGCCACCTGTTGGTCTAAACCCAAAGTCCATTAATAACTTAAAAGTATTGCCGTGTTCTTAAACTAATAAAACACCCAGAACAAGAACCTTTTTTTTGCACAAACATATAAACCTTAGAACTAGTTAACATAATGTACATTACTGTCCTTTTGGCAGAAAAGGGTAGAACCAGCTTGTGGGGGGCCCAGAGCAGCCCCTCAGCAGACCCGCCCCTGGAAGCAGCATGCCCCCGGGATCACAGCTGATCTCATGGACGAAAGCGCCTCTTCTCATCGCCACCGACCATCTCTCTCGCCCAGCCCCACCACCAGAAGCCTCCTCCCAGACACGCCGCAGCTCAATGGTGTGCCTCCTCGAACCGTCCGACAGCTGGAAGTAAGCTACGCCAAGCTTAGCCACAATGCGCAGGTGTCCCTGGTGTTCCACTGGCTGTTGTCTTGCCTGCATCCGGTGTGGACATTCCTTTCCTCGAGCCTGGACCAAGTCCATAACTCTAAAAGGGGCTCTGTTTAGCCTAAAATGGTGCTGTTTGGCACGCGGTCTCTCCGTGCCCGTTGGTCTAGCCCCGACCTCTTCTAACACCGTTGCAGCAGTTGCCATCATAGCTGCAGATTCTCCAGCCCTCTGCAGCTAAGTTCTGGAGGAATCTGGGGCTAGCACATTGGCATCACTCTCCAATGCAGGCGCCTCACCGCCATGCTCGGTACCCGCTCCTACCATTCCCCGAGCGCCGGCACTGAGACCTTCCTGCATCAAACCTGAGTGAAGCTGGTCCTGCTTTACCACCGTGATGTCCGATAGATCTTCGTCCCATACAACGTCGTCCTCCACCACCAGAACCGGGGCGGGTTCCACTGGCCACAACCAGACCATTCTTCCCCAGCATCATCTTTGATGGTGAACCCCAGTCTGTAAAACAGGTCACAGCCCATAAGGTCATCGCCTCGGACCGTCACACCGCCTCGGACTGTTCCAACCGTGCACAGCCTGCCATCACCATAATCGTAAAGCAGCGCTGGGTTACCTCTTATCCTGTAGTGGGGAAAAAATTTCCTTACTGTGGCCCAATTTAGCAACGATCCCTCCACCCCCGTGTCGAGCAGCAGCAGCACCTCCACTCCATCCAGCGTCACCATGCAAAATGTGTACCCGTTTGTACTCAGGGACACCATGTGGATAGTTGTCGGGGGCGAGTGGGGTGACTCCCTCCGTGGGCTCTCCGGCTAGGACACACGGCACACTCTGGCATAATGGTTCAAGCATCTACACTTGCCACAATGCTTCCCTCTAGCTGGGCAATCCTTAGCCTTATATTGGTGCTTCATGGGCCCACAACCCATGCATGGGGGTTTTCCTGGGGCAGACCTTTGGCTGGTAGCATTGGCTTCTCTCACATCGTCATCCATGCTATCCTCACTATCCGGGTCCGCTACTAATGCAGCAGAGCAAGGCTCCAGCTGCCGTTGTGACTGGTGTCAATTTAGCTCCGAGGTTAGCTTGTACGCGGTCTCCATCTGGAGAGCTAGCTCCACAGCCCTAGCTAACGTTAAGTCACATGGCACTGTGAGTAGCCAAGCTCATAAAGCAGCGCTGTTCGTGTGCTCCGCTAGCTGGTCCCATACCATTTCTTCCTCCAATGGCCCAAAACAACTCTCGCTAGCCAGCTGCCTCAGGTCGGCAACGAACTGGTGGACTGCCTCACCCACCCGCTGGTGTCGCTGCCAGAACCTAATCCTCCAGACAGTGTTTGTCCACTGTGTTTTATCAAGACCAAAGTCAGCGCAGTCGTCTACCAGGAAATTTTAGAGCACTTCATGCTTCCCTCTGCTGATAAGCTTTATGGAAAACCCGATTTCATTTTCCAACAGGACTTGGCACCCCCCACACTGCCAAAAGTATCAAAATGTGGAAGATGTGTTCAATGACGAGACATGAGTGTATTTCTCAGGTTCGGCTTTATTGCAGAACACATTCATCCAACATTCTCAAAAGCAAGAAGAAGCAGAATAATATTACATCACACTCTTATACCTCCGGGGGATTAAGAACTCAAGTCACATGGTGCTTCTGCAAACATTCAATCACAATGCAAGTCTCTGAAGATTCACCATTGTCTCTTATTCTCCGGTGTCCTGGGAAACCCCCCAGGGCCTCCTCTGAGACAAGGGCCCGACTTCACACCTCCTCGCCATCACCTGTCGGCCCCCGTCGATCCAATCTCCTGTTCCTCCAGACGTGAAGCCTCAATCCACATAAGCCATACATTTGTGGGAGATATGAACCAAACATATGTGCCACACTCTTGTGGGAAATATGAACCAAACATATGTGCCACATGACCCCCCCCCCAAACGTCTGCATGGGACAAACATACTCATAAATGCATAACATAAAAGACATCGCCACATAACCAACAATCAATCCCCCAATCTCTTAGGTCTTAACTTCCTGCCGAATCTGCTGTAGGCCGGCTTCGCTGCGTCTGCAGCGTCTCCTCGCACCTGGGGATTAGATTTGTTAGCACATCTCTGTGGGAGCTCTGGAGCATGCCTTCTCGGCGGCCTGCCACGGCGGGGGGCTTTCGCCAACTGCACGCGTTCATCAGCCAGGACAAAAGCGGGCTTGAGTCTGTTTATGCAAATTAGCTCCCTTCTGCCCCCCAAATCTAGCAAAAAATGCTTCTCATTTTTTTCCAGCACCCTGAACGGTCCATCATAAGGCGGTCTCAGCCCTGGGCGTTGTGCGTCATGTCTAACAAAAACAAACTCTGCGTTTTTTAAAGCCTCTGGCACAAAAACGCATGGAAAACTGTGATGCACTGGGCCAGGCAGCGTGTTTGATCCTGTGCCGCTCTGCAACAGCTGAGCGGGGGGGCAATTGGGCGCAGGATTTTCCGGGAGAAATTCCCCTGGCAAACGGAGAGGTTGTGTGAACACTAACTCCGCTGGGGAGGCTTGTAAATCCTCCTTAGGTGCAGAACGCAACCCCAATAAAACCCATGGCAGTTTGTCTACCCAATTTGTATCCGTGAGCGATGCTCTGAGGACTGCTTTCAATGACCTATGAAAACGTTCACATAAACCGTTGGCCTGCGGGTTATATGCGGTAGTGCGGTGTACCTTCACCCCTAAGCTGTGGGCCATAGACGACCAGAGTTCAGAAACAAATTGAGGGCCTCTGTCTGACGTTATATCCGACGGAACTCCAAAACGCGCGACCCAAGCTGTTAAAAACGCGCGTGCAACCTCTTCCACCGTTGTTGACGCCAGAGGTACCGCTTCTGGCCAACGTGTGGTGCGGTCCACCATCGTCAAAAGGTGTGTGCGTCCTTGAGACGAGGGAAGCGGGCCCACCAGATCAACATGCACATGATCAAAACGCTTAGCTGGGATGTGAAAAGGCTCCAAAGGGGCCCTCGTGTGCTTGTGTATCTTAGCCCTCTGGCACGCTACACAAGCCGCTGCCCATTCCTTGACCTGTTTGCGCAACCCCGGCCAGACAAATTTCTCCCCCACCATCTTGACCGATGCGCGCACCCCCGGGTGCGCCAGCGAATGGACCGAGTCAAAAACGCGGCGGCGCCACGCGGCTGGAACCACGGGATGAGGCCGACCCGTGGAGACATCGCATATTAAGGGGGGCATACCTATTTGCTGCACCCTGTGCTCCAGCCTTAACCCTGTTGGTCCAGACTGGAGCGCGCGCACATCCGCGTCACCAACCTGCTCCGTAGCCATGTCTGCATAATCCAAACCTACGTGGACCGGGGCTGCGCGCGCTCCCACGTGGCCTGGCGTTGCCACAGCACGTGAGAGACAGTCCGCCACTACATTGTGTTTGCCTGCTACATGCTGGATATCGGTGCTGAATGTCATATCCGGCTCTAGGGAGCCGGGCAATCAGAGCCGGGGACAAGCCAGTGAGTCGTGATGTTTTATTTAGGGTAAAGGGTAAGAGATGAGGAGAGCACAGATACTCATGCAGACGTACACTCACAGGTTGCACAGCGCAGAGGTAAGCAGCTCGTACCGGACATGGGGGTAACAAGACGTACATACTCACAGCGGGATACAAACACAGGAATGCTGCAAGAGGAGTAAAAGCTGACACCAGACGAAGGGGCTTCAGCTTAGCAATGTGTTTATGTCGCAGCCCCGAGTCATCGAGGCTGCTCCTATTTATCCTCATTGGCAGCACCCCAGCTGATGAGGACTAATTGGCCCCAGCTGTCCATAATGCTGCCAGCTGGGAGCCTGCTGAAACGCTGCTCAATGGGAAGCAGGGATGAGGGAAAACATGGGCTGAGTGCCGAGACGGCATCTCAACCCGTGGTGACAGAGCCCCCCCCTCAAGGTCGGGCTCCTGAACGACCAGGAACATCCCAGCCCCCCCCCCCCACACACACACACCTAGGGTGGGAGGAAGGGAGGCAGGACTGGAGGGGAAGAAGCCAAGGGAAGGACAACACCAATGGGGCAATGTAGGGTGGCAGGGAAAAAAACCCAAATACAATACTGAACAAAACAGGGAATAATCAACCCAGGTTCGAATGGGGAGAAGAACTGGGTCAGCACGCCGGTTACACACTACTCAGAGAGTACCAACAATGCGTGACCCAGAGCAAGGAAACAAAAAACCACCAAAAAGGTACAGGGCAAAAATGCTGAGTATGGTTAAATAAAGGGGAACACAATACACAGCGCCAATTTAAGTACGTACACAGTCACCAAGAAAAGAGAAGGTGACTGGAACAAATGGACAACTACAGAGCATGGTGTTACGGAAAACAAGGCACATGACTCTATAATGAACCAACAGGGCATAAAAAAGAAATACTGAGTGCAGGCAAAGAAAAACCCACACACACGAATATATAAATACCCACAGTCACCTAAAGAAATGAAAGTGACTGGAATAATTGGATAACTGCAGAGCATGGTCTGAAAGGAAACAAAACATAACTCTACAATGCAAAAACGGGACTAAAAACATGGTACAAAAAATAAAATGCTGAGTATGTGAGATGGAAAACACACAGCACTATAAAAACATATCCACCAACAGGACAAAACATTACACCCGTGTGACCTTGATAACGATAAAAGAAAAAGTGACACCCGAGGTGTACGGCAGGCAGAGTCCAAAAATAGCCGAGATGGCTCCGGAGATCTCCCCGCCCATTGTCCAGCTGGCGAATCAGGGGAAGAGAAGTGTTCGGACGGCGAACTCCGGACCCAGATCCCAGGAATCCAGTCCACCGGCAGCCGAACCAGGCCGCCCAGAAGGAAACACAGACCAGTGGGGGGAACCAGATCACCGAACCGAAAGTTCTGTGGGTCGGGTCGTCGACCCGCATCACTCAACCACCAGGACCGTTGAGACGGGCGAAGGATCAGAGCGGATCCCGGTGGAAGAGGCTCAGGGGAGAGCCGATGATGAGGGCGGCGGGCGTCAGGCCGCAGGAAAACGGCCACCTCCTCACCGGACCTGGACAATACTGGGGCAGCACCCACGTCGGACCCCGATCGGGCCTCAGGCGAACCCACGTTGGACCCCGATTGGGTCTCGGGCGAACCCACGTTGGACACTGCACCAGAACCGACCTCCAACGTTGAACCCGGACCCTCCAGCACCACGAGGAACAGCAACTCCTCGCCGGTGACCCTGGAAGAAGGCTCAGAAGAGAAAACAGAACCAGGATCAGGATCACCGGCAGCGCCAGAACCCGGCGAGACGAGCTCAGACGCAGCGGGCGGCTGCACCCTGCTCGTCTCCCCTAGAGATAGGCTGAAGTGCTCAAAGATAAAAAGAGAGAAAAGAAAGGAGAGCACTCGCCTGATCTCGGGTTCTGATGCCGTCCAGGAGACTGCGAAGATCCAGGATCCGTCGTCAGGAGGTCATTGTCAGGCTCCCATCTAGCCGCGTCGGGCCCCGCAGCCAGCATGATGGTCAGCGCAGCTTGAGATTCCTCCAGCTCCGGTGACCCCGCCGACGATCCACTCGGCGTGAAGCCAGAAGAATCTCGTCCCGCTGGACCGAACCGCTCCTCCGTGGAGACCCGGGGACGCTCAATCGTCGGCGTAGACTCCACGCAGCAGTCAGTCCCCCTCCTCCGTCCGCAATGTAGCTGCGGAACCACAGGCCCTCTCCATATCCCACCACGTTGACCCGGAGCCGGGGACCGCTCGGCGGAGAGAGACACAGAGGATGCGGGATTAGGAATACAGGTTACAGCAGGTGGAGGGAGTTCAGGGAGCTGCGAACCCTGAACTTCTCCAGGGATGTGACAGAGCAAATCATTAAGCAGGTGTGAAAAAACAATGACTTGCCTGCCCCCTGGAGGTTGAGTATCGCCTGCTGTAGTGGAATCTGCTTCTTCCTCTCCCCGCCCGGCGATAACGGAGGACCCCCCGGGAGTTCGTCTGAGGATCGCTCGCGTTGTCTCCAGCAGAGAGTTCACCAGGCCGGAATTCCAGGCACACACAGCCGTCAGGAAGCGCGTTGAGGAGGAGGGGAAAACAGCCGGGGTGAGCCAGCCCGAATGTCCAGGAATGACAGCGGGGGAATGAGGCTCAGGAAACGGGGCTGAAGAATCTCCACACAGACGAGGCGAAGAGGTGACAGCTGCGTGGGAGGAACTGTCCTGACGATGGCCCAGAACTGGATCCGGACGAGGTTCGTGCAGAGGTGACTCGGCAATGTGATGACGGCTACTCCCAGGGGACGAAGCGAGGGGGGAACCCAGGATTCGCCGCTCCAGATCGGAGATCGAGACGAGGAAGGCGTCGAGCACGGGAAAGCTTCGTAGCCCTGAAGTCCTCACCATCAACCTCATTGCCGCCGCCACATGCCTGAAGGTGGTGACAGGAAACACAGTGGAGCTCGCGACAGCCACTCGACCCCAGACATAACTGCTGTCAGCTGCGGCTCCTTGAAGGGAGTCCCGAGTGACGTGGCGCAGGTCGGGGGAAGTCCTCTGGTTGGCGCGAACTCCCGGACTGGAATAGTGGCAGGAACGGGACTCCGAAGCGGGGAAAGACGTCGCCCACTTCGACTCCCTGCCGGGATTTCCATCCACCCCGTGGAGCTTCTCTCGCTGTGTACCTGCAGCGTCTATCCTGGCACTGTCCTCCAGATGGTACAGAGAGTGAGGGTGACAGTCCAGGAGTTCCTCAGCACGGCCCGGATGCCAGCGTCTCGCGTTGGAGGCGTCGTGCAGGGTGAAGAGCGTCCCGTCGACAGCCTCCGAGATGGACCTCAGCTCGTCGCCCTGGCGCCGGAAGTGACTCCTGGGAAACGGCATGCGAGCAGCGCTGACACCCGGACAGAAAGGTACATTTCCACGGTGACTCACGGCCGCCGGTAACTCTTCTGGCTGCGACATACTGTCATATCCGGCTCTAGGGAGCCGGGCAATCAGAGCCGGGGACAAGCCAGTGAGTCGTGATGTTTTATTTAGGGTAAAGGGTAAGGGATGAGGAGAGCACAGATACTCATGCAGACGTACACTCACAGGTTGCACAGCGCAGAGGTAAGCAGCTCGTACCGGACATGGGGGTAACAAGACGTACATACTCACAGCGGGATACAAACACAGGAATGCTGCAAGAGGAGTAAAAGCTGATACCAGATGAAGGGGCTTCAGCTTAGCAATGTGTTTATGTCGCAGCCCCGAGTCATCGAGGCTGCTCCTATTTATCCTCATTGGCAGCGCCCCAGCTGATGAGGACTAATTGGCCCCAGCTGTCCATAATGCTGCCAGCTGGGAGCCTGCTGAGACGCTGCTCAATGGGAAGCAGGGATGAGGGAAAACATGGGCTAAGTGCCGAGACGGCATCTCAACCCGTGGTGACACTGAACTCCAATATTGCGGCTAGCTGTCTTTGTTGTCGGCCTGACCAAGGTTCTGAGATCTTGGCCATCGCAAAAGTTAACGGTTTGTGGTCCACAAAAGCAGTGAAACGCCGCCCTTCCAGCCAGAACTGGAAATGGCGGATGGCCAAGTGTAGGGCTAAAAGCTCCCTGTCAAACGCGCTGTATTTACGCTCGTTATCGCGCAGGGATTTGCTAAAGAACGCGAGAGGCTGCCAGGTCCCTGCCACACACTGTTCAATGACTGCCCCCACCGCTAGGTCCGAAGCGTCGGTGGTGAGCGCCAAACGGGCTGTTGGAACCGGGTGCGCTAACAAAACGGCGCTTGCAAGGGCTGATTTGACCTGGGAGAAAGCGCGTTCCCGCTCGGGAGACCATTCGACCTTATTAGTGGGTTTTTGTTTTTTTAGTGCCGCGTACAGTGGCTGCATAAGCCGCGCTGCGCTCGGAAGAAACCGGTTGTAAAAATTAACCATTCCTAGAAACTCCTGCAGCGCTTTTATCGTTTGAGGTCGGGGGAAATCTGTTATCGCGCGCACTTTCTCAGGAAGGGGAACCGCTCCCTGTGGCGAAACGCGGTGCCCCAAAGAATCGATTTGCGCCACCCTGAACTGGCACTTCGCTGGGTTAATTATCAACCCGTGCTCTGCCAGTCTCCGAAAAACCGCTGTGAGGTGGGTTTCGTGTTCGTCCTCGGACGTGCTGGCTACCAATATGTCATCTAAATAGACGAACACGAAAGGCAGGTCACGTAAAACAGCATCCATCATGCGTTGGAAAGTTTGCGCAGCGCCCTTTAATCCAAACGGCATGCGCAAAAACTCAAAAAGCCCAAACGGAGTTATTACCGCGGTTTTGGGAATACCCTGCGCGCGCACGGGGACTTGGTGGTAGTCGCGCACCAAGTCTATTTTAGAAAAAATGCGCGCCCCCGCCAAATGAACTGAGAAATCCTGGATGTGTGGAATCGGGTAGCGGTCGTGTGCTGAGACATTGTTCAACCTGCGGAAATCGCCACAAGGTCGCCACGAGCCATCAGCCTTTGGGACCATGTGTAACGGGGAAGCCCAGGGGCTGTTCGAGCGTCTAATTATGCCCAGTTTTTCCAGGTTGGCAAATTCCTCGCGCGCTATTGCCAGTTTAGCTGAGTCCAAGCGCCGGGCTTTTGCAAAAACGGGCGGCCCAGTGGTGGTGATAAAATGTTCCACCCCGTGTTTGGCCACTGTCACCGAAAACTTTGGAACTGTGAGTGCTGGAAAGTGAGTGAGCAGAGCATGAAACTTACCACCCGCAGCTGTGACGTTGGCGTGTGCAGTCGGCGGAGCCACCCGAGCTGTGCAGGGGATAGAATGGAAAGAAAGTGCATTAACCAGACGTCTATTAGCAAGATCAACCAATAAACCATGTGAGCACAAAAAATCAGCCCCTAACATGTTAAAACTGACTGCTGCTACAATAAAGGTCCACTCGAATGAACGGCCCTGTAAGGACAGACGCATGGTCCTCTCACCGAATGTCTTAATCGCTGAGCCATTCGCTGCTGATACTGACACCCAGGGAGCTTTGGACGGCATCAGCCGTTCCGCGTAGGTAGGCGTGACGAAACTCAGCTGGGAGCCTGCGTCCACGAGGAATTGTTTCCCCGAGTGTGCATCTGTCAGGTAAAGCAGCTTATTTTCTTCTCCGAGGGATGCAGCTGCTACCAGCCCCCCGGTCTTGGCGTTTCCCTGACGCTTGAAGCGGCACGGTGGGAGACATCTGTGCGCCCTCTCCGCAAAACGGCAGTGGTAGAAACACAGGCCGACCTCAGCTCCGCGTCGCCTGACGCCTGTCACCGCCATCGTCGGTTCGTCTGGCGCCGCCACCTCTGGCTCCAAACCATCTCCGAGCGCCGTCCTCTGCTCAGCTGCCGTGGCCGAAACCACGCTTCGCTTGTGGGCGTTGACGAGTCGCTGGGCCTCCTTGCCGAGGCCATGGTAGTCCCGCTTGGCCAAGCGGGGTGAGTCTGCCAGGGTCACTCTCACTGCTGGCGGCTGAGTCCGGAGGAAAAGGTGGGCGAACATAAATTCGCCATCCTCGGAGTCTTTCAGTCTCAGCATCTTCACCATCAGGTCTGCCGGTCTGTCGTTCTCCGACTCCGTCAACTCTAGGAGCCCCTCTGCTCGCTGTTGCACCGAGGGGGTGAAATGGCTGATCAGCGCCTCCTTCAATGCGCCGTACTTGTCGGTGTCCGGTTAACCAGATCTTCCACCCTCTGGACCGTGTGACTGTCCAGCTTCGCCACCACATGGTAGAACCTCGTTTCATCCTTTGAGATTCTCCGGAGGTTGAACTGCGCCTCGACCGCGTTAAACCAGGAGCGCGGGCTGTGCTGCCAGAAATTGGGCAGCTGGAGCGTGGAGGCAGCCATCAGGCTGGCCTCTGATGAGCTCCGCTCGGGAGAATTCTCCCTGCTCATTCTTTGTCGTGGGTCACCAGTGTGGAAGATGTGTTCAATGACGAGACATGAGTGTATTTCTCAGGTTCGGCTTTATTGCAGAACACATTCATCCAGCATTCTCAAAAGCAAGAAGAAGCAGAATAATATTACATCACACTCTTATACCTCCGGGGGATTAAGAACTCAAGTCACATGGTGCTTCTGCAAACATTCAATCACAATGCAAGTCTCTGAAGATTCACCATTGTCTCTTATTCTCCGGTGTCCCGGGAAACCCCCCAGGGCCTCCTCTGAGACAAGGGCCCGACTTCACACCTCCTCGCCATCACCTGTCGGCCCCCGTCGATCCAATCTCCTGTTCCTCCAGACGTGAAGCCTCAATCCACATAAGCCATACATTTGTGGGAGATATGAACCAGACATATGTGCCACACTCTTGTGGGAAATATGAACCAAACATATGTGCCACAAAAACCTAGTTTAATGACCATGGCATTACTGTGTTTGATTGGCCAGCAAACTCTCCTGACCTAAAGCCCATATAGAATCTATGGAGTATTGTCAAGAGGAAGATGGGAGACACCAGACCCAACAATGCAGACGAGCTGAAGGTCACTATCAAAGCAACCTGGACCTTCATGACACCTCAGCAGTGCCACAGGCTGATCACTTCCATGCCACGCCACAATGATACAGTAATTAATCCAAAAGGAGCCCTGACTAAGTATTGAGTGTGTACATGGACATACTTTTCAGTCGGCCAACATTTCGATTAAAAAACTATTTTTTAAAATTAATTTTATGTAATATTCTAATTTTTTGAGAAACTGAATTTGGGGTTTTCATGGGCTGTAAGCCATAATCACCAAAATTAAAATAAATGAACACTTGAAATATATCATTCTCTGTGTAATGAATCTATGTAATATATGGGTTTCAGTTTCTGAAATGAGAGACAAAAAATATTGAACTTTTTCATGATATTTTAATTTTTTTGAGTTGTATCTGTATATGTACCGTAGTGTAGCGTGCAGTGGGACATTGATGTAATTCACAATCTCACCTAACGGGGGCAGCAGTGGAAATTAGAAGAAATCTGCAGAAAACGATCACGAAAGGAAACGGCTTATCAGCTTCCTTTCTCGTGGGTTTGTTGCTGTGAATTCCGCAACAAACGAAACAACGATGGCTCTTGAATCTCGGATCACACAAGAAGAAATAAAGAAGGAGCCGGAGAAGCCCATCGACAGAGAAAAGGTCGGTTCGATGGTCGATAGCGGTTTTTTGCGTGTTTACATTTTAGGCTAAAAGCTAGGCGAGCTCTTGGCATCAAAGGCTAGTTAGCAATTGGTACATTTATGCTTACATTTGACTCTTGGAGGTAATGTATCATATGGAGAGGGCAACATCGGTGCTCTAAAAACCCACTTCATTTGCATTACGGTAACAATGTGTTAGTAGTTTGAGTAATAAACTATTTTTAAGATGATCTCTCTTGATGGCACATGACGCGTGCTAGTGTGCTAGCCACATACACAAAAAAGTGAACACTGTGTGTAAGATTTCTCGTAATATGTGATGGCAATGGTCTTGACTGCTGGTAAAGTTTACAGTTATAATTTTCTTATTTTAGCACAGTACACATGAAGTAAAACACATAAACTACGACCACCGTAAGAGCGTGTGCCTCATTACAGATCCATAAACCGATTTAGCCTTCGTAGCTCGACTGTCTCTTCTTCTTCTTTTAGACTTGATTGGCAGTTGGCAACCAGCTTACAGGTGCATTACCGCCACTGACTTGATCATCATCACTCTGTATCTTTGTATAAGGAGTTCTGAACAACTCCTTATGTGTGAAAAAATTATCTGTCCTTGGACTGTGTCCGAGGTGCAGCCGTCTTTGGGATTTATAGATGTGTGTTACCGTCCCCAGCTCGACTGTCTCTGCTGAGGGCTGACAATTCCACAGGCAGGCACAGGAAGCGAAAACAAAATCACCGTTATCAAAATAAAAGCCTGCTTTTTTACTAAAGAGCATAGGATGGCATAAGGCCTCTGTACTTTGTAAAATTAACTACTAATAGAAAACCATTTATGCAAAGATAAAAAAAAATACATATCTCAGAATTATTGATCAGGTAATTAATCAAAAATAATGAACCTTTCATGGGGGTTATACACCTCGGTTGTTGGCGCTGCTCGTTATCCTCCGTGGTAGGCTTGTCCATAGTGCGGTACTATGTAATTGTGGTTATTGTGACACTCCTGTTGTTAATAATATTTACCTCCGCCAGGCCGAAAAGGCCAGGAGGAGGTTATGTTTTTGCCAGGGTTTGTGTGTTTGTGTGTTTGTCTGTCTGTCTGTTGGTTAGCAAGATAACTCAAAAAGTCTTGGACGGATTTGCATGAAACTTTCAGGCGTTGTTGGAAATGGTACAAGGAAGAACTGATTAAATTTTGGGGGTGATCCGGTTCACCGTCTGGATACAGGAATTTTTTTAAAGCATTTTTCAACACTGTGACATTGGGCCATTTTCAACATGTGCGCAGGCGCAATGGAGGGCGCTGGTCGTCGTGTCTGCAACACAAACTCTGCGTTCTTCAACGTTTTAGGCACAAAAGCACGCGGAAAACACTGCTGGCCTGGGCCCGCCAGCGTGCTTGTGTTTGCGCGCAACTGCAAAACCTCACACGGGCAGCTGTCCGCCGACGGATTCTTTGGCAGAAATTCCCCGGCCAGCCATAGGAGCTGCGCATTTGGCAGAAATTCACCGGCCAGCCATAGGAGCTGCGCATTTGGCAGAAATTCACCGGCCAGCCATAGGCGCTGCGCATTTGGCAGAAATTCACCGGCCAGCCATAGGAGCTGCGCATTTGGCAGAAATTCCCCGGCCAGCCATAGGCGCTGCGCATTTGGCAGAAATTCCCCGGCCAGCCATAGGAGCTGTGCATTCGCAGAAATTCCCCGGCCAGCCATACGCGCTGCGCGATAAAGAGCTCTCTGCCGGCGAAGCTTCTAAATTCTCGTTTGCCGCGGAGCGAAACCCCAAAATAATATAATATAAAACCCACGGCAACCTGTCTACCCAATTTGCATCCATCCGTCAGTGGAGGAGATGGACACAACAGCAACACTTCAGTTTATTACCTCCGCCAAGGAGGCAATGCTTTTACTACTGAACCACTAATCCTATCACTATCAGATTGATTGTCATTGATTAATTGTGTGTTTATTGCACTGTCCCTGTCAAATAAACAAATAATCATTGTGAATCCAATTGCTAGTCATATGTTTACATGCTCAAGGAATCTGAAAACGTACACACAAACACTGTATGGGGGGAATTGTGGCGCTTGGCGGAGGTCTGCGCTCTCCGAGTGCTTTTCTAGTTAATAATTGGAATGTTGAGGATTTGTGTGTCGATTTAGAATTGTTCACGTCCGCATCGAGATCCATCCATCATCTTCCAGGTTTCCGGAGGTCCGGGTTGTGAAGGCAGCTGTTAAAGCAGAGAAGCCCAGACTTCATTCTCCCAAGCCACCGGCT
The DNA here is from genome assembly GCA_020510985.1 of Pholidichthys leucotaenia. NCBI lineage: Eukaryota > Metazoa > Chordata > Actinopteri > Cichliformes > Pholidichthyidae > Pholidichthys > Pholidichthys leucotaenia. Next base: position 276,613,738 of record CM035845.1, on the reverse strand, counting down.
CCAGCTCTTCTGAGAGGATGCCAAAGCGTTCCCAGGACAGCTGGGAGATGTAGTCTCTCCAGCGTGTCCTCGGTCTGCCCTGGGGTCTCCTCCCAGTGGGACGTGCCCGAAACACCTCAGGTGGGAGGCGTCTAGGAGGCATCTTGATCAGATGCCCAAACCACCTCAACTGGCTACTTTCAAAGTGGAGGAGTAGCGGTTCTACTCTGAGCCGCTCCCAGATGACTGAGCTCCTCACTCTGTCTCTAAAGGTGAGTCCAGCAATCCTACGAAGAAAGCTAATTTCAGCCGCTTGTATCTGCAATCTCATTTTTTCGGTCATTACCCAAAGCTCATGACCATAGGTGAAGGTAGGAATGTAGATTGACTGGTAATTTAACAGCTTTGCTTTAGAGCTCAGCTCCGTCTTCACCGTGACAGACTGGTACAGCGTCTGCATCACTGCAGATGCTGCACCAATCCATGTCAATCTCCTGCTCCAATCTCCTGCTCCATTCTCCCCTCATTCGTGAATAAGACATCAAGGTACATAAACTCCTCCACTTGGGGCAGGAGCTCATTCCCAACCCTGAAGAGGGCAGTCCACCCTTTTCCAGCTGAGAACCATAGACTCAGACTTGGAGGTGCTGATTCTCATCCCAGCCGCTTCACACTCAGCAGCAAACCGTCCTAGTAAGACCTGCAGGTCATTGCTTGATGAAGCCAACAGGACGACATCATCTGCCAACAGCAGAGATGAGATCCTGTGGTCACCAACCATGACACCCGACGTTCTGTGGCTATGCCTCGAAATCCTGTCCATAAAAATTCTGAACAGGATCGGTGACAAAGGGCAGCCCTGGTGGAGTCCAACTCTCACTGGGAATAAGTCCGACCGAGTGTTGGCGATACGAACCAAATTCTCACAATGGTCGTATAGAGACCGGATAGCTTGTAACAACAAGCCTGATACCCCATACTCCCGAAGCACCCCCCACAAAACACCACAAGGGACGTGGTCGAATGCCTTCCCCAAGTCCACAAAACACATGTAGACTGGTTGGGCAAACTCCCAGGAACCCTCGAGGATTCTTGAGAGGGTAAAGAGCTGGTCCGATGTGCCACGGCCAGGACAAAAACCACATTGCTCCTCCTGAATCCGAGGTTCGACCAACGGCTGGAGTCTCCTCTCCAGTACTCTGGTGTAGACCTTCCCAGGGAGGCTGAGGAGTGCGATCCTTCTAAAGTTGGAACACACCCTACGGTCCCCCTTCTTGAAGAGAGGAACCACCACCCTGGTTTGCCATGCCAAAGGCACTGTCCCCGACTTCCACGCAATGTGGCAGAGGTGTGTCAGCCATGATGGCCCTACAGCATCCAGAGCCTTGAGGTACTCAGGGAAAATCTCGTCCACCCCTGGGGCCCAGCCACTGAAGAGTTTGTTTAACCACTTTGGTGACCTCAGCCCCTGTGATGGGCGAGTCTTCCCCCTCGTCCCCAAGCTCTGCTTTCTCTGTGGAAGGCGTGTCAGTGGGATTAAGGAGATCCACCTCAATATCATTATCGATATCAATATGTTGATATCGATAACGGGGAAGACATGAATATTAACTAAGCATTAAAAACGGTTCACTGTGGCAGCTCTGCAGAAAAGCTCATAATCTGTTTTAGCTATTTATTCAGCACCAATGCAGAAAATTAAAATACAGTGCCTCCGGAAAGCATTCATAGCGCATCACTTTTTTCACATTTTGTTATGTTACAGCCTTATTCCAAAGTGGAATAAATTCTTTTTTTTTCCCTCAAAATTCTACACACAACACCCCCATAATGGCCACATGAAAAAAGTTTTTTTTTTTTTTTTTTTTTTTAGATTTTTGCAAATTTATTAGAAATAAAAAACTAAGAAATCACACGTACGTAAGTATTCACAGCCTTCGCTCAGTACTTTATTGATGCACCATTGACAGCAATTACAGCCTCAAGTCTTTTTGAATATGATGCCACAAGCTTGGCACACCTATCTTTGGGCAGTTTTGCCCATTCCTCTTTGCAGCACCTCTCAAGCTCCATCAGGTTAGATGGGAAGCATTGGTGTACAGCCATTTTCAGATCTCTCCAGAGATGTTCAATTGGATTCAAGTCTGAGCTCTGGCTGAGCCACTCAAGGACATTCACAGAGTTGCACTGAAGCCACTCCTTTGATATCTTGGCTGTGTGTTTAGGGTTGTTTTCCTGCTGAAAGATGAACTGTCACCTCAGTCTGCGATCAGTGGCGCTCTGGAGCAGGTTTTCCTCCAGGATGTCTCAGTACATTGCTGCATTCATCTTTCCCTCTATCCTGACTAGTCTCCCAGTTCCTGCCACTGAAAAACATCCCCACAACGTGATGCTGCCACTGAATTGATCAGATTTTATCAGCATCAGCGGCATTGTCGATTTTGCTTATCGATCTGATTCTTTGTCAATTCCCTTATCAATTCTTGATCAGTTTTCCATGTGGAAAAAAGCAGGCCTTCACAGGATAGGCCCTTAGAATAGAGGGTTAGTGCTAGTGAAGCACTTTGAGTGGTCTTTGAGACTAGAAAAAGCACTATATAAGTACAGGTCCCCCATCCCACCATGCTTCACTGTAGGGATGGTATTGGCCTGGTGATGAGTGGTGTCTGGTTTCCTCCAAACATGACACCTGGCATTCATGCCAAAGAGTTCAATCTTTGTCTCATCAGGCCAGAGAATTTTGTTTCTCATGGTGTGAGAGTCCTTCAGGTGCCTTTGGCAAATTCCAGGCGGGCTGCCATGTGCATTTTACTAAGGAGGGGCTTCCGTCTGGCCACTCTACCATACAGGCCTGATTGGTGGATTGCTGCAGAGATGGTTGTCCTTTTGGAAGGTTCTCCTTTCTCCACAGAGGAACGCTGGAGCTGTGACAGAGTGACCATCGGGTTCTTGGTCACCTCCAAGGCCCTTCTCCCCCAGTCACTCAGTTTAGATGGCCGGCCAGCTCTTGGAAGAGTCCTGGTGGTTCCGAACTTCTTCCATTTACGGATGATGGAGGCCATTGTGCTCATTGGGACCTTCAAAGCAGCAGAAATTTTTCTGTACCCTTCCCCAGATTTGTGCCTTGAGACAATCCTGTCTTGGAGGTCTACAGACAATTCCTTTGACTTCATGCTTGTTTTGTGCTTCGACGTGCACTGTCAACTGTTGGACCTTATATAGACAGGTGTGTGCCTTTCCAGATCATGTCCAATCAACTGAATTTACCACAGCTGGACTCCAATTAAGCTGTAGAAACATCTCAAGGATGATCAGTGGAAACAGGATGCACCTGAGCTCAATTTTGAGCTTCATGGCAAAGGCTATGAATACTTATGTACATGTGATTTCTTAGTTTTGTTTTTTAAATAAATTTGCAAAAATCTCAAAACTTTTTTCCACGTTGTCATTATGGGGTTTTGTGTGTAGAATTTTGAGGAAAAACTAAATTTAATCCATTATGGAATAAGGCTGTAACATAACAAAATGTGGAAAAAGTGAAGCGCTGTGGCTACTTTCCAGATGCATTGTAGTTACAATTAAAGCTTTCTTTATTCTTCCACATTAAAATGACGCTATAGCTCCAGTGTAGTCGTGTACCCTAGGCTGTACCCACGCAAAAGCCTGACATGCATCTCTCCAGAAATGTAACTACCCATCTCAGTGATGCAGACTACAGCAGGTGGGATTGATTCACTGTCTTCTCCTTCATATATTTCCTATTTCTTGTCTCTGCTCATTCACTGTTGTGCCACTTCCAAAGCGAGTTGGATAAACAACTGAGATTAACCAAAGAACTTATCAAATATGAGCATTTGTATGACTCGTCCTCATCCCATTGCAAAGATAATGACAGGCAGCAGGGTGGGGATTCAGTGTTTGTACCTACCATCTCCTCCGTCTTCTCTTCTCGTAGCCCAAAGGGGTCGAAGAGCGATTATGTTATAGGTCCGTCCGTCCGTCCCACTTTGTGAAATGAAATCCTCCTGCAGTTTTAGTCTGATTGTTTTGAAACTTGGTTTCCATCCATCCATCCATCCATCTTCTTCCGCTTAATCCTTTTCGGGTCGCAGGGGGGCTGGAGCCTATCCCAGCATCTTTGGGCGAGAGGCAGGGTACACCCTGGACAGATCACCAGTCCATCGCAGGGCCAACACAGAGAGACAGACAACCATTCACTCTCACAGTCATACCTAAGGACAATTTAGAATCCCCAGTTTTGATGCCAATTAACCTAACTTGCATGTTTTTGGCATGTGGAAGGAAACCGGAGAAATCCCAGAGTAAACCCACGCAGACACGGGGAGAACATGCAAACTCCACACAGATCACTGTTGGTCGGGGGCTGGGATCGAACCCAGGATCCCCCAGCCAAGGGTGAGTTGCTGTGCTGCCGCAGTGCTAACCACTCCTCCACCGCGCTGATCAGATGATGTTTGTGGGAATTGTAGCCCCTGACCTCTGACCTCCTGTTTCATCTCACTTCATAGACAGTAACTGTCTGGTGAAATCAACTCCTTCTACAGTTTTGGTCCGATTGTTTTGAAACTTGATACCATGGTTTGATATACTCTGATGATGCGCCTATAGCAGTTTCACTCTCATTGGATGACCTTGAGGTCAATGGTCAGATTTTTCCCTAAATCTTCTAAACACAGTAACTACTGAAAGAAATGAATGAGGCTTTTCAACTCAATACAGTAGTTGTATCCAGTGTTGGGCAAGTTACTGAAAAATATTAATTAGTTACAGTTACTAGTTACTTACTGCATGATTAAAGTAACTTGTTACTTGGAAAAGTAACTTTCACGTTACTTTTAAATACATATATAAATCATCTTGCACACACAGCAAGATCAAGGGGACCTTGATCTCATCAGAAAAAAGAAAAAAAAACTGTTGAGAAAAGGTCTCATCTTACAGAGAAAAAAAATGTCTCAGATTTACACAAACTATTGTAATCAGTAGAAAGTCAGAAATTTACTAGAAATAAAGCTGTAAATTCAAAGAGAAAAGTTTGGACCCCCTGGTGGGCCGTTTTTGGCCCACAAGCCATATGTTTGACACCCCTGGACAAGCCCATTAAAAGCACATATTTAGAGGATTTACTTCCATGAAGTAGTTGCATATCACACCACCATGTGAATGAATGAGATAAAATAAAATGGAAAGCACAACTAAATGAAAGTTCACCACTTACAAGGAGCTGTTCTTTACTGCAACAAACCAAGTCACTATTTCTCTGTGCGTAAGAAAACTTGCAATTACTGACACAACTTGCACATGTACACAACTGCAGACAGATGCGAGCTTCTTGCTCAAAAAATACTCATGTTAACCACAGAGGTAAGGAGCTGTTAGGGGGCTTACTCATTGCCACAACACCACAACAGATGATCAGGGCTCCATATGAGAAGTCGCCATGGCATTTCTTCCAACCACGGGACAGGAAACCAACCCACGCAGGAGACTGACTGCTGCGCCAGCTATGGTAGGGTCAGTTTATTTGCGCTGACATATCTATCCATATTAATAAAGTGAGTAACGCATCTGATCAAATTTCAGTAACTGTAACACATTACTGAATTTTTAAACAGTAATTTCGTTACAGAGCACGTTACTGCAAAAGTAGTGGCGTTACTCCCAACACTGGTTGTATCTAATACACATCTTGGACAGCTTACACCCTCACCTAACTATGGGTTTGGGGTCAAAAGTTTAAGGTTAACATTGCAGTTGCACTATGGTAAATGCTACATTTACTATTACTATAAAACGAGTAAAGCTAGGGCCGCCAAACCTGGTATACAGGTTCACCTTGGGATCCTGACCTCTGACTATGGTTTTGGGGTCCAAAGGTCAAGATTAACATTTCTTATACCTTTATTACTGTACAACAAGTAAAGCTAGGGCCACCAAACCTGGTCCACAGGTTCACCTTGGGATCCTGACCTCTGACTATAGGTTTGGGGTCAAACGGTCAAGGTTAACATTCCCTATGCCTTATTACTGTACAATGAGTACAGTTATGGTCACCAAACTTGGTGCACAGGTTCACCATGTGACCCTGAAGTGTGACTATGGCTTTGGTATCACAAGGTCAAAGGTCAACTTCAAAATGGCTTATAACTAAATAAAAAAAAAAAAAAAAAAACTATCTCAACAACAAAGAAAATTAGGATCACCAAATTTGCTACACAGGTCCACCTTGCGATCCTGACATCTAACTATGGGTTTGGGGTCAAAAGGTCAAAGGTCAAGGTTAACATTCCTTATGCCTTATTACTGTACGAGTAAAGCTAGGGCCACCAAACTTGGTACACAGGTTCACCTTGTGACCCTGAAATGTGACTGTGGTTTTGGGATCACAAGTTAAAAGGTCAACATCAACATGGCTTATAAAATATATCTCAACAACAAAGAAAGCTAGGGTCATCAAACCTGGTCCACACGTTCACTCTGACACCATAACCTCTGACTACAGATTTGGGGTCAAAGGTCAAGGTTGGCACTCCCTATGATCTCTTACTATAGAACGTGTAAAGCTCTCTAGGGTCACCATACTTGTTACACAGGCTCGCCTTGGGATCCTGACCTACAACTATGGGTTGTATACTTTGTTGTGTATTCATGGATGATGGGCTTATCATAATTTGGTTCTGCCACAGCAATTATATTGAAAAGTTGAAAACCGCCCTGTCACTAAGTATTGGGATCTTCAAAGAAAACGGAGGTGGGGGGTATTGCACTCGCCTCAGAGTGCTCTTGTTTTCCTTTGCAGTGATTGTAGTAAAACTTGCTGTTCAACATTTATTAGCTCCAAGTCCGTCAAAATCCACTTGTCTGCCGACGTTGAATAAACAAAGATACAAAAGAATGGAAAAGAAAATCACTCTACTCATCCATTTTCACGGCGCAACAACACATTCAAACCTTCATCACCAGTATAGATACTGACAATGATGTTGGCCACTTGTGTAGGCTATGCAGTGGGCTCTAGATCTGTCTGTGTGTCTGTTCCTCAGATATCTCCCAAACCATTCGTCAGACTGACCTCAGATTTTATAAGTTCTTTGCCGAGCTTATGAGGGTGTGCATCCCCAAGTATGGAGTTGTTCAGTCAAAATATGTATTTTTTATCAATAAAAGTTTAGTTATCACACTCTCCTCATGCTCTGGCTTTGAGAAGTGTGGGCGGGGTTTCGGATTGACTCCGTACTGATTGGATAATATGCAGCATCATGGCATCACTAACCACAGCACTCTGTGAGCAAAATAAGGAAGCGAAAAGCAACAGATTTGACTCAAAAAAGATAATACTGAAGATTTAATGCTTGAAATAATTATACCATAAAGTTGCTGTGATTGCGTAGGTCTAAAGGATAATTTGGCATATGTGGAGAAAATGAGGCGCATGAGCAGACTGGCAGGAGTGTCAGCAGGGGCTCGGGTCTGACAAAGAACACCGGTGTATCCAACACAGAATATGCTGGGAGAAGCAGCGGCCCGACCGGGCAGACCACAATCCTTCGTGGGGAGGCACACCCAGCCTGCACGGTCAGTGACAGACGGGAGTCCCGACTACTGCTTCACCCATGTGGTACCACTGTCCTTTGCAGGACCACAAGTCCCCGCTCCCGTGCGAGTATCTAAAAATTAAAAACTTAATAATAATACCGCAATGATTGTGGAGCGGACTGGCTAAACGGGACACAAAAACGCTCAGAAAACAAAATAAATCATTTTTAGTTAAGTATTTACTGACATATGGGCAGCACTGATGCAACGGTTGCAGTCAAACGGGTCCTTCTGCTGTGTATGATAATGTTGGCTGTTTTGTAGTCAATTTGGTTGATTAGTTTGAAAAACATTTTAATAACAAAATATTGCTGCAATCTAAATTGATGCACTACAATGGATCTCAAATATTTGTAAACGTGTCCTGTTATAGTACTGACGATGCACTGTAAACTACACACATAAATTAAGTTATAATGGTGACTGAGCAACTCCCATTCCCCAAACTACAAGAATCTAAGTCATAGAAGATCACACAAATAAGTCTGACAAACAAATGGAAGTCCCATTCATTTTCAAGAATTCTCAAGTTTCAAGTTTATGAACATTTTAGTGTTCAGTCCCTTTTATATTTGTCAAAGTCTAACATGTGATTGCCTTCATATAGGTTACACCTCTGTATTCCACTTTCAAACACAGCCTACATTTGGGCCTGTAAAGCCTGATTGGCCTACCTGTTTTCAGACAATACTTGCTTTCTACGGGCATGCACTAGTAGGGTTAATGCAGAATTATAAGTCAGGCTTATTTCCTACTGGGGCTGAGTATTTGCATTGCAGCAACATCCATCATATGTAACATTGTGATATGTATCTTCTATTGCAAACTTACCAAAGTAAATATGCTCTGATTTTCTCTGTATGAAGGTGTTTTATGTTCCTTTCATTGATGTATTCACATTGAAGAAAAGCAGATTTGAATTATAAGATTTTGTACTCCTATTTCATTGATGTAACATGTTACTGTTTGCTGCAGACCTGTCCTCTTCTACTACGAGTATTCACCACCAACAGTGGTCGCCACCACAGAGTAGATGAGTTTTCTCGGGGCAACGTTCCTTCCAGCGAGCTGCAAATATATACTTGGTAAGATTACAGTTAGCCTGTATGTTGGCCTATGTGTCATTTGGATGTTGACAAGAAATATAAATATTTAGTAACACAAAAATACTGACTGAGGCAGTGGAATTTTTCTCTTATTTTGTGCATGGTCCAGGATGGATGCTACCTTAAAGGAGCTAACCAGCCTGGTAAAGGAAGTGTATCCAGAAGCCAGAAAAAAGGGGACCCACTTCAATTTTGCCATTGTGTTCCCTGACCTAAGATCAAAAATGTACAAGTTAGTATCCCACCACACACAACAGGCTGCAGTTTTGATCTTAATATTCTGCTGCTAAATAACCTCACCTTCTTGCTCCGTCAGGTTGAAGGAGATCGGCAGCACTGTATCCGGGAGGAAGGGCCCAGATGACGCCATGACGTTGCAGTCTCAGAAATTTCAGATTGGAGACTATCTTGATATAGCTATCACACCTCCCAACAGAGCCCCACCTCTCAGTACACGCATGAGGCCATTCTGAATGCACACATGCAAACGTTAACCAACACACATGACTCTTTTTCTCTGTTTGACACCATCTTGATGCATTTGCCTCATTTTATAGTATGTAATGTGAAGTAAAGTTGTTTTTTTTTTCAGTGTCTGTCTCTTTGTGTGTTGTTTTTGCTGTATGGGAGAGTGACATTTATTGTGGCCATTCCTGGAAGCATTTATTGTGCTTCTGTTGGAGTCGAGGGTTTTCTGATTCAAGACTGTTGACGTATATAGGAATAGCTTTGTGTTCTCAAAAGTGAAGTAATGCAGAAATGCTTTATACCTGCATTTTTTTTTCTAACTTCCACCAGGTGGCAGCAGCACACGGGGCTGCAAAAGACATTGGGCTCATCAGACGTGTGGGCAATGACTGGACCCCAGCAGGTGATGACGTGGTCACGCCTTTTGATCCGTTTACAGTCTTTGGTCCATGGATCTCAAAGTGCTTTACAGACAGGATAAATCTGAATAGAATTCTGTGGATGTATGTATACATGAATTACCACAGCAAAACGTGATTTCAGCTACTGAAATGGTTACGATTAGCTATAAATCTCAAGGTTAATGCTTGAAAGAGAAGTGCATCAAGAAGGCTTTTTCAAATGGCCAATCTTTAATAGCTTACTGAAGACAGTACAGCAAATACCTCATTTGTTAGGTCTAAATGTGCTTCAAAATCAGTTTGATTCAGACATATTTATCTTGAACCACTGGTAGACTATGGCCGAATCTCAGTCTCCTCCCTAAACCCTCAAGCCCTGAGCCCTTGTAGACTTAGGCTACCGCCATCAGTAGTGCTCAAGTGTGTGAGTCTGCAAGTGGATGAAGTGGCTCAAAATGGTAGAAATGGGACACACTTTGTTACCTTGGCAACACAGGTTTTTCTTTTTTAAATTTACTTTATTAAAAGGATCAGGAAATAAAAGTAGTGTATATAAGAGATCACAAAAGTAAAATAACAGGACAAACTAAAAACAGATTCCAGACAAAACAAAAATCAGAAACAAATGGGCTTATTGACAATGGAAAAAAGGAAATGATCCTGAAAGTTCAAACCTGTGTTTTCAGGGTCTTCAGAGGTTTTTCGTGTGTTTTAAATTATTGCATTCTCCTTCATTTTTGCCCAGCTATATTTATAATTGTAATTTTTTCTTACTGAAATAAAGGGGATCAAATTGTCACTTCATTTTCAGTGATAGCATTTTAATATCTTCAGCCTATTTATTTTAACCAAACTTAATTTGTGTGACATGAAAATGTGACCAACTATTGTGGGTCTCAGACTTGACTCTTTCTTCAGGAATGAACTGAATTAAATGTGCTGCAGCCTCTGAAGATGGTTTAATTTACAACTGCAAATCATCTTTTTTCAAACTAAATAATTAACCAAAAATAATTAAATTGCTTGTGTAACGCAGCATAAACTCAGTCTTTATGGCATATATTTTTATTTTGGCAAAGACTTCTCAAGGCACATTTTTTTTTGAGGGGGGGGGGTCAGTGATCCAACAGGTGACCAATCAGGAACTTTCCTTGAACCCCGACATGGGGCTCTGAACTGTGGGTGATTCCCTTCCCTACCAGCATACTATGCTGACTTGGAGAAAGGGTCATTTAAGGGCTCAAAAAGTCAGCAAGTGAGCAGTCAGCCTGATTTCAGATTGGGACAGCCCTAAACCCTCAGTTACTTTACATGAACGCACCTAAAGTCTGCAAGGGAAGAGTGAGATTTTGGCCTATGTGAGGATGGACATTGTGCCGTCACATCCACTGTAGAAAAGTGAAGCTCTATTTCCTGGTTTTAGGGCTCTACCATTGTGCACTTTTAAAGACTGTCTGCTCAGCAGCAGCTGTCAAGCAGTAATGCGGTGCTGAATTCCTGCCGATACAACTGCCCATTATACCCCATAAGCATCTCCATCACACACACACTTTTGGCTGCTCTAATCGGGGTTCCCACAAGGGTTCATGGATCCACATATTTGATTTGGCAAAGATTTTACACCAGATGCCCTTCCTGACACAACTCCTCATTTTCCCAGGCTTAGGACTGGCACATGAGCTGCTTTTCTGCTTCCCCTGTGGCTGGGTAACCAACTTTACCCATTCTGTTTATGCTGAGCACCATGCTAGAAGATGGAAAGTACCATTTTTATGGTCTTTGGTATGACTCATAGCTGTATAATATGATAGTTGTGACACTCCAATAGACTTCTATAGAAACTGGAATGCGAAAGTCACGTGGGTCATGGAGCGGTGGACAGTTCTAAACAATTAATTTTCCCCACAGACCACCATTCATTTCACGGAGTGTCTGCTTAATAATCCTGGGTAAGTTAATGAATGGCCGTTGTTTTGGTCATTTTACTACTTAAGTTAACATGTAGATTCTGTAGTCTGATCTTGTTTTATTTTGTCAGCTTTCTTCTTCTTTATGTGCAGTAAAAGCTCACAAACTTGCTACTTGTTATTAGCCTGTGGTAGCTCAACCAGCTAGCCGGGTCAGCCCTTATTTCAAAACTCTGTTGTACAGTTATTGGGTGAAAGCTCAGTTTCTGAGAGACAATAGAGACATGATGGGACATGGCATGAAAACCTGTGACAGAGCAGATGTGACTTATTATCTTGTTCATAGCAATTGTAGTAGCATTAGCAGCATAACAGGACTATGGTGGTGGATCTAAAAGACGGCTTACAAAAATGAAATTGTTCTATAGAGGAAAACATGAAACCATGAGAGACTGACATGTTTACCAGCAAACCTGCTTTCTACAAGGAGGAAACGTGGAACAGGGTAGGAAATGACCAAATGCAGTTCTTTATGAAAGGGTTAATGTATAGTTAGTGCCAGAATAATAATTCTGTAGGTGATCTCCCACTATGCTCTACACATATTCCATACAAATTCTGTTTGCATGCTTATGAACAAGTATGTTATGGTATATTGATAACAGGAATGAGACAAAGGTATAGAGCCCTCTCTGTCTTTTCTCTCTCTCTTTTAAGTCAGGTCTTTAACATTAGATACACACCCAAACCCAACACCCACGCACACTGTTGATAGCACATTCTAGAATGAAGAGGCGTGTTCAGTGGATGGCCTGTTCCCGCCATAGGTAGATTAGCCAATCAGATAGTCGCGTACAAGCCCATCCCATTGTACTGGCTCGCCCAACCCGAGGGGATAATTGTAACCTGCACCCGGAAGTCGGGGTTCAGTCTGACCACGCTCCAGAGGGAGCTGCGTCACGCTGCACCCAGCGCTGCTTGCTTTACATGTGACTTCTAAATAAATGTACCATCCTTTAAATTGAAGAAATCTCCGGTTTGTTCTTGGACCTTTCAATCAAAGAATCGGGTATTTTTCTAACAATTGGTGCCGTGACCCGGATTGAAGTGTTTCGAGACGAGCTGAAAAAACTACATAGAAAGGACCCAAAAACTACATCGGAAGGACCCTTTTTAGTCGACTGTGGCGACGCCTGAATGAAACAAAAAGGTAAGCAGAAAGCCTTTTTACGCAAATTTCTGCAGTTTGGCCATTCTAAATTTACAGTCGTCTGATTAAGGGGTATATCCGATTTCTAAATTTTAAACTGTTTGCGGGATGGAAGTCTGCGGTCACATGTAAAGCATGAACCACGTGGTCTTGCACGAGGGAGAGTGGTAATGTCCTAGGATCAAGTAGCCGCTTTTTTACGAATAAGGAAGATTTGCAATGCAAGAATCTTTTTTAGATCAATAGTGAGCATATATAAAGGTACTCTTAATACGTTATAAGAACCTCAGACTACATCATGAGTGAGTAACGTAGCAAGCAGCCGCAAGAATCTTTTTCCCACCTTTAGTGAGGGTCTGCTCATAAAAATAACTTGCAGAATGGTACAAGAACCTTTTCTCCATCCTTAGTGAGTGACCATTCATAAGTATAAAAATAATAACTTACAGAATTGCATAAGAATCTCTTATTCCAACAACAGTGAGTGCATTCATAAGTATAAAACAATAAAATAGCTTGTTAAAATCAGTATAAGACTGATCTTTATGATAAGATACCTCTTGTATCGATTACCTGACGAGGTTCCGATGAAAGTATCCTCTACATATAAGTTAAGCTATAGGTAATGAGTAAATGAGTACATGCAAATCTGCGGCAAACTCTCCACATCGTGCAAGATGATTTCTGTAAAATTTTGTGTATCTAGGGGATAAAAGTGTGGTTTGGGAAAATACCGTGAGTTGAGAATATTTAGTAAAATTTTTTCCCACAATGATTTAACTAATGGCGGGCTCCGGACCGCATGGTCAGAACAAAGGAATGGACCCACCACCGAGTGGAGGTGAAATTGGTAAAACAGGTTACTGAGGATTATTTGAGGTAACGGCATTAAAATGAAGCGCTAAATTAAAGTTGTAAAGCTGTGGTAGTGTGTGTATAGCTGGGATTAAGGAGGCAGTGCTCCATTTTTCTTAAACTTAAAAAAAAAAAAAAAAAAGCACATGGTTTGAGAACAATAGGCTCAGGGGCCATTTTGCACGTGTCCCATTTACTGCGCATGCGAGGGCGCCATTTTGAATCACCTTCAAGCTGTGGCACAGTGCCTCCATCGTGTGGCCAAATATAGGAAGTGCACTATTTCACGAAATTACTGCCAACAAAACTTAAAACCTTAAGAATAAATCTGGAACTTTATCTCTCTGGTTGAAAGGAAGGCTTTAAAAATTCCATGCATGGTGAAAAAACAATAAAGACCTCAGGGGCCTGCTAAAATGCAGGTTTGCCCATAATGAGGCAAAGCATACCCGTTCGGCTTGGAGAGATGAAAGGTTCAATTTTAAATTAGGCAGAAGGAGGTTTACAATAAAACTGGAGAATAAGGAGATTTATTTCTCAACAAAACTAGGAAATCCTAGGTGGACACTATAAAGGTGAGAGAATTTAAATGAAAAATTGCAGGTTGGTGCAGATAAGTAAAAATATAAATGAATTAAATTATAAATACAAAATAATTGAATAAATACAACAAACGAAAATATGAATGAATAAAATAAATAGGAGTTTTTGTTGTGGAGATGAGAGTGGGCAGAATATGAAAAAGGAAATTTGTTTTTGAAGAAAATTGAAAACTGATGAAATGTTAAAGTTTTGTGCAGGACGCAAGACAAAAAATATGGAGAAACGATTGGAGGAGGAAAAAAACGTAAGAATAAGAGACTTATGCTGCAACGGTGAGAACAAATGCAAAATAATCAATAAACACGATATAACAGAAAAGGACAAAAACACGCTGTTTAATAGCTTGTTTCTCTCCATTAAATTTGAGACAGTGTTGGCTGTGGACGACCCCTCCCCCAGCAGCTGCCTCCTCCTTCACGCCATCAGTGACCCCCTCCTCCCTCCACTTCACTGTCCCACTCCAGCAATCAAAGAAAGCAACACAATGGATCAAAAGAGGAACAATTGAGCACACCAGCAGAGTGAGTCCTCACACATCTGATATTGTATAGTATTCCTGTGTATGTATCAAGCCACTGAGGCTGGTAGAAAATTAAGGTTGTTGTTCTCTATTTGTAAAATGTGGGGTGATTCATCACTGATTGATCAGCCAGTTGAGACTGATTAACACCTATATGAAATGTCTCTAGCCTGTAAGCCCGGCTCCCTGGGGTCAGCGCTATCCTAGACAAGGGCTAGATGGTTGACAAAGGTCCCAATCACAGATCAAAAGAAAGGAAGGGAGAAATTTGCCAGATGGGTCAAACAAATGCAGGACAGAGGAATGTTCGAAGGATGTGAAAACAGCCCCCCCACCAGGGAGACCTAGCTATACAGTATTGTTGCCTTCCATATCAGAGATGTGCCAAGACCACATACTGAGCAGACACAATACATGACCAATCTTCAAAAAAGCCATACCCATGCCCCATCTAAGTTGACCTGTCAGAATGGGCTGCATGACCACAGGAGGTCAGAATAGTCAGAGGCCCCCGTGGGACTAATACTTCCTATGTTAAGCAATTTGGCCACTGAGCTCAAACACCCACAAGGGCCCCCAAGGGGTCCCCCAAAATTAGCAACACAACAGGTATCCTTCCCTACAGGATGTTGAAAAAGAACCGGCTTTGATATTAAGCCGTTCTGTTTCAAGGGGGGAGAGGTCAAGATGAGAGGTCAAGACAGGAACAGATAGAAAAGTTACTAGTCCACTAAGGTTTGAAGGCTCCATTAAAGGAATAGAACAATGTATCAAGGAAGAGGAATCCAACGGGGTCAAATTAAACAATGGCTCCTCTGATTGCACAATTCAACATAAGTTATCCCAAAAGCGTGATGGCTGAAGCTGCAGCTTATATTGCTCACCCATTCTCCATCTAAGAAACATCTAATAAAAAAAGGCTAGCAACTAAGACCAAAATCTGAAAATTTCTTGACGCTTGAAAGGTCATTATTCCACAGAATATCAGGCAGTGGGAACTTTTGCTACAAGAAAACTAGCCACCTAGTGACCAAGAGAAATGAGGCAGGTTTAGGGCTCCTTAATATTTAAGGGCCAATACATATTTGGAGGTTCCCAGACCCTCCTAACTGTATTTTTTGCACATCTCTACAAATCTGGTGAAATCTAATAACATTGTTAAAGACTTGCAATAGACATTTTAACTTAACATAAGGTATGAGCATGGAGGTGCAAAATATGATAAAAAATGCTGATTTGCAATCACAAGTTAAGACAAGGGTTGAAAATTTATGCAAAAAGGTATAAGGGTAAAGCTGCAAGGTTTGGGGGAAATTGCACAATTGAGGAAGTTTGCCAAATATTACAAAATGTCACAAATTCCTGAAAAGGAACTTGCAAATTTACAAGGAAAAGATCTAAAATTTGTTAGGAGAAAATAACTATTAAGAGAAAAGGTTGCAAAGTTAGAAGGGAAGTGTTTAAATTTGAGAAAAGCTGTAAGCTTACATGAAAGCCACATTAAAATAAGATGAGCCTTTATTGGTCCCACAATGGGGGAGATTCTAGGATTGCAATGGCACAGGGATAACAACACTTAGAGCAATAATTTAAAAGATAAGAAAATAAGAGGAGTGAATATACATATGTACACATAAATATAAATACACGGTGCGGAGCATTACAGATTTCCTTACACTTTGTATGGAGATGGGGGATGGCAGCGTAACAAGGGTTATGGTTTGGGATCATCCAGAGATGAGTAAAAAGCATTATAGAAGACGATGAATTAAAACAAACACAACCAGAGTAGACTAGAGAAACAAGATAATTTGGGGTAAAAACAGCAAACACTCGGCCGAATAGACTCAAGAATGAAGCATATACATACATATAGCTGTGTGCACACCAGCCTTATCCAAGGGATCATCATAGAGCACGCACAGAGCGGAGGTGGAGCATGAACAAGGCTTTAATGTCCTGTGCACATAGATCTGCAGCTCTGGCACACACAAGACAACCAGTGTAGCTTGACAAACAAACCAGCGGTTCACACCCGCATGGTCTGTGTGTCACATGGTTAAGTCCTGATTTAAATGTTATTTAGAATTGTTTTTGGAGGCTAATGAAAGCTCTATATTTTTGTATCTAAAATTGTTATAGTTTTGTAGGCATAGTGTTAGTTCATCTGGAGGTTATCTGTTCAGAAGAAAAAGACAGAAGACTCCACCACACCAAGATACAGATGACTCTGTTAAACTTAAGTTTTCATAATAATAAGCAGACGTCTTAGTGTAATACATTCCTTGAAAGGCAGATGTTCAGACCCAGCGGCATTATTTAATTCCAAAACAAATTCAAAAGGTCAGTAATTAAAAGGCATCCAAGGCCAGGGTATAAATCAAGAGATGAATGTTGTCACAAAACAGAATTTTGAATTGAGCCATGTTGGTTTATTTATAAAGCTGACTTTTCAGAATGAAACCGATCACTTTTATGTGCAGGATCTTGCATGGAGCATTAGCTGTGGACAGTAGTCAGGAGTATGAACGACGGGACAGTGAACAGAAGGAAGTTCCAATACTGAAAGAGATTATAGATGTGAGATGTTTCATCAGCTAGTCCAGGGAAAGGTGAAGTCTTGTACACAGATGGATAGTGGTTGGAAAAGAATTGAGTGAGTGTTTCTGATGGGAAAAAGTACTTGGGGGAAGAGAAGAAGAACGGTGGATTTAGCAAGTGTAGAAAATATTTCTGATGTTGAGATGGAAATGGAAAAAGAAATTAAAGCAGAGCATGTCTAACCAAAGAAAATAAAGATCCACGTAAGATTTGCAGCTGTAGCTTTAAAAACCAAACAAACAGAAAACCAACAATAAATAAATTAAATTTTTGGCTAAGAGTGTCAGGAAGAAGGCACAAATGCAGGCAACCATCTTAGATGTTTCCAAGTACTTAAAGCAGCAATGAGACATTAGGTGTCCATTCTTTCAGTGCATTTCCTTAATTGTGAATATTAACATTAGTTATGTTCCTCCCCAACAGAGGGTATGCATTTGATGTTACTCACCACATAATGGTGTGATATGTGATATATGATACATCATATTTCAGGAATATGACAGTAATGAGGAATGTGATTTTTTCCTGATTCGGCGGTGGCCAAGCTGGGTCAGGGTAAACTACATTCACTCCACACTTTACCAAGGAATATATAAAATGAGGCATTCAAGAAAATTTAAATCAAATTCTAATTAGGCAAAACGTCCACCTTTCGCTTGACTGAAAGTGTGACACAACTTTTAATCATTTATTTAAATTCAACTGGACAAACTGATCTTATTTATCAATGCTGAAGCATATCAAAATGCACAGGGGGTTATTTTGTTTTTCTTAAATGAAATTTGTAAACTAGTTAAGCTGTGACTATTGAAACCTTATTGAACAGAACTCTTGGAAGACAAAGGTCCACAAGGTTCAATTACAGTAGTGCAGACAATATCTGTTGGCATGGTGGAGAGTTAATCTTATCCCATCTTGTATTAATTAGGAAAATTAAATGTAGACTTTGAAGCAGTTCCTTTCTTGACTCAATGTTGGAAATCTAGATAAGAAGGGAAAAGAAAATTTGGAGAAAAACTGAACTTATTTATGGAATGGCTGACACAAAGGGAGCCTGAGGCTCCCCATGAATCTGTTTCTCTTATAAAAGGAAGCCAAGAGGACGAGGGGAGGACAGCGGGGAGGAGGAGGAGGAGAGAGCACGCCCCACAATGGCCGCTGCTGGCAGGAGAGGGGTCCACCTCCACCACTGGAAACTGGACTGCATACTTAAAGACTAGAACAGATAAGTGGACTCACTTCTACACGTATGCAGAAAATTAGCAAAAATTAAATTATTACATGTAAAGTAAGAATTCTGGGTAATGACGTACAGGACTCTGAGTCAGAAAAATAACGATCAAATTCTGCAAATGACAAGCTACCAGTAGAACACCGATCAACATCTGTAAAATTAGCATTGTACCCAATGTACTATAGGCAATTGAATGGATCTGATCCAAATTGTGAACTACCATCATTTGTAAATCCATCCTCTAGATTGGTCATAAAATTAGACTGATAAACAAGGAAATGTGTGGAAGCATCCATTGTCCTAACTGAAGAGGATAAGAGACATTTCAACCAATGGGGGGTTCCACACATCCCGCTGGTTAGACCCAAACACATGGATTGGAAAATGTTGGACATATTGTCATCTCTAGTGCAGAATAGAGCCATCCATGGAAAACCAATACCTGACCTTAACATAGAATATTCTCCCAAAATAAAACCATAAGCATCAGCACAAAAGGCGGCACAAAGATGCCCAGAAATCTCCTATATGACCAATCTTAACATTAACAAATGAGGGGATGAGGAAAATTTGAATCAAATTCCAAATTGGTTTTGGTAAAGGGATAACCAAATGCAGAGTACGACACTATAGGCCATATATTCAGAAGCCCAGAAGGGCGTTAACAAATGCAATTTTCCACAGTGGGAGTCGTCAGCAAGTCTTAGACCAACTGCTGGGTCGAGAGGAAGAGCTGAGGACCCCAAGACGAAAGATGATGATGAGGAAGACCATTCTGCCATCACAGATTATTTGTAAACACAGTGTGCTAATGATAATACATAAATCATACATAGCTCACCACGCGGATGTAGGGGTGTGAGACTTATAGGGTTCTTGCGTTATTTATCTCCATCATGCTAATTACGGTTAGGTAATCTGAATAAGCGAGAAGGTTAGAAGCTCTGAATACAACAATGCATGGATATGGATGTCTCCTAATGTTGAACAATATTGTTTACTACCTACCCACTGAACATATAGGTCCCATCACCCAACACACATCACAACACAAACACCACATGCAGATTTCATATAGTCAGCAATCACACACTCAAGGCTACTGGGAGATAACTTACAACAACACATAGATAACTACAGATGTAGTGAATAAGGATAAAACTTTACAAGCTCCATGCATTGTGATGGCAACCCCTCAGACCATTATTGGCCCTGCCCCAGCTGAGCCCTTTGTATCGGCACTTGATCAAAGGTGTAGGGTACAGGGAAGATGCATGCTGGAGAGCACCAGACCATCATGACGTGTGCCTGCGACATAGAAAAGGTCGTAGGGCGAGTGACTGTATGACTTCAGTCCCCAGCAGAAGAATGGACTGGTACCCGAACGTGTCCACCGCACCTCCAGCATCCAGGGTGGAGCCAGGAGCTCGAGACTTACCAACACCAGCATGTTCACCTCTTTCCAGCGACAGGGGGGTGGAATCCCTGGGACAGCATCACTGAGCTGTTCACTGGCTGGACTGGATGTTACATACCCTCTGCTGCACCCACCAGACTGTCCTGTAGACCTCATGGGATGAGGTGTGCCTCTGAGAGCGGGGACACAGTTGTTTCGTTCCTGTGTCACCAAGATGGAACTGTGCTCCACAGCTGCAGATACGGGAAGCAGACACAGAGGAAGGTCGAACCTCTGTCGCAACCGTGTGATGAGTGCAGCTGAATGATGTGAGCCCTGGCAAGGGTTAACCGGTGGACAAAGGTTTTGTGGACCGATTCTATTCGACCCTATGACCCCTACATGGTCCACTCCACTGGACAAAGAACAATGATCATGAGGAGACCTCGAGGAGGGTACAGGACCTGGTGACAGTTCACCTCTTAGACATCGCTGCACCGTGCTAAGGTGTCCACAAGGGGGGAGGCACGGGTAGCAGAACCAATGGTGCAAGCCTCTTGGGTTGACACACAATGCAGGGACCTGCCTTATTCACCATCTGTTAATTGCTAGAGTCTCTCACACCATAAATGGTTGACATGATAAAATCATGTCAAAGGGGGGATTGAAAGGGTTAATGTATAGTTAGTGCCAGAATAATAATTCTGTAGGTGATCTCCCACTATGCTCTACACATATTCCATACAAATTCTGTTTGCATGCTTATGAACAAGTATGTTATGGTATATTGATAACAGGAATGAGACAAAGGTATAGAGCCCTCTCTGTCTTTTCTCTCTCTCTTTTAAGTCAGGTCTTTAACATTAGATACACACCCAAACCCAACACCCACGCACACTGTTGATAGCACATTCTAGAATGAAGAGGCGTGTTCAGTGGATGGCCTGTTCCCGCCATAGGTAGATTAGCCAATCAGATAGTCGCGTACAAGCCCATCCCATTGTACTGGCTCGCCCAACCCGAGGGGATAATTGTAACCTGCACCCGGAAGTCGGGGTTCAGTCTGACCACGCTCCAGAGGGAGCTGCGTCACGCTGCACCCAGCGCTGCTTGCTTTACATGTGACTTCTAAATAAATGTACCATCCTTTAAATTGAAGAAATCTCCGGTTTGTTCTTGGACCTTTCAATCAAAGAATCGGGTATTTTTCTAACATTTACATCCGCCAAAGTCCTTATCATCAGTGTCAGCCCTGATAATGTTATTTTTACCATCCATAAATTAGCACCATTAATATTTTATGATTCTGCTGAAATAGTCTATGCTTATATGAACAAACTGTTGTGAGAAACACGATGAGAAAGGTCCTCAGGATGAAGACTGGTTTGATTTTTAATGCAGTTGTAAACAAAGTGGAAACAATTCAGATCTACACAACTTAATGGAATAGAAGTAATGTTAATGATGTGTGTTTATTTTGACAGTAAATCAAGAACTGAATACTAAAACCAATCAAAAATATTCTGGAAACTACTGGCATATAAATGTAAGATATTCTCTTGTATCAAATAGCTCACCTGAAATTAAAAGTTTTCCAAATAGTTCTCAAATGTATGCATAAAACTACAAATGTGCATGAAAACGTTGCACATTTAATATAAAAATTATAAGAAAAAAGTAATGAGTTATTTTCAAACATTTTTAATTTTTTTTTAATTTCAATATAAAAACCGTCTCAAAAGTAGCAAATTTATGCAAAAATTATTCAAATTTAGGAGACGTAAATAAAAAATAGTAGAATTAAAAGAGAAAAGGTACAGATTTGTGAGGAAAAACCTTCCTATTTGGGCAGGAACCATCAAGTATTAAGGCACAATGATGTGGGTTTTTTTGTCGTTTCTCTGCAGCTGATGGTTGTTGGAGACTGGAGCAGTGATCACCGGGGCTGGTGGAGTCTTCACTACTGTGAGCAGTGATGTCACAGTAAGGGTTTGTGGGGCAGCTGGAACAGTGGAATGATGAAGGAGCTGTGGTTTGATGATGATTAAGCTGTCAGAGTAAAATGGAACACAATATTGTGTAGAAATAGTTAAATGACTGACACTAAACTAAATTATTTCTAAAGAAATTTTTGACCTCTGAAATGACAACATGGATGTGTTAGCGTTACAGGACAGGTGGGTGTGATATATTCATTGCTTTCAGATATTTTGGTTAATTTTTGTGACTCATTCATACCAAATGTGGCGGTTTGGGAAACCCCCCACAAACAGACTAAGGACAGACAACTCGCTACTCTTGGTTTTTTCCGCTACACTACTGAGACGTAATGTGCCATTCATTCCTTGTGATGTTTATGTTGCCTCTCATGCATTGTGTTCATGTGTCCTGTCCTTACTGTGACCTAGAGACTCAGATCAATGTGTAGATGTGCCTGTTAACCTCTTTGTTCTGCAGCTAGAGCAGAGTCTAGCAAATCTGCCTATTGTGATGTATGTCTCACAAATGCAAATATCTCATGCCTGTTCTGCAGTCCCTTTGATCAGACCAACCGCGGTGACACTGCTTTGATGTATTGTTTGAGTTGGGTATAAATACTAAACAGGTTCTGTAACACCTCCTCTCTCTGTCAACCTCTGCTGTAGGACACACACGTGTCTGCCTCTCCTCTCCTTCTCTGAGAGCCGTGGGCTCGCTCTCGGCGCTCATGCACGGTGCCGGGAGCGGAGCTCGTGATGGCGGTATGATAATAAAACTCTACTTAAAACCTCCAACAACGCCGCTTTATTTCATGCCGCCGCACCAAAGTTATTTTGAGAACAGTACATGTGGTCTGTCATCACATGCAGTAAAGGTTCTGGTACACACGTCACTGACCCTGGTTACGTGGTCACAATAAAGCGATCACTGGGAATAAACTGATAATGGTTTTGTTGTGTTTACATGCACTGATTAAATGGATTATTGGAGGGTTAACCACTTAAGTTAATGACCATAGTTACATGGCCACTTGAATAATCAGATAACTCCAGAAGTCCAATCATAACCGGTTTATTCGTGTCCATGTAACCATGGTTACTGTTGGACTCCTCCTTGTCTTGTATTTGGGGGGACAGCATCAGTCCTCGGTCTGGGTTTGTCAGTTTTGGTTCTTGTGAATTACTTCCTCTTAGAACAGACCTGCACATTGATTCAGTTTAATTTCCTCATTAATATCATTGTTTTACTTCAACATGAAAAAAATCACAATTTATGTGCAGTCATAAATGTTTGAGCTTGGAGATGGAAATGTTTTGTGGAAATAAAGGTACTGCATAAAGTTTTCTGTTGTTATACTCTTTCATGAAAGTCATGCTGTTTCTGCTAACTTGTCTCAGACATCTTTTCTCTTTTCTGTGTGTGCTGGGAACCCAAACAGCTGCATAACTTTCTCAGCTTGATTTGTGCATCCATAAACTGCACAGAAAATCATGCTGAGAACCTGATCTGAGAACATTTTAGGATTTTATTGTTTTTGGCATCAAAATACAATTTATGAAGTCAAACCCTTCTGACACTGGAGGAAAATATTCATTTTCCACAATTATGTGATGTTACAATATGGATGAATAAAAATAGAAAAAAAAGGCTTGCTTTTATTTGAATCACTGGTGCTGTTATTATCTATTTAAATTTAATCATGTAACCCCAGTCCCACCTGGAAGAGGAGGCAATGGTGCCAACATGCTGCTCACTAGTATTAACTGACAGTAATTTGTCAGGCAGAAGTTCAGAGTGAAAAATGAGAAAATGAGAGCATAAGATAAGATAAGATAAGATAAGATAAGCCTTTATTAGTCCCACAACGGGGAAATTCCAGGATTGCAACAGCACAGGGATAGCAACACTCAGAGCAACAATCAGAAGGCAAGAAAAAACAAGCAAGCAAGAGCAGCTAATATACATATGTACATATTACTATAAAATATATATATACACACACACACACACACAGACACACAGTGCAGAGCATTGTAGCTAGATGGAATAAATATGTAAATATATAAACACACACAGTGCGGAGCAATGTAGCTAGATGGAATAATATGTAGATATATAAAAACACAGTGCGGAGCATTGTAGCTAGATGGAATAAATATGTAAATATATAAACACACACAGTGCAGAGCATTGTTGCTAGGTGGGATGAAACAGCATAACCGTCTATTTAGTTATCCTACATGGTATGATTATGTGCCCATACATATTCTCACCCTCCATAGCGACCGGTATGTTCCTAGTTGTATGCCGGAGAGGACCATTGTGTAAGTCTATTGCATCTTTTGCATTCAAAAAAAACTATTAGTTTGTTACGTCTTTTTGCTATCTCTGCGAGCAGCCCTGCTTAGGTTGTACAGTCTGACAGCCGTTGGTAGGAAGGACCTACGAAACCTCTCGGTTGTGCACCTGGGATGATGTAGTCTGCTGCTAAATGAGCTCCTCAGTGCATCCAGTATGTCCTGCATAGGGTGGAACTCGGACTCCAGCAGAGATGACAGTTTAGCCACCGTCCTTCTCTCTCCTATCTCCTCCATCGGATCAAGGCGTTGCCCCAGGACAGAGCTAGCTTTCTTAATCAGTTTGTTCAGTCTCTTCCTATCGGCTGCAGTAATGCCACTGCCCCAGCAGACCACTCCAAAAGTGATGGCTGATGCCACCACCGTGTCATAGAATGACTTCAGCAGCGCCCCTTGTACACCAAAAGACCTGAGTCTCCTCAGCAGGAACAGCCTGTGCTGTCCCTTCTTGTAGAGTGCGTCAGTATTGTGTGACCAGTCTAGTTTATTGTTCAGATGAATACATGTCTTTGCATTTGTATTAATTTTTGTTTAAAAAAATAACAATTTCATGGCATTTGTACTACATTGAATATTTTCATAAAACAGACTGTTGCACCATGACTACATTGTGTTACAAAGGCCTCTTCTTTCATTTAATATTTTCCACCTTGCTTAGTCACTAGTTTTCATAGAACAGTGTAATGTTTATGTACTAGTACATCTCAGTAAAAAGAATATCGTGATTTACATTTTAATTTCAAAAACTACAGTCAAAATTGAATTTAAAAAGGCCTGAAATATTTCCTTGTGCCTCTAATGAATATTGAACATATGAAAGTTTATTTTTTTGAATTATAAAAAAATAAATTTTTCACAATATTCAAATTTGCCGAGAGGCACTAATGTGTTATATTTACATTCTCACATAGAAAATATTTCCTAACTTGAAAGGTTTAGGAGTAAAGTTCACAACCCCTAGTAACTTAGCTAAATCACATTAAACTTTCTGACAGCAGTTTTTTTTAATACATATTTTCAATTCAGATAATTCTGCCTAAGCTTACAAAATAACCCACTGTATTTAAAAGATGATAATTCACTAATCAGTCCACTGAAGCCATAATATAAGGTAAGGCTGCACAGCTACGCCGTGATATTTACACTGCAGCTTTCATCAGCATGAATCAGCAGTTCTCCTTCCCTCCAAAACATACAGGTACATCTCAAAAAATTAGAATATCATGAAAAAGTTCATTATTTTTTGTCACTCATTTCAGAAAGTGAAACCCATATATTATATAGATTCATTACACAAAGAGTGAAATATTTCTAGTGTTTATTTATTTTAATTTTGATGATTATGGCTCACAGCCCATGAAAACCCCAAGTTCAGTTTCTAAAAAATTAGAATATTACATAAAATTAATTTTAAAAAATTGTTTTCTAATAGAAATGTTGGCCGACTGAAAAGTATGTTCATGTACACACTCAGTACTTGTTCTGGTCAAATTTTGGATTAATTATTGTATCATTGTGGTGTGGCATGGAGGTGATCAGCCTGTGGAACTGCTGAGGTGTTATGGAGGTCCAGGTTGCTTTGATAGTGACCTTCAGCTCGTCTGCATTGTTGGGTCTGGTGCCTCTCATCTTCCTCTTGACAATCCTCCATAGATTCTCTATGGGGTTTTGGTCAGGAGAGATTGCTGGCCAATCAAACACAGTGATGCCATGGTCATTAAACCAGGTTTTGATACTTTTGGCAGTGTGTGTGTGTGTGTGTATGTGTGTGTGTGTGGGGGGCAGGTGCCAAGTCCTGCTGGAAAATGAAATCAGCTTCTCCATAAACCTTGTCAACAGCGGGAAGCATGAAGTGCTCTAAAATTTCCTGGTAGACGACTGCAGTGATTTTGATCTTGATAAAACACAGTGGACCAACACCAGCAGATGACCTCTGTTCAGACTGAAGTAAATTTTGCATTTCATTTGGAAATCAATGTCCCAGAGTCTGGAGAAAGAGTGGAGACGCACAGAATCTAAGTTGTTTGAGGTTTAGTGTGACGTTTCCACAGTCAGTGATGATTTGAGGAACCACGTCATCACTGACGGTTCCTGGTGCAGAGGCCCCACTTTGGGGATGCCTGGCTAGAGTTTGTCAGAGGCCCATGTACCTGGAGGACTACGTACTGAGGACAACAATAACTGATGCCTGTTGGGACTAAGCGGCAGAATAATCCACTCCAACACGGTGGGGCGTTCTGGTAGTCTACCCAGACGCCCATTTGGTTGGCTGAGTTTTGCCTATTTAGTGTTTTATATATATATATATATATACAGTATATATATATATATACAGTATATATATATATATATATATATATGTGGGAATATACATTCCCACATGTGGGAATATACATGTGGGAATCATGAAATGACGAGACTGGATGATTTCTCAGTATTGGTTTATTTCATCTCACGCCCCACAGCTCCTTCTCTCAGTCAGGAAATAAGAGAGTGAGCTGCAGTAAACCACATACATTTATACCACCACATCAAACACAGAATCACATTTGCATTTAATCCCTCCATTGTCCTCTTGGCTCCTCTGTCTGACCCCAGGAGGTCAGACAGTCCTTTCAGGTCCTCTCTCCAGTTCTTCTCACTTCCTCCCAAGTTCGCAGGTGGTCCAGACTCATTGTCCATCTGAGGCGTGATGTCAATACACACCGCAGCGGAATATGTGGGCTACATAATATTACGCCACACACACACACACACACACACACACATATATATATATATATATATATATATATATATATATATATATATATATACATATATATATATACTGCTCAAAAAAGTAAAGGGAACACTTTGAAAACACATCAGATTTTAAAGGGAAAAAATAAGCTGGATATCGAAATTGTGGCAGGCTAGTCCAGCTTACTCAGATTAAAGGAACACTTTAATCTGAGTAAGCTGGACTAGCCTGCCACAATTTCTGGGTCATTATAACTGTGTTGTAATGACCCAGTAGTGTTATAGGTAGAATTAGAGCAAGAATGATCATGTGTTTGTGCAACCCTTATTAAAACGGAGGTCTGTGAGAATGACCTCCCCTCCTGTCTGCGTTGAAGGGTGTGCTTCAATAAAGCTTGTTTCGTCACAACCATCTTCTCCTTTTCTTGTGTGAACCCCTAATACGTCACACTGGTGTCAGGAGTGGGATATGGAGCAGATGGAAGCCAGGATCTGAGCGGAGATCCAGCAGCTGGAGCGATTCATCGCTCAGCTGGGGATGGACGACAGAGCTGAGACACCGACCCCCGGAGTTGCCCGCCGGGATGAACGGAGCGGTGGACCCGACGGGACCAGCAGACCCTGCCTTCTGCCTTTTTCAAGGCAGGGTGGGCTGAGCAGAGCAAACCAGCTCCGCTCCCCGCCCTTTTCAAGGCAGGATGGGCCGGCGATTCCACTGCGACCAGGAGCAGCGATTGACCGAGAGGTGACTGTCCCACCCATCTGGCATCGGGCCAAGATTCCCCGCTTCAGCGGTGAAACCCCACTGGACAACTACCTGGTCCAGGTCGAGCTGGCTGCTGTGCTGAACAGCTGGCCATCCGAAGTGACTGCTGTGCAGGTTGCGCTGGCCCTGGAGGGAAGGGCTCGCCGCACGCTGTCCGATCTCCGGCCCGAGGAACGCCACAGCTGGCCAGCGCTACAAGGAGCACTCCGGAAGCAGTTTGGGAGAGCGGCCAATGCTGAGCATGCAGAGGAACAGCTGGCCAACCGCCGGCGAGGCAGCCGGGAGAGCCTGGGAGTCTACGCAGCGGACACACGACTGCTGACACGGCACAGCTACCCGGATTTCGAGCAAGAAGTAGTGGAGAAGCTTGCCCTCCGGAACTTCATCCGGGGTCTCCGCCTGGCCCAGCTCCAGAGCCACATCCGAATTAACGCCGCGAGCAGCTGGGAGACGGCTGTGGCAGAAGCGGAGCGGGTGGAACCGCTAATGAATTGTACAGCCGAGGCATTGGCACCGAGACAGAGAGCCTTCCGGGCCACAGCTGAGAACGAGGAGGAGGAGGAGGAGCTGCGGCAGACCATGGCAGCGTGCCCATGGAGAAGATGGCCGCGGCGGTGCGAGGAAGGGTGCTTCCACTGCGGGGAGCCAGGACACATCGCGCGGTACTGCCCTGCACCCACCCCACGACACACCGATGAACTGTCACCGCGTGTGGGCCGAATTGGACACTCGCCAGGGATGTACCTACAGTGTAGCCTGGACAACATGCCGATCCGGGCCCTGATCGACACCGGTTCTACCATCTCCCTGGTCCGACCCAGTGTGCTGCCAGGCACGGACGAGACAAAACCGCAGGGGTGGGAACCCACCGGGTGCTGCATCACCACAGCCACCGGTGAGTGCACCAGATTGGGAGGGCGAAGAGTTCTTGTGGTGGGGGTGGCCAGCCAGAACACAAACCACCGGTTCTGGCTGGCTGACATCCAAGATCCCTGCATTATTGGACTCGATCTGCTCGCAGCGTGGGGCGCAAAGATTGACACCACCAGATCGTCCCTCCAGCTGGTGCTCCGATGTAACTGTGATCTCCCAACACTGTTCTCCCGCTCTGGAATATTTATTCATCAACTGCAAGCCATTTTATTCCCCGCGTGAGTCCGCTTCATTCATCCTGGCCGCTGTTTACATCCCGCCCGACGCGGACGTGCGCGAGGCTCAGTGCGCGCTCACGGATCACATTCAGCAAGCGGAGCGGACTTTTCCGAACTCTCTGGTTATTGTGGTTGGCGACTTTAACCAGAGCAACCTGAGCCACGAACTCCCCCGATACAAACAGTTTATTAAATGCCCCACCAGAGGAGAGAACATGCTGGATCACTGTTACACTACAGTTAAGGACGCGTTCCCCGCGCTGCGCTCGGACTATCTGATCACGTGATGGTCCACCTGATTCCCACATACAGACAGAGGCTGAAGCTCACAAAACCTGTTGTGAGCACTACGAGGAAATGGACCAGTGAATCTGGGGAGGAGCTGCGCATGTTCTTGGAAATAACTGACTGGGGCATGTTTAAAGGAGCCACACATGATCTGGATGAGTACACAGACACTGTGACCTCATATATCCACTTTTGTGAGGAGAGCATTCTTCCATCGCGCACCAGGGTGAGTTACTCCAACGACAAGCCCTGGTTCACAGCTAAGCTCAAACAGATCAGGAAGGAGAAGGAAGCAGCGTTGAAAAGTAGAGACAGGGACTGCTACAGGGAGGTCAAATACCGGTTTAGCAGAGAGCTGAGGAGAGCTAAATCTGTGTATTCTGAGAGACTCCAGCAACAGTTCACTGCTAACGACTCTGCTTCTGTGTGGAGAGGACTGAGGCAAATCACCAACTATCGGCCTCAGGCTTCTAAGGGTCAGGATGACAAAGCCCTTTGTCAAAGACTGTCCCAACACTATGCCCGTTTTGACACCTCGTCAGCTGTGTCCAACTCCCCCCCTCCCCCCAGCGCCACTGCCTCCATGGTCCCCACTTCATCAAAGGCGCCCCCCCTCCCCCCCTGCCCTTGCAATCAGTGAGCAGGACGTGCACAGACAGTTCTCCAGACTGAACCCGCGCAAGGCCCCCGGTCCGGACGGCATGTCTCCCTCCACCCTGAGACACTGTGCGGAAGAGCTGACTCCTGTCTTCACAGACATTTTTAACACCTCCCTGAAGTCATGCCACGTGCTGACCTGCCTCAAAACCTCTACCATCGTCCCTGTCCCCAAGAAGCCACAGATCACTGGACTTAACGACTACAGACCTGTAGCGCTCACCTCTGTAGTCATGAAGTCCTTTGAGCGTCTGGTCCTGCCCCACCTCAAGACCATCACCACTCCCCTCCTGGACCCACTGCAGTTTGCCTACAGAGCCAACAGGTCTGTGGACGACGCAGTCAACCTGGCCCTCCACTCCATCCTGCAGCACCTGGACTCCCCGGGAACCTACGCCAGGATCCTGTTTGTGGACTTCAGCTCTGCATTCAATACCATCCGCCCCGCTCTGCTCCAGGACAAGCTGTCCCTGCTCAACGTGCCTGACTCCCTCTGCAGGTGGATCACCGACTTCCTGACGGACCGGAGGCAGCATGTGCGGCTGGGAAAGACTGTCTCAGACTCTGTTAGCATCAGCACCGGATCACCCCAGGGCTGTGTACTTTCCCCCCTGCTCTTCTCCCTGTACACCAACTCCTGCACCTCCAGCCACCAGTCTGTCAAGCTGATCAAGTTTGCGGACGACACCACCCTCATTGGGCTCATCTCCAACGGCGACGAGTCCGTCTACAGGAGAGAGGTGGCCCAGCTGGCGTCCTGGTGCAGCCACAACAACCTGCAGCTGAACGCTCTGAAGACAGTGGAGATGATCGTGGACTTCAGAAAAGTCACAGCCCCTCTGCCCCCCCCTTACCCTCACAGACTCTCCCATCACCACTGTGGATTCCTTCCGCTTCCTGGGCACCACCATCACCCGGGACCTCAAGTGGGAGCCGACCATCAGCTCTCTCATCAAAAAGGCCCAGCAGAGGATGTTCTTCCTGCGACAGCTGAGGAAGCTCAAGCTACCCACCAAGATGTTGGTGCAGTTCTACACGGCCATCATCGAGTCCATCCTCACCACCTCCATCACCGTGTGGTACGCAGGAGCCACTGCCAGGGACAGACTAAGACTGCAGCGCGTTGTGCGCGCTGCTGAGAAGGTGATCGGCTGCAAGCTCCCATCCCTCCAGGACCTGTACATCTTCAGGACCCGGAGGCATGCAGGTCGGATCATAGCCGACCCTTCACACCCTGGACACGCACTGTTTGCCCCCCTCCCCTCAGGTAGAAGACTTCGGTCCATTCAGACTAAAACCTCCCGCTACATGAACAGCTTCTTCCCCTCTGCCATCAGACTGCTGAACACTAAGTGACTTATTAGACTCTCGTGCACTACGTACAGCAGCTCAACCGGACTCATGATAATTATCACTGTTTTCTTTTGCACTACCGACTGCACTATGTGGAACTCCACAATATCTGCTGCTTGTTAATATATTTAAAAATTGCATAGATTAGTATTACTCGTTCATATTCTACATTTTATTGCATGCATAGTTTTTTATTTTTATCTTTAGTGCTACTCCATGTTTAATGTTGCAGCATTGCACCGAGACAAATTCCTAGTTTGTGTACTACATGAACAATGGCAATAAATCTCATTCTGATTCTGATTCTG
Source organism: Pholidichthys leucotaenia (assembly GCA_020510985.1). Taxonomy (NCBI): domain Eukaryota; kingdom Metazoa; phylum Chordata; class Actinopteri; order Cichliformes; family Pholidichthyidae; genus Pholidichthys; species Pholidichthys leucotaenia. The sequence continues at coordinate 276,582,239 of CM035845.1, read as the reverse complement.
ATTCTGCTGGGAACTCGGACCATCACGCTCTGCAGCGGGACCCAGAGGAGGAATCCGGAGGCCTGCGTGATCGAGGGACCGCCGGGACGGACTGAACCGGGCAGGTCACCGCGAGAACTGGACACAACGGCGCCACCAGCACGAGTGGAGGGAGCACGATCACAGATAGAGACAGCAAGGGGGAGGATCACAGAGGAGCGGGTCAACGTGTCAGCAGAAACGCAGCAGGCGGTCGAGGAATTGTTCCAGCAGAGCTGCAGCGGGCTGGAATTGGGACAGACACGCCAGCTGCGGGAGCTGTTGGACTGTCGTCACTGTCAGCGGGCAGAGGATCGAGACCAGGCCGTCCCACTGGCTGCTGCTCTCCGGACCGCTGTGAGCAGGAATAACACAGCGGCACACAGTTCCCCACGGATAATAAGGCAGCTCCCCCCAGTGGTGATGTCACAGAGGCCCTTGGTGCGCAGTGGCTGCAGAGCGAGCAGGACAGAGATCCGGTCATTTCCCGGGTTTGGCAGTGGCCGGACGCAGGCCAGCGGCCCGCCTGGGAGGCCCTGGCAGCAGCGGGGAGTTGGCAGAAGCGGGCATATGACTCCTGCTGCCAGGGGAGGGACTTTGCACCGGGAGATTGAGTCTGGGTTTTCTGCCTGGAGAGGCAAAGAGGACGGTCACCAAAACTGGCGAACCATTGGTCGGGACCGTGCGTGGTCCTACAGAGACTGTCGGATGTGGTGTACAGGGTGAGGCTAAAGAAAGGGGACTGGGTCGTGGTACTCCACCGTGACTGTCTCGCCCCGTACCAGCCATCCGCCCCGCTGGTGGTCGAGCTGGAGCCTTCACCCCGACCAGATTCTCCAACCGAGACACTGATGGACACTGGCGGGCCTGTACGTGCTGGTCGCCGGCAGCGGAGGCCGCCCCAACACCTGGACGGATTCGTGCTGGACTTTTGAGTTGGACTTCTATTATTCTGGGGACAGAAACCAGTCTGTGGGGGGGGGGGGGGTAGTGTAACGTCAGGGCTGTGTTAAGGGGGGGGGGGGGATTTTCCCAGCATGCTTTACCGGCAGAGGACGTTATTTTCGTGTGTGTTAAAATGTTATTACTGTGTCATTATATTGCTGTGTCATTATAACTGCGTTACAATGACACAGCAGTGTTATAGGTAGAATTAGAGAAAGAATGATCATGTGTTTGTGCAACCCTTACTGAAGCGGAGGTCTGTGAGAATGACCTCCACTCCTGTCTGTGTTGAAGGGTGTGTTTCAATAAAGCCTGTTTCGTCACAACCATCTTCTCCTTTTCTTGTGTGAACCCCTAACACGTCATCTGTTGTTCACGATAAAGAGAGTTCAGTGTTCAGTTAATGGAGGCTCCCATCTCATGTTATTCGGACATAACACATACAGGACTAAATAGTACTTTATTCATAATACAGAAACAACCTTCGGGAAATTGTGACCATTGTGGATCGCCAGAAACAGTAGAGCTTATTTTTGTACAATGTTCCAGGTACACACAACATAGACAAACACTCAAAACAGCACTGGAGAGAAATCAGACTAGACTAAATTTTCGGGCTCTACTGCAGAAAAATTCAGGGGATGTGGTTTTTAGGGCCGTCTTTAGATTTTTGGGTCAAAGAGGGCTAGTGAAGAAGCTATTATGTAGTGGGTGGTGTCATGCCCCGTCGGTTTTACACTCCAGTCCAGAAGGTGGCGGAAATGCACCTATAAGTTGCTTGCGATCCGCGATAAAAGAAGAGTTGTACGCTCCTTGTTGCGCATGCGTACTTTGCGTAGCGCTATAACGACGGCTAGTAGACCGACGGTAGCTAAGTATAGCTAAATAAATAACAATATACAGGGAGTGAAATGTTCCGGAGGAAACTGACCGCTTTGGACTATCATAATCCGAGCGGATTCGACTGCACAGGTAGGAAACAGACAAACGGGGAGCTCGTCATCTTGCTAGTGCTAGTTACCGTGCAGACGTTAACGTGTCCTGTCACTGAACGGAGACAGCAAAGCTACATTACATTAATAAAAAGGAGAATTTATGGTTTGGGTTGTCTTAGAAACACATATATTCTCTTAAAACTAATATTAAACATTTTACAACTTCTAAATACAGCATTATTCGGCCTGGTTAATTGCCATTCTCCTGCACTTTTTAACGTGCTTAGGAAAGTTCTAAATGACAATGGCAAGAGGGAGATTTTCATCCATATACGTTGACTTACAGCCTGCAGTGATTTCAAATGTGAGGTGGGTATGAATCCGGTGCCAGAATGAACTACGCGTCAGCAAATGTTTTGAGGATCTGCAGGCACAGGTTGCATGTGGCTATAAAACCCCTTATCATGCCTCAACGGAAAGTCTGAGATTTATTAATTCATATGTAAAGAAGCGACCCTGTGGCTCCCATTTCTGCACAGATGAGTCTCAGTTCAGGAACTGCATTGTGTGGCTGGAGGATCAGAAGATTCGTCATTATAAGATCGAGGACCGAGGAAACCTGAGGAACATCCCCAGCTCAGAGTGGCCTAAAGCATACCAGAAGGTGGGATGCTCTCAGAGGAAGGGATATAAATCAGTGGTGAATGTTGTGCAGGTATGAACAGCAGAATAAACTGATTGAGTTTCCTGTATGGTGTTCAGTATCTGCAGGATTTGAACTGTCCGTTTGGGGTGGAGGAGAAGAAGGAGGCAGTGGACTGGTTACTGGGTCTGGCTGTTCGCTATGAGTATGGAGACAATGGTAAGATGTTGGGGTACCCACCACTAGGTCATATACATGAGAGTATAAAACAACAGCCTGAAAATAAGAAAAAAAAAAAAACACAAAACAACAACTTTATTTTATAATATCCAGAAAATTGTTTTCAAAACTCTATGGCCATTTTTCAAAGGTTGGGTTATAATTCAGCTAACACAACACCACGTACTACTGACATACACACGTGGACAAAATTGTTGGTACCCCTCTGTTAATGAAAGAAAAACCCACAATGGTCACAGAAATAACTTGAATCTGACAACAGTGGTAATAAATAAAAATTCTATGAAAATTAACCAATGAAAATCAGACAATGCTTTTGAATTGTGGTTCAACAGAATTATTTTAAAAAACAAACTCATGAAACAGGCCTGGACAAAAATGATGGTACCCCTAGAAAAGATTGAAAATAATGTGACCATAGGGACATGTTCAACCAAGATGTGTCCTCTAATTAACATCACAGGTGTCTACAAACTAGTAATCAGTCAGTCGGCCTATTTAAAGGGTGACAAGTAGTCACTGTGCTGTTTGTTGACATGGTGTGTACCACACTAAACATGGACCAGAGGAAGCAAAGGAGAGAGTTGTCTCAGGAGATTAGAAAGAAAATTATAGACAAGCATGTTAAAGGTAAAGGCTATAAGACCATCTCCAAGCAGCTTGATTTTCCTGTGACTACAGTTGCACATATTATTCAGAAATTTAAGATCCACGGGACTGTAGCCAACCTCCCTGGATGTGGCCGCAGGAGGAGACGGATAATACGAATGGTAACAAAAGAGCCCAGAACAACCTCTAAACACATTCATAGTGAACTCCAAGGTCAAGGTACATCAGTGAGAGATCACACCATCCATCGTTGTTTGAGCCAAAGTGGACTTCATAGGAGACGACCAAGGAGGACACCACTTTTGAAAACAAATCATAAAAAAGCCAGACTGGAATTTGCCAAACTGCATGTTGACAAGCCACAAAGCTTCTGGGAGAATGTCCTATGGACAGACGAGACAAAACTGGAACTTTTCGGCAAGGCATATCAGCTCTATGTTCACAGACGCAAAAATGAAGCATACCAAGAAAAGAACACTGTCCCTACTGTGAAACGTGGAGGAGGTTCTGTTATGTTCTGGGGCTGCTTTGCTGCATCTGGTACAGGGTGTCTTGAATCTGTGCAGGGTACAATGAAATCTCAAGACTATCAAGGTATTCTAGAGAGAAATGTGCTGCCCAGTGTCAGACAGCTTGGTCTCAGTTGCAGGTCATGGGTCTTGCAACAGGATAATGACCCAAAACACAGCTAAAAACACCCAAGAATGGCTAAGAGCGAAACATTGGACTATTCTAAAGTGGCCTTCTATGAGCCCTGATCTAAATCTTATTGAACATCTGTGGAAGGAGCTGAAACATGCCGTCTGGAGAAGGCACCCTTCAAACCTGAGACAACTGGAACAGTTTGCTCATGAGGAGTGGGCCAAAATACCTGCTGAGAGGTGCAGAAGTCTCATTGACAGTTACAGAAATCGTTTGATTGCAGTGATTGCCTCAAAGGGTTGTGCAACAAAATATTAAGTTAAGGGTACCATCATTTTTGTCCAGGCCTGTTTCATGAGTTTGTTTTTTAAAATAATTCTGTTTAACCACAATTCAAAAGCATTGTCTGATTTTCATTGGTTAATTTTCATAGAATTTTTATTTATTACCACTTTTGTCAGATTCAAGTTATTTCTGTGACCATTGTGGGTTTTTCTTTCATTAACAGAGGGGTACCAACAATTTTGTCCACGTGTGTAAGTGAAGAACAATATAGTATATACAGGGTTAAACACAGGAACTGTCCATTAAAAATAATGCAGACAAAGAAAAAAACATTGTCTGGTAAGTGAGTGAATGAGAATGTTTAAGCCAATATTTAAAACTTATTTTTTAAAATAATTTTTCACAATTATTTTCTTGATAAACACTTAGAATTGTTTTAGACAGTTGAACTTCAAACTGAAGTAGGTTATAATAAAATGGACAAAAACAGAAAAATGAAAAGAAAAGATGAAGTAGCCCACCCCACATATAATTTCCAAATGTTCCTACGTTTCAACTTGACTAATGAAAATGTAAAACAAAGTTGCTGTGTTTCAAGGTCCCTTTCACTGAAAAATTGTTTTTGTAGGATTTAACCTTCTGAAATGCATCTGTTGGTCATGTGATAATCCAAAAAAACATCAACACTCATTGGCTTTGACCAGCCAGTGTCACTCTTCTAGGTGTTTTCGTGTATGTCAAGAAATGGTAAACCCAGGCTTGATTTAGATTTAGTGTACTTTATTGATCCCCAGAGGGGAAATTGAGGGTCATCCAGAATACCTCCCCCCAGGCCACGGGGGGCAGGGAGTGGGCGAACAACCTGAATCTGTTTTTCAATAGATTTGACCAACCGCCCTCCCCCCTGTCTGCACAACAACCACTGCTGCCTCTAAGAAATCAAGTCCTGCTACCCACTCCCCACTCCACCGACACCCCCCCCCCACTCCCAACACACAGCCCCCCATCCTGACCCTGACCAAGACCCAGGTGAGGACGGAGCTGAGGAAGATCAAGGCGAGGAAGGCGTCGGGACCGGACGGCATCAGCGCAAAGCTCCTCAAGTCCTGTGCAGACCAGCTGTGTGGGATTGTGACGTATATCTTCAACATGAGCCTGAAACTGGGGAGGGTACCACAGCTGTGGAAAACATCTTGTGTGGTACCTGTACCAAAAACTTCCCACCCCAAAGACCTGAACAGCTTCAGACCGGTGGCCTTGACGTCCCACTTGATGAAGACCCTGGAGAGACTGCTCCTTGCTCATCTCCGCCCCCTGGTGGAACCAGCGATGGATCCACTCCAGTTCGCCTACCAGCATGGCATTGGGGTGGAGGATGCGGTGATCTTCCTCCTTCACCGTTCTCTGTCCCACCTGGAGAAGCCCGGGAATATGGTGAGGATCATGTTCTTTGACTTCTCCAGTGCTTTCAACACCATCCAACCGATGATCCTGAAGGACAAGCTGCTGCGCGCAGGGGTGGACCAGCACCTGTCATCATGGATCCTGGACTACCTCACGAACCGGCCTCAGTTTGTGAGAACCCGGGACTGTGTTTCCGACACGATCATCAGTAGCACGGGGGCCCCCCAGGGAACGGTGCTGGCTCCCTTCTTGTTCACTCTTTATACTGTGGACTTCTCACACAACACAACACATTGCCATCTACAGAAGTTCTCTGATGACTCTGCGATCGTTGGTCTCATCTCCAGCGGAGATGAAGCTGAGTACAGAGGGCTTATCCAGGACTTTGTGGACTGGTGCCATCGGAACTGCCTCCAGATCAACGTGAGGAAAACTAAGGAGCTGGTGGTGGACTGCCGCAGGCATGGGCAGCCCCTCACAGCACCAGTAAATATACAGGGAACAGACATCGAGATGGTGACATCCTACAAGTACCTGGGTATTCATCTGAACAATAAACTAGACTGGTCACACAATACTGACGCACTCTACAAGAAGGGACAGCGCAGGCTGTTCCTGCTGAGGAGACTCAGGTCTTTTGGTGTACAAGGGGCGCTGCTGAAGTCATTCTATGACACGGTGGTGGCATCAGCCATCACTTTTGGAGTGGTCTGCTGGGGCAGTGGCATTACTGCAGCCGATAGGAAGAGACTGAACAAACTGATTAAGAAAGCTAGCTCTGTCCTGGGGCAACGCCTTGATCCGATGGAGGAGATAGGAGAGAGAAGGACGGTGGCTAAACTGTCATCTCTGCTGGAGTCCGAGTTCCACCCTATGCAGGACATACTGGATGCACTGAGGAGCTCATTTAGCAGCAGACTACATCATCCCAGGTGCACAACCGAGAGGTTTCGTAGGTCCTTCCTACCAATGGCTGTCAGACTGTACAACCTAAGCAGGGCTGCTCGCAGAGATAGCAAAAAGACGTAACAAACTAATAGTTTTTTTTGTTTGTTTTTTTTTTTTTTGAATGCAAAAGATGCAATAGACTTACACAATGGTCCTCTCCGGCATACAACTAGGAACATACCGGTCGCTATGGAGGGTGAGAATATGTATGGGCACATAATCATACCATGTAGGATAACTAAATAGACGGTTATGCTGTTTCATCCCACCTAGCAACAATGCTCTGCACTGTGTGTGTTTATATATTTACATATTTATTCCATCTAGCTACAATGCTCTGCACTGGGTGTGTTTATATTTATATATCTATATATTTATTCCATCTAGCTACAATGCTCCGCACTGTGTTTTTATATATCTACATATTATTCCATCTAGCTACATTGCTCCGCACTGTGTGTGTTTATATACTTGCATATTTATTCCACCTAGCTGCAATGCTCCATACTGTGGGTGTTTATATATTTACATATTTATTCCATCTAGCTACAATGCTCTGCACTGTGTGTTCATATATTCATATATTTATTCCATCCAGCTACAATGCTCTGCACTGTGTGTCTGTGTGTGTGTGTGTATATATATATTTTATAGTAATATGTACATATGTATATTAGCTGCTCTTGCTTGCTTGTTTTTTCTTGCCTTCTGATTGTTGCTCTGAGTGTTGCTATCCCTGTGCTGTTGCAATCCTGGAATTTCCCCGTTGTGGGACTAATAAAGGCTTATCTTATCTTATCTTATCTTATCCACCACCTGGATGGATCCTGCCCACTGCTCTCTTTTAGGGCCTACTCTCACTGTAGTGGCAGTTCCATGCCGACCGAGCAGCGTTTCCCCTAGGTTTATAGCCTTCCTGTTGGCACGGCTCATGTTCGGGGCTCCAGGTTCTGTTTAACCTCACCTGTTTAAGCCTGCACACTTGTGAAAGTCACTTTGTTCTTAGTCTCTGTCTTAATATAACGTAGCCTATTATAAAAATGTTCCCATAGCTAAATATAATAACAACCCGTGAAACAAGTTGGAAACTTGAACTTGACAGCTTAATAAGTGTTTGGAGCAACACAATTAAATGACAGAAACTAAAATGCAGTCTTTTAACCTAGAAATAAAGTGCAAAAACTCAAATAGCAGCTTCTGCTGCAGCATGGAAAGCTGTTGTAACTCTGCATGTTCAAAACAAACTAGAGTAACATTAAAATCCATAAAAGTAAAAAAGAAAATAACCTAGTCCATCTTATTAAAACTTTTCTGGATTTGGAAGTTTAAAAGTTCAATTAGACTTCAGATGAAAATAAAAAGAACTTCTTTCAGTCCAAAATAACAGTTTGCAAATGCTTTAAGTTACAGTGCAGGAATGTGAGCCTTCACTACACATACAGTGAAATATTCAAGCCGTTTTAATTTATTTTTGATGGTTGTGGTTACAGTTTTTATGACTCAAATTACAAATGATGGTATTGTAATTTACTGAGATGCACTAATATTCAGAATGAGGGCTGATATTACCACGACAAAAAGAGGGAAGATAAGAGAGTTAGCCACTCTTGTAATTCACTAAATTACTGCAGTTAACACTTTAGCTAGCAGAACTGAAACAGCTCAGCTGTCAGCAGCCATCATCAAAGAGAGATTATTGTCCGACAGGTATGCTAACATAAACAGCACATGCTAAGAGTTTAGTCAGTTTTCTAAAGCTAAGACAGTCGCTCATTGAAAATAAGAAGCGCTAAATTTATTCACTAACCTTACCAGTGCGGTGTTTATAAGTGGCCCAACGTCAATCATCACTGGGACGGAGCACAGCAAAGACCCGTTGACGGGCAGCCGAGCTGGATGACAGAGTGGATGGAGGAGGGGGAGGAGGATAGATGTCTCTGTGCTGCTGTGATAATGACAACTCTGCTTTATAGAGTTTGCGTTTAACTTGTTTCATTTGTTTATTTTCAGTAAAATGCTCCCATACTTTGAAAAGTTTTGGCCTCTTCTCCGTGATTTTCTCTTCTGTGTCGCCACGATGCACTCCTCTTCTTCTTCACTGGAACAGTTAAACTGAACATTTCCATGGCATGCATATAAACTTTAAAATTAAACGATTCGTCGACAATAAAAATCTGCATCGATAAATTTTTATGATCGACGTCGTCTGTGTTTTGGAACAGCGGAGTTCTGCCCCGCCACGTGATACCAGAGTGCAAAAAAGAAGAGACAGAAATGAGCTGCTGTCATGTAAATAAGATAAATAACATAAGGATATTTAGTTTGTTTAATAAAAGGACAAGATAAAGACTTTTTCTATAGTGACTGCATCTTAAAATGACTTCTGTTGTAATCTGGTGCTACAGTGGGGCAAAAAAGTATTTAGTCAGCCACCAATTGTGCAAGTTCTCCCACTTAAAAGATGAGCGAGGTCTCCAATTTTCATCATAGGTATACCTCAACTATGAGAGACAAAATGAGAAAAAAAAATCCAGAAAATCACATTGAAGGATTTTTAATGAATTAATTGGTAAATTCCTCGGTAAAATAAGTATTTGGTCACCTACAAACAAGCAAGATTTCTGGCTCTCACAGACATGTAGCTTCTTCTTTATGAGGCTCCTCTGTCCTCCACTCATTACCTATATTAATGGCACCTGTTTGAACTCATTATCAGTATAAAAGACACCTGTTCACAACCTCAAACAGTCAGACTCCAAACTCCACTATGGCCAAGACCAAAGAGCTGTCAAAGGACACCAGAAACAAAATTGTAGACCTGCACCAGACTGGGAAGACTGAATCTGCAATAGGTAAGCAGCTTGGTGTGAAGAAATCAACTGTGGGAGCAATTATTAGAAAATGGAAGACATACAAGACCACTAATAATCTCCCTTGATCTGGGGCTCCATGCAAGATCTCACCCTGTAGGGTCAAAATGATCACGAGAACGGTGAGCAAAAATCCCAGAACCACACATGGGGACCTAGTGAATGACCTGCAGAGAGCTGGGACCAAAGTAACAAAGGCTACCATCAGTAACACACTACGCCGCCAGGGACTCAAATCCTGCAGTGCCAGACGTGTCCCCCTGCTTAAGCCAGTACACGTCCAGGCTCGTCTGAAGTTTGCTAGAGAGCATTTGGATGATCCAGAAGAGGATTGGGAGAATGTCATATGGTCAGATGAAACCAAAATAGAACTTTTTGGTAAAAACTCAACTTGTTGTGTTTGGAGGAGAAAGAACACCATACCTACTGTGAAGCATGGGGGTGGAAACATCATGCTTTGGGGCTGTTTTTCTGCAAAGGGACCAGGACGACTGATCCGTGTAAAGGAAAGAATGAATGGGGCCATGTATCGTGAGCTTTTGAGTGAAAACCTCCTTCCATCAGCAAGGGCATTGAAGATGAAACGTGGCTGGGTCTTTCAGCATGACAATGATCCCAAACACGTTGCCCGGGCAATGAAGAAGTGGCTTCGTAAGAAGCATTTCAAGGTCCTGGAGTGGCCTAGCCAGTCTCCAGATCTCAACCCCATAGAAAATCTTTGGAGGGAGTTGAAAGTCTGTGTTGCCCAGCGATAGCCCCAAAACACCACTGCTCTAGAGGAGATCTGCATGGAGGAATGGGCCAAAATACCAGCAACAGTGTGTGAAAACCTTGTGAAGACTTACAGAAAACGTTTGACCTCTGTCATTGCCAACAAAGGGTATATAACAAAGTATTGAGATGAACGTTTGTTATTGACCAAATACTTATTTTACCGAGGAATTTACCAATTAATGCATTAAAAATCCTTCATTGTGATTTTCTGGATTTTTTTTTTTCTCATTTTGTCTCTCATAGTTGAGGTATACCTATGTTGAAAATTGGAGACCTCTCATCTTTTAAGTGGGAGAACTTGCACAATTGGTGGCTGACTAAATACTTTTTTGCCCCACTGTATATAGAAAAATAAAATTAACTTGATACTCTAGCCCCCCCCAAACCCCCTACCATTCGGCAGAATGGCACCTTCCTCCAACTTTGGAACGGTTGGAAGAGGTAGTCTGTGGTAGGGCTGCACAATTAATCGAATTTTGATCGCGACCACAATTTTGGCTGCCACAATTAAATTAACGTGATCGTCGGTGATATTAACATTTAAAATGTGGGCTCTACTGCATATCAAATCAAGCATTTTCTCACCCAACAGCCAGCCGATCACCAGGGCACGAATGCACGTTAGGGCAACATTAAGCTGCAGAACTGACAAGTGAGCGCACCCTGTAGCGGCAGCCTTAAGTTTTCAGTAGCGGACTGGTGTGATGGTGAAACACAAACCAGATGTGGGGAGCAGAAGGTGACAGTATGGCAACACATGAAAACAAGGAGCTAGTGCTTCGAAAGGATCATCATCCGTTGTCTGGACATGTTTTGGATTCAGGGCAAGTGATGCTGACTAAAAAGAAATTATATGCAAAGTGTGCCACAGAGCTGTGTCTGCGCTGCCGGGCAACACAACTAACTTATTCAACCACCTGAAAAAACACCACAAACACAAGTATGATAAATGCATGAAGGCTAAAGCGAATGTCACTTCAGTAACTCAGTCTGTGTCCGGCGCCGACCCAGGCAACCATAGTATCAACCCCGCACAGAGCTTCACCGTATCCATCCACCTCCCAAAGACACACTGAAGTAACTGATGCAATAGCGTTTTATTTGGCCAAAGACATGTGTCCACTAAATACTGTTTGAACAGTGAAGGCTGGTCAGAACACTGGATAAGAAATACGTGATCCCCACGTGATTCTCCAAAGTTGCATTACCTGCGCTGTATGAAAAATACAGATGGATATCACAGTTGTTGAGTACTTTCCAACTATGACTGACAGAATATGTCGTCAAGGCAGCTTCTCTAAATAAATGGATGAGGCTACAGTGCATTGGCCACAGGCTTTATCCAGCAATTGGTAAGTAGGATGAATTAAATTTTTTTTTCATGTAATCTGTGTTTTTCTTAAAGCTAATGAATAATCATGATTAATAATCGTGAATTCAATATTGATCAAAATAATTGAAAAAAATAATTGATCATCATTCTGGCCATAATCATGCAGCCCTTGTCTGTGGAACAGAACGAATGCAAATGTTTGCTCATGTATGAGCACATGCACACACGTGTATAGGACTGTCACTATAACCTTGCTACTGACAAGCCAATTGGAGGTTGCCAAGCAACTCCAATAGCTGCAGCTGGCTTGTCCTATTTTTTTTTTTTTTTTTTTCGTGTGAATGGGCATTTTTTTTTACCTCACATTATTTTTTTTCCCGCAAATCTAGAGCTCTTTGGCCGGCTGTTCCTGATGCGGTGGCCTCAGCCGGTGATGAGACAGGGTTAAGTTTTTGTGTCTGTATTTAAAATAAATTATCAACTAAAAAAGTTGGCAGATTTTTTTTCTTCGACCACCTCTCACAATGAGCTTTGGATAAAAGTAGCGGAGGCATCTGATTCTGCCCCGGTTTCACGGAGCATCACTGTAGTCTGGATAAGCAGTTTCACCTATTCAGTTGTACATTAATTTGAAGATATTCTCCAAACTATTAATTATTTTATTGCCACGCTTTACCAATTAACTACAAACCTTTAATTAATTTTTAAAATGCATGCCTCCAATGGCAGGCCGCTGCAGCTGTTGGAAAGTTGGTGACAGAAAAACTTAATATTAGAAATCAATTTAAATCAAACTCACTGCTGCCAAAAATAGTCTCCGTGCTGCTTTTAAATTGTAGCCCTTGTTAAGGTTCAGATACAACATATTGTATATAACTGTCATTTACCAAATGTTGTTATACTATAATGTTGTTATACTATTATCTGCAAGGGTTTTATTGTGAGAGTGAGTGGAAGTGGAGCTAGCGGATACAGTGGGCAAAAAAGTACTTAGTCAGCCACCAATTGTGCAAGTTCTCCCACTTAAAAGATGAGAGAGGTCTCCAATTTTCATCATAGGTATACCTCAACTATGAGAGACAAAATGAGGAGAAAAAAAATCCAGAAAATCACATTGAAGGATTTTTTAATGAATTAATTGGTAAATTCCTTGGTAAAATAAGTACTTGGTCACCTACAAACAAGCAAGATTTCTGGCTCTCACAGACCTGTAACTTCTTCTTTAAGAGGCTCCTCTGTCCTCCACTCGTTACCTGTATTAATGCCACCTGTTTGAACTCATTATCAGTATAAAAGACACCTGTCCACAACCTCAAACAGTCAGACTCCAAACTCCACTATGGCCCAGACCAAAGAGCTGTCAAAGGACACCAGAAACAAAATTGTAGACCTGCACCAGGCTGGGAAGACTGAATCTGCAATAGGTAAACAGCTTGGTGTGAAGAAATCAACTGTGGGAGCAATTATTAGAAAATGGAAGACATACAAGACCACTGATAATCTCCCTCGATCTGGGGATCCACACAAGATCTCACCTCGTGAGGTCAAAATGATCACAAGAACGGTGAGCAAAAATCCCAGAACCACACGGGGGGGATCTAGTGAATGACCTGCAGAGAGCTGGGACCAAAGTAACAAAGGCTACCATCGGTAACACACTATGCCGCCAGGGACTCAAATCCTGCAGTGCCAGACGTGTCCCCCTGCTTAAGCCAGTACATGTCCAGGCCCGTCTGAAGTTTGCTAGAGAGCATTTGGATGATCCAGAAGAGGATTGGGAGAATGTCATATGGTCAGATGAAACCAAAATAGAACTTTTTGGTAAAAACTCAACTTGTCGTGTTTGGAGGAGAAAGAACACCATACCTACTGTGAAGCATGGGGGTGAAAACATCATACTTTGGGGCTGTTTTTCTGCAAAGGGACCAGGACGACTGATCCGTGTAAAGGAAAGAATGAATGGGGCCATGTATCGTGAGATTTTGAGTGAAAACCTTCCATCAGCAAGGGCATTGAAGATGAAACGTGGCTGGGTCTTTCAGCATGACAATGATCCCAAACACACCACCCGGGCAACGAAGGAGTGGCTTCGTAAGAAGCATTTCAAGGTCCTGGAGTGGCCTAGCCAGTCTCCAGATCTCAACCCCATAGAAAATCTTTGGAGGGAGTTGAAAGTCCGTGTTGCCCAGCGACAGCCCCAAAACATCACTGCTCTAGAGGAGATCTGCATGGAGGAATGGGCCAAAATACCAGCAACAGTGTGTGAAAACCTTGTGAAGACTTACAGAAAACGTTTGACCTCTGTCATTGCCAACAAAGGGTATATAACAAAGTATTGAGATGAACTTTTGTTATTGACCAAATACTTATTTTACCGAGGAATTTACCAATTAATTCATTAAAAATCCTTCAATGTGATTTTCTGGATTATTTTTTTTTCTCATTTTGTCTCTCATAGTTGAGGTATACCTATGTTGAAAATTGGAGACCTCTCTCATCTTTTAAGTGGGAGAACTTGCACAATTGGTGGCTGACTAAATACTTTTTTCCCCACTGTATGTTGTTCTTCAGTGGTTGTTCGGTAACATGGCGGTTGTGAATAAAGTTGTTGGCTGGCATCCCAAGTGTGTCATCTTTATCGTTTATCAATGGTAGCAGAGGATGGTTAGCAACTATAGAGTCCCGCCAACATTTGATGAGGGGAAGTCCAATGAAAGTTGGAAAAATGAAGTCCTGATTTGGACCCGAGTCGTGGAGCTGGAGAAAAAGAAACAAGTACTTGCTGTGGCTTTGGCACCATCGGGAAGAGCGCGGGAAGTGGCGATGGAGATGCCAATAGATGACCTGAATAAAGACGCTGGTATGGACACTTTGCTTTTGAATCTCGATAACCTATTCTTGAGAGAAGAAAAAGACAGTTTATGAGGCCTACTCCAGTTTTGACCGGCTAAAGAAAGACAGCGATGCGTCTATGGCAGACTATATAATAGACTTTGAGCAGCACTACTCCTGCATGTGTAAATATAAGATGGAGCTTCCCAACGCTGTGTTATCATTTAAGCTGTTAGACAGGGCATGTCTGGATGTTAAAGATCGGCAGCTCACCTTGACTGCATGCACAGACTTAACCTTTGCCTCGATGAAATCAGCACTCAAACGAATATTTGGTGAAAATTCATTTGCTTCAACCACGGGCATTAATCAGGAAACGGTCTATATCACAGAACAAAAACGGCAAACAAGAAAGTCATCTTCCTGGAATAATAAACCAAAAACTCCACAAGCAGGCACCAACATTCTAGACAGGTATGGTCGGAGATCAAGATGTGCTATCTGCCAGTCTGCTAAAGACTGTCCACACAGAAGTGAACAAGTCAGACTTACAGATGCAGGTGAAGCAGGTAACATAGGGGAGTGTAACTTTACCCTGTTTACTAAAGTCACCCAATGAAGCAGAAATCTTTATGACTGAGTGTTTTGATTCTGCAATAATCAACACTGCATGCACTTGTGTGGACAAGAATGGCTTGATAGTTGGATGACGAGGCTGAGTCTAAGTGAGATAAATAATCTGAGAAAAACAGAGAAGCAGAGTAATAAACCAGCAGTCCCCAACCTTTTTTGTACTAGGGGACCAGTTTCATGTATGAAAACTTTCCGCGGACCAGGTAGAGGTGCGGGGGTTCCATTAACAAAAACCTTTCAGTTCAGAGCATGTAATCTGAAGCAATTACACTTTATATTCGGCAATTACAATGATTCTACAGCATCATATCAACTCACCATAATCAGTGGGAACTCTGGGTTGTTTCCCTGCAACTAGAATTTTGTTTTTGGCTCATTTTTTCAAGAGTTAGCTTGTGTCACTGATGCTTGAAACGTTGCGCCAGAGTCGAGAGTGGTTATGAGGCGAGGGAGGAAACAGTTATTTTTCAAAATAAAATCTCCGCAAGACTAATGGGAAAAAAAAAATAGCTTTCATTATTACCCACAATTTTTTTTTCTTTGCGGCCCGGTACCAAATGATCCACGGACCAGTACCGGTCCGGGACCGGGGATTGGGGACCCCTGTAATAGACCATTTAAATTTGGTGATGGAAAAGTGATTCATTCCACAAAAAAGTTGAAAATACCTGCAAAGACCGGACAGACAAAGTGTAATATTGAAACTGAAGTCGTTCCTGTAAAAATCCCACTTCTGAGCAAGACATCCTTGAAAAAAGCAGGAACAGTGTTAGACATGGAAAATGACAGTGCAGTAATGTTTAGGAAACCAGTGAAACTTGACTTTACCAGCTCTGGTCATTACCGTTTGAACATTATGGACAGAAAAAAGAGAGTCAGAGTGATGATCAGATTTTGGCAGCTGATGATGATGATGTCACAAAACATGAATATGGAGATGAGAATCAAGAGCAGTGTGGTAAGGAGACCCTGACAATAACAGACAACTTGAACTTGGCTGAAAAACACAAAATCCAAGTGAAGCTTCACAAACAGTTTGGCCATGCTTCTGCTGACAAACTGCAGAAGCTGCTAGATAGCTCTGGAAATAAAGACACAGAATGCAAGATGATCCTGCAAAAGTCATCAGTGAATGTGATATTTGCCAAAGCTACTGTACAGTAAGACCAAGTAGGTTCCTTTTGTCTTCTTTTAATTATTTACCCTTTGTTCTTAATAAAGACAAAAATAAAAAGGATATGTTTTTACCTTCTTTACATGTTTGGACTGTTCACTGCAGCCTTCATCAGAAGTGTCAGCTGATTGCTGGGAGGTGTCATTTTATCAGCTTACTTTCGTAGGCAAGGCCAGCTCAGCAGACCTGTCAGATCCACCGAGCCAGCCCCGCTTTCCACCATCCAATGGTCTCTGGAGAATGTGGTCCCAGGTGTGGGAAAGCATAAAGGCCCCCTCATCCCGTTTCATGCTATCTTTTCACTGCTTCCTGATTTCTACGGCCTCCTTGATCGAGCGTTTGTGTTTGTTGCACTCCGATCCAATAATTTTTGTGTTGTCCCAGTCCATGATGTGATTATTTCTTTTGCAATGATCTGAACAATTACAGTTTGTTGCAAAATTCACCTATTTTCAATAAAGAGGAAAAAAAATTACAGACAAAATAGAAGGATTTGCAGTGGGAGACCCACTATCAGCCATCATGAGCAGTTTTTTCATGGAGGATCTGGAAAACAAAGCCATCAATACAGCACCCACACAATGTAAACCCACCCTATGGAAGAGATACATGGACGACATATTGGAGAAAATAAGGAAAGGACACACGCAAGAACTCACTGACCATCTGAATAGCACGGATAGCACTGGGAATATAAAATTCACATACAAAGAGGAAGAAAATGGCACCATAGCCTTTCTGGACATGAAAATCCACCATAACGATGACGGCAGTATAAAAATCACAGTCTACAGGAAACCAACCCACACGGATCAATACCTACTATGGACATCAGAACACCCCACAGCACACAAACTATCAGTTGTCAGGATGTTATATGAACGGGCCACCATCATCACAGACCAAGAAGACAGACAGGAGGAGGAAAACCACATAAAACATGCACTCATACGCTGTCAATATCCAGTATGGGCCATAAACAAAGGGAAACAGCAAGTCAAAAACAAAAGAAAACAAATAAGAAACAAGACACAGAACAAAAGCCGAAATCAAAAACAAGGACACTATAACTATACCACACGTCTGAGGGATAACGGAACCAATTCAAAGGATCATGAAAAAATACAAAATAAACACAGCAGTGAAACCACACAAAAAATTAAGACAGTTATTAGTACACCCCAAGGACAAAATAGAAAAGACAAAAAATGCAATGTAATATATGAAATATCATGTAGGTCATGCAACAAAACCTACATTGGAGAAACCGGAAGATCGTTCATCACAAGGAAAAAAGAACACAAGAAGGAATGTGAGAAGGAAACACAAGGATGACTCACAAGATCACAAAAAGAAAAGGCAGAACAAGAAACATTAAAATCAGCAATATCAGATCACTGCAAAAGAAATAATCACATCATGGACTGGGACAACACACAAATTATTGGCTCAGAGAGCAACAGACACAAACGCTGGATCAAGGAAGCCATAGAAATCAGGAAGCGGGGAAAAGCTACCATGAACCGGGATGAGGGGGGCCTTTATGCTTTCCCATACCTGGGACCACATTCTCCAGAGACCATCGGACGGTGGAAAGTGGTCGAAACATGTAAATGAAGGTAAAAATATCTCCTTTCTATTTTTGTCTTTAATAAGACCAAAAGGTAAATACAGTAAGACTAAACCAAGGCCTGCAGTTGGGTTGCCACGAGCATCTCAGTATAATGAAACTGTGGCAGTTGATCTACATGAACTAAAGTAAGGCCTGTAGTATCTTCGCGTTGTTGATCATTTCACACGATTCAGTGCAGACAGCATTCTCACTACAAAAAACGCCTCAGAAATGGTGAAGCGCTTCATTCATGTGTGGATAAGTGTACATGGTCCACCACAGAAATTGGTGACAATGGAGAAGCGTTCAATAATGATGAAGTGAGAGATATGGCAGAGAATTTCAACATAGAAGTTAAGACAACAGTTGCCTACAGCCTGTGGAGCAATGGACTTCTGCAGACATAATCAAACACTGATAGAGATCATAATGAAAGTAAAAGCCAGTAACTGCTGTGACTGGAGCACTGCACCAGACTGGGCACTTGTGGTGAAAAACGCTATGCACAATGTTCATGGATACAGCCCATATCAACTGGTGCTTGGACAGAAGCCTAACCTGCCCTCTGATAAACTCCCAGCCTTAGAAGGCACTACAAAGAGTGAATGGGTTGCAAAACACATCTCTGCTTTGCACACTGCAAGAAGAGCTTTCACAGAAGCAGAATGTTCTGAGAGAATATGGAAAGCACTGCATAAACAGATCCGTCACACAGATGAAATGTATGAAGTGGGTGATAAAAAGTCTACTATAAAAGAGTGGACTGTCCAGAGTGGAAAGGGCCAGCAGTTGTTATTGGCCAGGATGGTGCAGTGGTGTTTGTTCAACACGGAGGAGCCTGCATAAGAGTGCATCATCTCAGACTGAGAAAAGTGAATCCTAAAAGTGGTAAACATCAGACAACAAATGGAAATCCAGAAAACAACACAGACATTGGTGGAAAAACAAGGAATGACAGGAACTGCTGAAAACTTGGAGATCACAGAAAATGAAACGGAGGTTCAAGAAAACATGCTTCAGCCCCAGCGCACTGAAAAAGCTATTGGAGTTCAGAGTGAGACTTCACTTTCCACGAATGGTGACAGAGAGACTCATGAAACACAACCAGAAATGCTTAAACAAACACAGTTGAAACATCCGGTGTTTGTTTGAAAACGGGACAGGTCCTGAAATACACAGACAAAGACAATGGGGTTAAACACACAGCCAAAGTTTTGGAGCGTGCAGTCAAAGCAACAGGGAAATGGAAAAATTGGTATAACTTGCTTTTCATGGCGCCGGATCGTCTAGCTGGTAACACAAAATCTGTTGATCTAACACAGGTACAGAGTGGAGATAGAACCCACTATCACTGATGTTAACACTAATGAAGATGTGTTTGTGGCTAATGATTTATCATTTGACAAAGCCAAACAAAAGGAAATAAAATGCTGGAGAGATAATGTGTTTGTAGAAGTGAAGAATGTGGGACAAAAGTGTATTTCACAAGGATGAGTAAAGAAACAGTCTCAGGATGAGTGCCCAAACTTGGACTGGTGGCAAGAGGTTTTGGGGAGATAACGATGTCTGAGCTGCAAAAGGCCTCACCCACCTGTGCTTCAGAGTCCTTACGACTACTGACAGCAGTTATCTGTTAAAAACAATGGGCACTTCATTCTATGGGCATAAAATCAGCATTCCCTCATTGAATATTATGGAAGCTCAAAAAGTGTGTGTATAGCTTAGCAGATGCATCATTGTACTGGTACAACAGAGTGAAAGAGAGTGCTGAAAGCAGGTGGACGCATGTCAGAGGTTGATCCGACGGTTTTCTATTGGTTATATCAAGACTGCATCGTGTCTGGGGTACTCGCCTGTCATGTTGTAGTAGTAGTAGTAATAATAATAATGGATTAGATTTATATGGCGCTTTACATGTCAGGTGACATCTCAAAGCGCTTACAGTGAGTCCATTATTCATTCACTCCAGACAGACATTGATAGTGGTAAGCTATTACTGTAGCCACAGCTGCCCTGGGGCAGACTGACGGAAACGTGGCTGCCAATCTGTGCCAACGGCCTCTCCGACCACTACCGAACATTTATACACATTCATTCCCAGTGTCATGGACACTGGAGCAAAGGTGCCGAGGGACACAATGGCAGGATGGCTGGGGAGAGCGAGATTTAAACCACCAACCCTCTGGTTATTGGACAACCAGCTCTACCGCCTGAGCCACTGCCGTCCACATTTACCTCCTCCATTCCATTTTTGCTGAGCACCAAGCTTGACGGCAGGAAGTTCCATTTTTATACGGTCTTTGGCATGACCCGGCCAGGACTTGAACCCCGACCTCCCATCCTGATGGCCTGGTGAACAAAGCTGTTTCGCAGTCTTGTGGAGTGGGCCTGGAGGCTCCGGTACCTTCTCCCTGAGGGCAGGAGGCTGAAGAGGGAGTGTGAGGGGTGGGAGGTGTCACCTGTGATGATGATGGCTCTGCGGATGAGGCAGTGTGGTAGATGTCCGTGAGGGAGGGCAGAGGGGCACCGATGATCTTGCTGGCTGTATTCACTGTGCATTGTAGAGTCTTTCAGCAGGAGGCGGTGCTGCTTCCGTACCACACAGTGAGCGCAGCTAGTGAGGATGCTCTCAATGGTGCCCCGGTAGATTGAGCACATGATGGGGGGTGGGACTCATGCTCTCCTTAGTTTGCAGAGGAAATAGAGGCAAGTTTGAGCCTTCTTGATGTGATGTGGTGTTGTTGGACCAGGAGAGGTCCTCAGAGATGTGCGTCCCCAGGAGCTTGGTGCTGCTTACCCTCTCCACAGCTGCACCATCGATGATCAGAGGGGGATGCTGTGTGTCTCCTCTCCTGAAGTCAACCATAGCCTCCTTGGTTTTTTCCACATTCAGCAAGAGATTGTTGCCTTTACACCACTGGACCAGTTGGCTCACCTCATTTTTGTAGTTGGCCTCTTCATCGTTTCTGATGAGGCCCACTACTGTTGTGTCATCCGCAAACTTAATGATGTGGTTGGTGCTGTAGGCATGGGTCAGCAGGGTGAAGAGCAGCGGGCTGAGCACGCACTCTTGTGTAGCCCCTGTGCTCAGCGTGACGGTCTTGGAGGTGTTGCTGCCGACCTACACTTCAAGTCTGTGCACAGCTCGTGTGCGTGACACACACTGCCTGTGCATGACAAGAAGAGGGAGAACATGCAAAAAAAAAATACAATGTGCTGACTGGCCATGACCCCCCCCCCCCCCCCCCCCCCGCCACGCTGAGGGTGCCATGTCACCTCAGCACGGAACAAGGCAGACGGCACCAGTGAGCGTACTGAGGTGACGAGGCACAGTTGAATAGTGGAAACTGCTTACCCACATGATGCTCCATGAAACCAAAGAGATGCCTTTGCTGCTTTCATCCGGAGCTCATCGTGAGAGGTGGGGAGCGGTCGGGGAAAAAAAAATCTGCCAACTTTTGTAGTTGATAATTTATTTAAAATGCAGGCACAGAAAGTTAACCCTGTCTCATTGCTGGCTCAGGCCACTGCATCAGGAAAAGCTAGCTGAAGAGCGAAAAAAAAAAAAAAAAAAATTATGTGAGGGGAAAAAAATGCACAGTCACACAAAACAAATAGGACAAGCCAGCTGCAACTATTGAGGTTGCTTGGCAACCTCTGGTCAGCTTGTCAATAGAGAGGCTATAGTGACAGTGCCATACGTGCACATATAGGACCTCTTCCAACCGTTCCAAAGATGGGGGAACGTGCCGTTCTGCAGAATGGCTGGGAGTGATCACAGTGACAAAGGTTCCATACTTTAGGGGTCAAACCTCGATCAGCACAGAACCACCACTACAGTGAGAGTAGGCCCTTGTTGGCCACAGTGGCCAACCTGTAAATCTCTCTGTAAACAAAGGCGACAGATTCAGAGCTAACAGTGCAGACTGCAGTTCAGGAGTTAACTTCCCAAGCGTGGCTTATGTTGTTATCATCTATAGATTTTCCCGTATTGTGTTTGGAGACATTTCAGTAAGAATATATTGTGTTGTAGATGCTTAACAATAAATGTGAAGTTACACTGATAAAGCAGCGGACTGGTTTCTGCTGAACATTACCAGAACTGTACAGTATTGTGCTGAATGAATAAACATCCCAGTAAAAATGCATATGAACTGAAAATATTCTTTTTAGTCTTCCCATCAACTTCTCAAATACTTCAGTGTAATGTAGTTCTTTTATTGGTACTCTCAGTGAGCAAGACAATTATTGAATGTAGTGATTTCCAGTATTTATCATTTAAAACACTATATGGGTCAATTCAATATTCTTTGTCTTTTTCTATTGGCAAACAAGAAGAATGAGAACAGAAAAACAAAAGAATCACTTGCATGTACAGCAGACAGTCTTGAAAAGTTGCTGTATTTATCATTATTATTATCATTATCATCACTGTTAGTTTTCTCTCCAAGAAGCCACTTTAACTCTTCGGAGTTTGCCTCGGGACATCATAAAATGTTAAAACTCAGAACAGCGCAGTCCTTGATACCTGCCTGCTACTCTATTATTGGCTAGCATAGCTGATTGTCATGTACTGTAGATGGATGGGGAGCTAAAGGTATTAGTCCCTGAGCTAACAGTCATATTGGGAAGTTCGCACCAAGCGCGGTTTATATTGTTATTTTCTATAGATTTCAGTCACCCTAACAGACATCCCTGTTTCCACCTGGTTCACTAATCCATTTGGTAATATATCTCACATCATTCTGGCTTATTTTATAGAATTTTCACCATGATTCTACTAGGAACTGTTATCATTAGCCTGCTAGGCGGTTTGAGCCGATCATTGTAACTGGGACACAACTCCCCTCGGTGGGGAGGAGGCGATGGACAGACAGCCTGAATCTGGCCAGTTTTGATCGCTATTTTCTATAAATTCCCCCGACTGGAATCCTTGTTTATCTAACAACACGTGATCATATATTTCATTCTTTGTTGTTGTTTTAGCTCAGTTAAAGTTTTATTTTCTTAAAACCAGGATTTATGGCGGCAAACTGAAGCTATCCGTTTTGCCACTCATTCATGAATGTTTCTGTGCTTGTTGTACTAGAGGGACCGGTCATATCCTATCGACCTCTGAAACCACACACCCTTGTCAACCAGTGGAGCATTATTTCATTCATTCTTTAAGACATATTTACATTAGTTTTCTCTGAGCCAGGCAGTTGCTGGTAGCTAATGTTAGCAATAGTGATGTAAGCAGCAGGGCAGAGTTGAATGAGTTGTCTGAGATTTAAAAAGACAAGTACTGAAACCATCCATTCTTGGAAAGGCTGAAAAAAAAAGCAAGTTTGCTGCAATAATTAAATAATTTAAGGCAATTTGACCAAAATATGTCACAAACATTTTGTTAAGACCTTTGAGAACTGCCAGTATGTGGGAAAAGGGCAGTGAATGGGACCTTTAAAGTATCCCCCTGTACTGTGTGTGTTGGGAATTATAGTGCATTCCTTTTCTCGGAGCAAGTCAGATGTGGGCTGTACCCAACAAGTACTTCTGCTTTGTGAAGGCAGGCAAGCTTTTCTGTCACCTTGTTATTCCTAAGATGATGGCCACATCCATCCACCATGGATCAGCAGTAGGGTAAAATGTGACATTTATTAATGCTTTTATTTTATGCGCCTTTTCTAGTTGGTCTTACACATGTTACTAACTAAATTCCATCTCTGAACATATTGCTGTGGTGTTTTAGACACAAATTACTGCATACTGCATTGAGTACGGTGGGTGTTGCTAACTGACTGGAGCAGACCGGTTCTCCCACCTGGAACATGGAAAACTAATTTGGAGTGTAAATTAAAACTTAAAAGTTTTAGAAGTTAAAATGATTTTACATTGGGTTACATCAGCCAAATGATGATGTATTTCAATTAAATTTTCCTGAAAAGACAGATTAAATGATCTTGTCCAGGTTGTAGGTATGGAAAGCGATAGATTTGGTCATGTCGTCTGATGGTTTTCAACCTCAGACAGAAAAGAAACTGACTCACTAGTTGAAATTCTGAGGAGGACCACTAGATGGAAGCACTATGAAATGAATAAATGTTTTTTTCTTACGCTAGTGTGCCAGTCCACTTTTATTGGCCAGTTTGCTGAATTTTCGTGTGCGTCCCAGTTTACCCCTTAGCCCTATACCCCTCTGTTTAATGTTAGTCATGCATGCCCAGCTGCTTATCAGTGTTGTGTTGTGTGTCTCACCTCAGTGGAGAAATATAAGAACTGCCAGCCGCTGGCAGCCTCCAATAGCGCCGACAAAGCTGTGGATCCTCTTGTCAACCTCGACAGTAAGCCCATCTCTCAGTGCCTAATTAAACTCCATCTCTTTGTTTTGTTTTTGTTTTTTGTTTTTTTTTCCCTGCTTTAATTTCTCCACCTTGATGTGTCTGTGTTCTGCAGGCAATTCTCCAGATTTCAAAGCAGGAGTTACCGCTCTGGCTAACATCCTCAAGGTTCAACGGCATGACGACTACCTGGTGATGCTCAAGGTGAGAGCTAGTTCATGTGCTGTATTTGTCAGTAAAGGGGAGTTGTTCTTGTTCTTTATTCGACCACAACAGCAACTGACATTACATGCAATAGAGAATGGGCATTGACGTCATGCCGTGCTGCATTCTGGGCCGTTGTCACCATCGTCATGGTCTGCCTTCTTTGTTTATCTGTAGTCTAGGCAACTGCTAACATGAACAGACATACGTGCAATGGAATGGCGCAAAAGAAAATTCAAATTCCTTATTCAGCTTCTCGGAATAAAGAAGCAAAGGAGCACTACCTCTACAAAATTTAAGAAATAAATGGGATCGATCGATATGAGCACAAGAAATGGACCACGGATCTCGACCAACTGCCTCGAGTCACACTGTCAGATGTGTTTGCCTACCTGGTTTGTGGGATGAGCGCGTAAACCCATGAGCAATTTAAAAACTATAACTTATTAGAGGCTCATGGTCAATTAACCAATATATGGGTCCAGCCACCTCATATATTCTGGGTCAACGACCAGAAAACCATTGTTTAACACAAAGGTAAGGAGTCATTGTTTCTACAGTTTTTTGCATTAGCATGTGTTTGCAGCTACAGACATTTAAGTCCCAGCAGTGAAATGTTGGATTTCTGTTCAGATTTGTCATATGATGCTTGATAAGTACAGTGGATCTGGAAAGTATTCACAGCACATAACTTTTTCCACGTTATGTTACAGCCTTATTCCAAAATGGATTAAATTCATTTTTTTCCCTCAAAATTCTACACACAATACCCTATAATGACGATGTGAAAAAACTTTTTGAGATTTTTGCAAATTTATTAAAAATCAAAAACTAAGAAATCACACATACAGTATCTCACAGAAGTGAGTACACTCGTCATATTTTTGTAAACATTTTATTGTATCTTTTAATGCGACAACACTGAAGATATTGGGCAGTGCGGTGGCGCAGTGGTTAGCACTGCACCAGCACAGCAACTCACCCTTGGCCATGGGATCCCTGGTTCGATCCCAGCCCCTGACCAACAGTGATCTGTGTGGAGTTTGCATGTTCTCCCCATATCTGCATGGGTTTACTCCGAGATTTTTCCGATTTCCCCCCACAGGCCAAAAACATGCAGGTTAGGTTAATTGGAGACTCTAAAGTGGCCCTAGGTGTGAATGTGTGTGTGAATGGTTAAGGGATAGTGCCGTACCGTGGCTGCTTCATCCATCCAGGTGGATGCCCTCAATTTCCCCTCTGGGGATCAATAAAGTACACAAAATCAAATCAAAATCAAAATATGACACTTTGATACAATGTGGTCAGTGTACAGCTTGTATAAGTGTAAATTTGCTGTCCTGTCAAAATAACTCAACACACAGCCATTAATGTCTAAACCGCTGGCAACAAAAGTGAGTACACCCCTAAGTGGAAAATGTCCAAATTGTGCCAGAGTGTCAATATTTTGTGTGGCCACCATTGTTTTCTAGCACTGCCTTAATTCTCTTGGGCATAAAGTTCACTAGAGCTTCACAGGTTGCCACTGGAATCCTCTTCCACTCCTCCATGACAACATCACAGAGCTGGTGGATGTTAGAGACCTTGCCCTCCTCCACCTTCCATTTGAGGATGCCCCATAGATGCTCAACAGGGTTTAGGTCTGGAGACATGCTTGGCCAGTCCATCACCTTTACCCTCATTTTTTTTTTTTTTAGCAAGGCAGTGGTTGTCTTGGAGGTGTGTTTGGGTTGTTGTCATGTTGGAATACTGCCCGGTGGCCCAGTTTCCGAGGGGAGGGGACCATGCTCTGCTTCAATATGTCTCAGTACATATTGGCATTCATGGTTCCCTCAATGAACTGTAGGTCCCCATTGCTGGCAGCACTCATGCAGCCCCAATCCATGACACTCCCACCATCATGCTTGACTGTAGGCAAGACACACTTGTCTTTGTACTCCTCACCTGGTTGCCACCTCACACACTTGACACCATCTGAACCAGATAACTTTATCTTGGTCTTATCAGACCACAGGACATGGTTCCAGTAATCCATGGCCTTAGTCTGCTCGTCTTCAGCAAACTGTTTGCGGCCTTTCTTGTGCATCATCTTTAAAAGGGGCTTCCTTCTGGGACGACAGCCATGCAGACCAATTTGATGCAGTCTGCGGCGTATGGTCTGAGCACTAACAGGCTGACCCCCCCCCATCCCTTCAACCTCTGCAGCAATGCTGGCAGTACTCTTACATCTATTTTCAAAAGACAACCTCTGGATATGACGCTGAGCATGTGCACTCATCTTCTTTGGTCGACCATGGCAAGGCCTGTTCTGAGTGGAACCTGTCCTGTTAAACCGCTGTATGATCTTGGCCACCGTGCTGCAGCACAGTTTCAGGGTGTTGGCAATCTGCTTATAGCCTAGGCCATCTTTATGTAGAGCAACAATTCTTATTTTCAGATCCTCAGAGAGTTTTTTGCCATGAGGTGCCATGTTGAACTTCCAGTGACGAGTATGAGAAAGTATGAGAGCGATAACAACAAATTTAACACACCTGCTCCACATTGACACCTGAGACCTTGTAACACGAATGAATCACATGACACCAGGGAGGGAAAATAGCTATTTGGGCACAATTTGGACATTTTCACTAGGGGTGTACTCACTTTTGTTGCCAGCGATTTAGACATTAATGGATGTGTGTTATTTTGAGGGGACAGCAAATTTACACTGTTATACAAGCTGTACATTGACTACATTGTATCAAAGTGTCATATCTTCAGTGGTGTCCCATGAAAAGATATATTTACAAAAATGTCAGGGGTGTACTCACTTTTTTGAGATACTGTACATAGTATTCACAGCCTTTGCCATGAGGCTCAAAATTGAACTCAGGTGCATCCTGTTTCCACTCATCATCCTTGAGATGTTTCTACAGCTTAATTGGAGTCCACCTGTGGTAAATTCAGTTGATTGGACATGATTCGGAAAGGCACACATCTGTCTTATATAAGATCTCACAGTTGACAGTGCACGTCAGAGCACAAACCAAGCATGAAGTCAAAGGAATCGGCTGTAGACCTCCAAGACAGGCTTGTCTTGAGGCATAAATCTGGGGAAGAGTACAGAAAAATTTCTGCTGCTTTGAAGGTCCCAGTGAGCTCAGTGGCCTCCATCATCCATAAATGGAAGAAGTTTGGAACCACCAGGAATCTTCCTAGAGCTGGCCGGCCGTCTAAACTGAGCGATGGGGGTGGGGAGAAGGACCTTCATCAGGGAGGTGACAGAGAAGCCGATGGTCACTCTGTCAGAGCTCCAACATTCCTCTGTGGAGCGAGGCAAACCTTCCAGTAGGACAACCATCTCTGCAGCAATCCACCAATCAGGCCTGTATGATAAAGTGGCCAGACAGAAGCCACTCCTTAGTAAAAGGCACATGGCAGCCCACCTGGAGTTTGCCAAAAGGCACCTGAAGGACTCTCAGACCATGAGAAACAAAATTCTCTGGTTTGATGAGACAAAGATTGAACTTTTTGGTGTGAATGCCAGG
Organism: Pholidichthys leucotaenia; assembly: GCA_020510985.1. Classification (NCBI taxonomy): domain Eukaryota; kingdom Metazoa; phylum Chordata; class Actinopteri; order Cichliformes; family Pholidichthyidae; genus Pholidichthys; species Pholidichthys leucotaenia. Next base: position 276,554,291 of record CM035845.1, on the reverse strand, counting down.
CATCATGTTTGGAGGAAATCAGGGACCACTCATCAACAGACCCAATACCACCCCTACAGCGAAGCATGGTGGTGGCAGCATCATGCTGTGGGGAAGTTTTTCAGTGGCAGGAACTAGGAGACTAGTCAGGATAGAGGGAAAGATGAATGCAACAATGTACAGAGACATCCTGGATGAAAACCTGCTCCAGAGTGCTCTTGACCTCAGACTGGGGCGACGAGTCATCTTTTAGCAGGACAATGACCCTAAGCACACAGCCAAGATTTCAAAGGAGTGGCTTCAGGACAACTCTGTGAATGTCCTTGAGTGTCCCAGCCAGAGCCCAGACTTGAATCCAATTGAACATCTCTGGAGAGATCTAAAAATGGCTGTGCACCGACGCTTCCCATCCAACCTGATGGAGCTTGAGAGGTGCTGCAAAGAGGAATGGGCCAAACTGCCCAAAGACACAGTAAGTGTGCCAGGCTTGTGGCATCGTATTCAGAAAGACTTGAGGCTGTAATTGCTGCCAAAAGTGCATCAACAAAGTATTGAGCAAAGGCTGTGAATACTTATGTATGTGTGATTTCTTAGTTTTTCATTTTTAATAAATTTGCAAAAATTTCAAAACACTTTTTTTCATGTTGTCATTATGGGGTATTGTGTGTATAATTTTGAGGAAAAAAATGAATTTAATCCATTTTGGAATAAGGCTGTAACATAACAAAATGTGGAAACAGTGAAGCACTGTGAATAGTTTCTGGATGCACTGTATATACACATTATTATACAACTGGACATTAAATACTAATCCAGTAATGTGATAAGTACGACGCTGGCGCACCAAAAGAAATTACCGGTACAAATTAGCTGCTATAAAAACATCCTAAATCAGGACAGTGACGTTTTTACAGTCACCTGAAAGAGTGAGAAGAGAATCTGCTTAATTTAATGATACCAAACATTATGGATTTCAGTCCCCAGCTGATAGTAAATCCATGGGTAATGAAAGCAACAAGTAATCACTTCAAAAAAATCAAAGAAAATCCACACTCCGAAAAGCTCCCATTTAAAAAAAAAAAAAAAATGCTCCAGATTAGAAAGAGAAATTGGGAATAGCAGAGATGATGTGGGGAAATAATTTGGTTTTGCCCTGTGCATTTTTACACATTATTGAGAGATGACAGAGACTGGCTGAGGTGCTGCCAAAGGCACGGCGCACAAGACATCTGCTCTGGAGACGGGACGTCTTTCTGCACTGCTAAATATTTTTTAAATCACAACTTGCTGAAAATGCCGTGAACACACAACCATGTGTGCTCATTGTTAGCTCAGAGGCCCATTCTCTCCACTTTTCTTCCAAGTCGGGAAGTTAAAAAAAAGCATATACCGTTATCCATCTTTTTCCACGCCAGTCATGAGAGCAGTTCTATTTGATAACGCAGCAAAACTTCCTCATTCTAACGCTGCGTGGTATTCAGAGGAATAATAATGTAATTGAAAGGACCACATTGGAACTAAGCGGTTTCACTTTCATGTGTCGTCCTGGATTTTGTGACATTTTATATGTATGTTTACATTTCCTATGTTTGTCTACCGTATTCAGTGTCATTTTTGTCCAAATAAATAAATAAAACATAAATAACAGACTGAAGCAACCCTCTCAAAAACTTCAACTTAACCACATTCATTGTTCACTACTAAGCACAGACGGGCAGAACACTTTTCCCACAATTCCTTGCATTTTTACTGTCGGATGACGTCTCGCACCCATTCTTAATAACAAAGAAATATTGTAGTAAAACAAACAGATCGTGTTTTAATGAAGACTTGTCTGCTTCACAGTAAAAGCTGCCATCACTTTGCCATTTGAAAACTTTAGTTTTGTGAACTTGAGCAGTAGAAAACATTGGCGCTTGTATAGGTAACAAACAGTTAGCAGTAATGTTACTTTGTGTTGTTTCCTTGTAGATTTGCTGCATTTTTCTTCTAAATTTGCAGCGTGTCGTGCGTTTCCTTTATTTGTAAATTTTCTACTTTTATTCTCTAAATTTGCAAATTTTTAAGTAAATTTGCACCCAAAATTGCAGTTTTCCTATGAATTTGTGACTCCTTTTGTAAATTTGTGGCTTTTCTGAGTTTTCTTTCTTTTTAATCAAAGCCACAGGGAGACACTGGTTATCAGCCAAAAAGACACATGTGGCTCCTGCACCACAGCTTGCAGACCCCTGCCCTAGCGCAGTGCATTTCCTTATATAGACAAAGAATGGTTCACGAACACCCGAACAGGTGTAAGGACAAAGTTGCTTGCTGCGCAGTTGCTGTCAAATGTATATTTTTTGCTCTTAATTTGTGAACAAATCGCTCATTGGCCCACATGTCAATCAGTTTTTTGTTTTCGTGTGACTCCTGCCAGGCCATTCGTATTCTCATCCAGGAGAGACTCTCACCAGAGGCCATTGCTAAAGCCAACCAGAATAAAGAGGTAAAACTGAAGACACGTATGCACATAATCTAGAAATGTTGCCTTCTTGTGTATGAAGTATGTCGGTTTGATTTAAAACCATGAAATGATAACCGAAAAAATTCCTTAGTTCTGGATTTAGTTATAAAGTTTCTCTGGATTGGACAGTCATGCATACTTTTCTCTTCAGGGTGTTCCAGTAGCTTTAGACAAGCACATCCTGGGTTTTGACACCGGAGGTGAGTGCATTAAAAAAAAAAAAAAATCTTGATTGGGGTGTGGAAAGCGCATAATAAATCAATACTTCCTCTCTGATCAGATGCAACTCTGAATGAAGCGGCTCAGATCCTGCGCCTGCTGCACATTGAGGAGCTGAGGGAGCTGCAGACTAAGATCAACGAGGCCATCGTAGCTGTTCAGGCCATCATTGCTGACCCCAAAACAGACCACCGGCTGGGCAAGGTCGGCAGATGAGCGTGAGGATGAAGAGGCCCGCTAATGGAAATGATGGACTTGATCACAGAGGTTAAATGAGATTTCCAGAGGAAATTCATATTTCTCTTGACATTTAGGGCATGAAAGTTTTTTTTTTTTGTTTGTTTTTTTTGCATGAAATCTGCTTAGGTTCATATTTGTACATCGGCATGGAGAATTTGATATAAAACTGTAGCACAAATGGATTTTCGTTTCACATACTGACACTGACCCTTCTGTGAATGTCCTGCCATCATGAAGCTCATTACTTCATCTGTTTGTTAAATGGGTATTCTGAAATAGTTTACATTGTTGCTGGAGAAAAATGCATAAACGCAGCTGAACGGATTCCTGCCTCCTGTGCTGCTTCTGAGGATTGTCAGTTTTTTCACTTAAAAAAACCCCAAACAGAATAAGTACAAAACAGGAAGTTAAGTACCGTACCAAAACACATTTTATTGTCATAAATATCACATATTGTAAAAACAAAAAATGGATTACAAAAATACAAGTGTCATTACAAATATTTGCCACAAATATTTTGTGTGAATTAAAGTTAGTGCAGAGAAATGACAGGGCTGTGATCTGACCGGAAGAGGGCAACAGACGATTTACAGTAATGTGATTACAGAAACAGTTTTATCATGCAACAGCAGCAAATACACAGTTCAGCCTATGTTCAGTCTTTTTTTTAAATATATTTGTGCCTTGTGAAACTCTTCCTTTGCTGTAAGATATTCAGCACATGTATTGCAGGGCGCAGCTAATTTCTAATTCTTCACTCCAGACGCCGATGATCGTCACCATCAGTCTACTTCAGCGTCATTGTGGATTCAGAATATGTCCCATTCTTACAACTAAAATGAATTTAAATTTGACAGATCTAACTCTAGTAATGGAAAGTTGCAATCAGCTGAAATTGAGTTTGGTGATTTTCAGGAAAATTGATATCTCTGTATGCTAAACCATAAACTGCATATAAACACGGTGCATATGGAGCCTGTATATATTGATCTGCTGGTGGCTGGGTGGTAATGATGTGTTGCTTGCAAACAATTTGGTGAAAAACAGTTCTTTTGGGTGAACAAACCACACTGAATCACTGAAACATTTCATTCATTTCACAGTTCAGCTAAGCTCAGTTGTGAGTGACAGAACAAGCAGAAACAAGCCTACTGCCATCAAATGGGATTCGCTGTCTCGCCTACAAATAAATTATTGTACTAGTATGTTCAGTGACTGACTTGTAAATCAGTCAAAAAGAGTTAAAGGGGTCATTGCAGCTCCGCCCTCCCTCTTCTGTCACTATTGCTAATCTTAACTGACTAGATCCTACCTCCTTGCTTGGAGAGGACTAACAGATTTGTCTTAAAGAATGAATAATGTACTGCGTCTCTAGACGGGTATGACTGGTCCCTGCAGTACAATAAGCACAAACATTTGTGAGTGAGCCAAGACTAGTGGCTAAAGTGCTAACTGCTAGACAACTAGGTGGTGCAAATGGTGCCAACAATGTAGCATTACAGCAATAATATAACAATAAGCCAGAATGAGGCAAGATATATTATCGACCGTGAATTCATGAACCAGATAGGAACAATGTCTATTCAGGTGATTGAAATTTATAGAAAATAACAATATAAATGCAAGCTTACTTGTACTACTGTTGGCTTTTAAGCTAAAGCCTTTGGCTCCCTGCCCAGCTACATGACAGCTAGGCTGGCCAATAATAGAGCAGCGGGCAGATATTAATTCAAGGGATGTTTCCCCATTTCTTGATGTACAGGAAAATATCTGGAAGAGTCAAAACAGCTTCTTGGAGAGAAAAATGATATACAGGCTCTGTGTTTTGTCAAGAGAAGTGAGGGTTTTGATATTTTTTTCAATAATCACGTGACCAATAGACACATTTCAGAAGGTTAAAACCTAAATTTAAAAAAATTTCAATGATCCCTTTAAAAAAGTAAAATCTATGGTCATGTCTAACATTCATCAAAGAAACTTCTAAAATGTCAAGATTTCTAGGAGGTGTCCAACATGTTTAAGTTAGATCACAAGCCAAATCGTGCACCACTGAGCCACATTTCAGCTCATTCAGCGGTAGGCAGTTGGGGCTCCAGGAAAACATTGGACAGTCTGGTGGATGAATATTTTTAACAAATCTTTTAGTGAACTGGTTTGAGTGTTTCAATACATTGGGGGGGAAACAAACCTGCAATTCCCATTGCTTCTGGCTACAGTAAGACTTTAAATCAATCTTTTCTCCATTCTTGTGTGTGGCATTTTGTCCAACTGAAAACTAAAAATGCTCTGAACATGGTTGTGATTGGTCAAGCTTGAGGGAGCTGTCTATGGGGCTGCAGCACAGACTGACCGTCTGTGGCCATATGGGTGAGAACTTGAAGTTACGGCTGCAGATCAGTTGCTACACAGACTCTGACTCCAAAAGCTCTAAATCCAGGAAGTAGAGATTTTTTTTTTTTTTTTTAACAAAGAACATACAATATCTCACAAAAGTGAGCACACCCCTCACATTTTTGTAAATATTTTATTATATCTTTTCACGGGACAACACTGAAGATATGACACTTTGATACAATTTAAAATAGTCAGTGTACAGCTTGTTTAACAGTGTAAATTTGCTGTCCCCTCAAAATAACACACATCCATTAATGTCTAAACTGCTGGCAACAAAAGTGAGTACGCCCCTAAGTGAAAATGTCCAAATTGTGCCCAATTAGCCATTTTCCCTCCCCAGTGTCATGTGACTCAGTATTACAAGGTCTCAGGTGTGAATGGGGAGCAGGTGTGTTAAATTTGGTGTTACCGCTCTCATGCTCTCTCATACTGGTCAATGGAAGTTCAACATGGCACCTCATGGCAAAGAACTCTCTGAGGATCTGAAAAAAAGAATTGTTGCTCTCCATAAAGATGGCCTAGGCTATAAGAAGATTGCCAACACCCTGAAACTAAGCTGTAGCATGGTGGCCAAGACCATACAGCAGTTTAACAGGACAGGTTCCACTCAGAACAGGCCTCGCCATGGTCGACCAAAGAAGTTGAGTGCACATGCTCAGTGTCATATCCAGAGGTTGTCTTTTGAAAATAAACATGAATGTTGCCAGCATTGCCGCAGAGGTTGAAGGGATGGGGGGGTCAGTCTATCAGTGCTCAGACCATACACCGCACACTGCATCAAATTGGTCTGCATGGCTGTCGTCCCAGAAGGAAGCCCCTTTTAAAGATGATGCACAAGAAAGGCCGCAAACAGTTTGCTGAAGACAAGCAGACTAAGGACATGGATTACTGGAACCATGTCCTGTGGTCTGATGAGACCAACATAGACTTATTTGGTTCAGATGGTGTCAAGCGTGTGTGGCGGCAACCAGGTAAGGAGTACAAAGACAAGTGTGTCTTGCCTACAGTCAAGCATGGTGGTGGGAATGTCATGGTTTGGGGCTGTATGAGTGCTGCTGGCACTGGGGATCTACAGTTCTTTGAGGGAACCATGAATGCCAACATGTACTATGACATACTGAAGCAGAGCATGATCCCCTCCCTTCGGAAACTGGGCCGCAGGGCAGTATTCCAACATCCAACCAGTGGCAACCTGTGAAGCTCTAGTGAACTCCATGCCCAAGAGAGTTAAGGCAGTGCTGGAAAATAATGGTGTCCACACAAAATATTGACACTTTGGGCACAATCTGGACATTTTCACTTAGGGGTGTACTCACTTTTGTTGCCAGCGGTTTACACATTAATGGATGTGTGTTCGAGTTATTTTGAGAGGACAGCAAATTTACACTGTTATACAAACTGTACACTGACTACATTGTATCAAAGTGCCATATCTTCAGTGGTGTCCCATGAAAAGATATAAAATATTTACAAAAATGTGAGGGGTGTACTCACTTTCGTGAGATACTATAAAGTGGTAGCATGTCTTCAATATTTTATACAGAGTCTATGAACTAAACAGGCTACAGCTAAGAGTGTGAAACTGCTATCATGGCTACAGAATAAGTTACCTCAGACTGCTACATTATTATTTGATGTTCCAGTTTTGCACATGCCTTGTGGTAGAGCACCCGCGCCTCAGCTGGGAGGTCATGGGTTCAAGCCCTGGCCAGGTAATACCAAAGACCATATAAAAATGGTACTTCCCGCTCTCTAGCTTGGTGCTCAGCATAATAAAATGGGCGAAGGAAAAATTGTAACTCACGGACAACAGATGGAAATTAGCCACAGACTGCAATCTGGCAAGTTTATACTGATTGATATCAATGTTCATCAACTTGCAATGTCCTTAAAAAATAGCATTGAAATGAACACCATATTAAATGTTTGAAGTGTGAGGTAAATTAGCTTCCTTCTTTTCCAATTCATTATGGTCCTAAAAAAAATTGTAGTTTCATATTTAAAGTTATACAACAATTAGTTCTGACCGAGCGATTTGATTGGACAATAGGGATTCCAGGAGTTATTATAATCCCCGATAGTTTCACAAGATATGTATCACTCCATTTCAAAGGTGTTCTAGTAACCGTTAATTAGTAACCGTTATTTACTGTCGACTCCTGGTTGGCACTTTTAAGGCAAAATTAATGGAATATGGCAGAACGATGGACATTTTTCCAAATATAACATCTGAGTTAAATTATGAATGGTAATCAGAAGAGGAGGAGGAGAAAGGAAGAAGCCAAGCTATTTCCATGGAAACCTCCCAGTGTGCAAGAATTTCATTAACTGACCTGGACAATCTGGAGAAAAGCAAAAATGAGGATATCAGTAAAACCACAATACTTTTGTGGTGATGGACTCTTTTTTTCATCTAAAAATGCCAAGAAAAGCGAGTGAAGTGTGCCGAATGTTATGTCTGGAAATATGGGCAGACATGACCACGTGTTGAGGTTAGCTTTATTGGGCTTAACAGCAAAATAGTACACAGTGCAGGAGGTGTGTCTGAAGCAGGAGGAGCAGGGAAGAGGCCAGCCATCTAATACTTATACCCTGAGGCGCCGTGATGTCACACGTGCGTGCTACCGCAGCCTAATGCGTCACGCCGTTTCACATACACCACATTTACTCCCCATCGAGAAGCTCAGAACATTAGCCCACTTTGGTAGTTTAGCAGAAATGTGCTAGCATAAGAACAGACTTAGTGTACTGGCTAATGTAAAATAGAACACGTACATGACTGGGCCGAACAGGCCGGTATGAAGACCCACTTTAAACATGTCAATCATAGCATTTCTAACTGGGCAACCAGGTAGACTGCCGGTGTGCCCGCATGGTCATGTGGGTTATTCTGCCACTTGAACAGACCATACCCTGACTAAATGTGCTTATGAACTTTAGAGTTGGTAACATAGTTCAGAACTCAGTGGGACCTCTGTTGAGCCTGTGGTGGACATGGCCTTGGCGGCGTTGGCTCGGGCAACTCTGGAGGGCACCCTGCTGGAGGACATTAGATGTATCACAGCCGCAGTTACTATAGTCACAATACCGTAACTTCATCTCGTGTAATATTGCTTAAGCACTACATGGAACTTTTGAAAACTTTAGTTTTAGTGACACCATGTGGTTGCTAAGTGAACTGCAGCCTCATTCACTTTCATGCGTGCCACAACCTCAGCTGCTTTGGCGAGTTGTCCAACTCTAGTACTACCATTCATTTAGAAACTCAATGTGTTGTCACTAAAATCAAGAGTTTCCAAAAGTGCCACACAGGGTCCACAACGTGCAAGCTACATGCATCTCTTGGAACTTTGGAAAAAAATAGAAGCCCCCCCCCCCCCCCGAGATTTATGTGAAAAATCATTAATTCATGCTGTAAATTTGTAAGAATGAAGTGGCTGATTTTTGAGAAAAAGTCACAAAATTAAGAGAAAAGGTTGCTGATTTGCAAGAAAATGTTTGCAAATACAGTGGTGTGAAAAAGTGTTTGCCCCTTCCTGATTTCTCATTTTTTTTGCATGTTTGTCACACTTAAATGTTTCAGATCAAACAAATTTAAATATTAGACAAAAATAACACAAGTAAATACAAAATGCAGTTTTTAAATGAAGGTATTCATTATTAAGTGTAAAAAAAAAATCCAAACCTACATGGCCCTGTGTGAAAAAGTGATTGCCCACACACACACACACACACACCGTTAAAATATAAATTAACTGTGGTTTATCACATCTTTGGAAAGCTGAGTTCAATTTCTCAAACCACACCCAGGACCTGCCTGACAAAGTGAAATAAACCAAAAGATCCTCTAAAGCTAGACATTATGCTGCCATCCAAAGAAATTCAGGAACAAATGAGAAACAAAGTAATTGAGATCTATCAGTCTGGAAAAGGTTGTAAAACCATTTCTAAAGCTTTGGGACTCCAGCGAACCACAGTGAGAGCCATGATCCGCAAATGGTGAAAACATGGAACAGTACCTTCCCAGGAGTGGCCGGCCGACCAAAACTACCCCAAGCGATGACTCATCCAAGTCACAAAAGACCCCACAACAACATCCAAAGAACTGCAGGCCTCACTTGCCTCAGTTAAGGTCAGTGTTCATGACTCCACCAGAAGAAAGAGACTGGGCAAAAATGTCCTGCATGGCAGGGTTCCAAGACGAAAACCACTGCTGAACAAAAAGAACATAAAGGCTCGTCTCAGTTTTGTCAGAAAACATCTTGATGATCCCCAAAACTTTTGGGAAAATACTCTGTGGACTGATGAGACAAAAGTTGAAGTTTTTGGAAGGTGTGTGTCCCATTACATCCGGTGTAGAAGTAACACAGCATTTCAGAAAAGGAACAGCATACCAACAGTAAAATATGGTGGTGGTAGTGTGAACATAAAGGCTCGTCTCAGTTTTGTCAGAAAACATCTTGATGATCCCCAAAACTTTTGGGAAAATACTCTGTGGACTGATGAGACAAAAGTTGAAGTTTTTGGAAGGTGTGTGTCCCATTACATCCGGTGTAGAAGTAACACAGCATTTCAGAAAAGGAACAGCATACCAACAGTAAAATATGGTGGTGGTAGTGTGAACATAAAGGCTCGTCTCAGTTTTGTCAGAAAACATCTTGATGATCCCCAAAACTTTTGGGAAAATACTCTGTGGACTGATGAGACAAAAGTTGAAGTTTTTGGAAGGTGTGTGTCCCATTACATCCGGTGTAGAAGTAACGCAGCATTTCAGAAAAGGAACATCATACCAACAGTAAAATATGGTGGTGGTAGTGTGATGGTCTGGGGGCGTTTTGCTGCTTCAGGACCTGGAAGACTTGCTGTGGTAAATGGAACAATGAATTCTGCTGTCTACCAAAAAATCCTGAAGGAGAATGTCCAACCATCTGTTTGTGACCTCAAGCTGAAGTGCACGTGGTTTCTGCAGCAGGACAATTATCCAAAACACACCAGCAAGTCCACCTCTGAATGGCTTAAGAAAAACAAAATGAAGACTTTGGAGTGGCCTAGTCAAAGTCCTGACCTGAATCCGATTGAGATGCTGTGGCATGACCTTAAAAAGGCGGTTCATGCTCAAAAACCCTCTAATATGGCTGAATTACAACAATTCTGCAAAGATAAGTGGGCCAAAATTCCTCCACAGCACTGTAAAAGACTCATTGCCAGTTATCGCAAACACTTGATTGCAGTTGTTGCTGCTAAAGGTGGCCCAACCAGTTATTAGGTTTAGGGGGCAATCACTTTTCCACACAGTGCCATATAGGTTTGGATTTTTTTCCCTTTAATAATAAACACCTTCATTTAAAAAACTGCATTTTGTGTTTTTGTCTAATATTTAAATATGCTTGATGATCTGAAACATTTAAGTGTGACAAACATACAAATAAATGAGAAATCAGGAAGGGGGCAAACACATTTTCACACCACTGTATATAGAAAAATTTCAATTCAAATGTAATTGCAAACTTTTGAGAAAACCCAGATATAGGAAGAAAAGGTCAACTTTATTAGAAAACTGTGCAAGTTGCTAGAAATAAGTAGCAAAATGTAAGGAAAATGTAAGGAAACAGTCGGTGTTATGACAGAAAAGTGTCATATTTAAGGAAGAAATGATCTCATGTTACTAATGCACACGGGGAAGCTTTTTACTGGAATGTTTTACCTCCTTACATCTTTTGTGGCTCTATGCACTTTGTTTTGGTCAAAAAATGGCTCTCTCCATGGTAGAGCTTGCCAACCGTCCAGCCTTTAACACAAATTTTCAGCTGGTATCATCACTGGTATCTGGTAACATAAAAAGAATAAACTATACCTTTATTGTGTCATTGTTTCTACTCAGGCGCCACTCAAAAGGCTAAATTGTTGATATTCACTTTAAAAGCTAAAGAGAAAAAAGGAATAACAGAAAGGCCTCAAGTTCTTCCTCTTTGGCTTTAAGGAAATAAAAGAAAATCCTCCCCACACATATTTTAAAATCATTTTCATTGGTCTGTAGCTTTAATCAATAAAACTCACAAAATACAAAAATACAGTAGAAAAAAAATAATAAAAATGAGGTATGAAACAAATGTACAAAACTTTGGGTTACATCATTAAGGTCAGATACTGGGGTTGGGGTGGGGATGTGTTGTAAATCTGGCCGCAAGAATCTCGATCTCGAAGTATCCTTGCTCCAAACTGACACCGGAGAAGCTCGACCTTTCCTCTGCCCGGGAATCACCCCAGAACTTTAGCACCAAATGGCCCCATGGCTGGTGGCCCGTCGTTAGTGGGTCCCTGCGACACAAGACAAAACAGCACTTCATCATCACCACACTCTCTCATGGAAGTGCTTCCTTTCTTCTGCGGTGGAAATGACAAGCTGTGATTTGTTTTCCTTTCCTGTGTGAGTCCAAATGTGAGCGGATGAAAGCTGCGGTGTTGCAGCGGTGTAATGACAGAACAAACAGACCCTCCAACCAAAGCTCTGCACATTACACCTTGAATTATGCGCACTCGTGTAGTGAATGATAACAGCTTTTAAGCCTCTCACACGCAGCTCCCAACCTCGTAACAAGAGTGTTTCAGAGCTGTCATCATGACCACAATTACACCACACAGCCACTTCTTTGAAGCGCACGGCTGTAATCTAGAGGACGTGATCTTTACTGCAGCGCACTCCCGCTGACCGTGTTCAAGGTTTGGCCACCGTTGTTTATTTTCTATTAAATATGTCAATAATTGTTTTTCATTTCAAAATAAAAAACAGAAAACCCAACCAACCAAAAACAAAACCCAACAAAAATCTGCTCTGTTTTTACCTCAGCCAAGGAGGTGATGTGATTGGGCCGGTTTGTTTGTTTGTTTGTCTGTTAGCAGGATTACGCAAAAACTACTGGACGGATTTTGATGAAATTTTTGCCAGAGGTGGCCCTTGGGCTACCGATGAACTCATTAAACGATGGAGGTGATCTATGAGCGCATACCTCCATCAAAGCCCTATCAGGCAATGAGTGAGTCATCTCTAGTTCACTATTGCCATTTCATTTTCTGCTCTTTGATTTTTGCATTAAATAAGGAAACACCATTATTATTTTCACTTATTTCCTTCGTTCAATTGTAAGACGAAAATAGAAACACAAATGTTGCGATTCCAGATAAGTGTGCCAGTGTGAAAGCCTTTGTCCGTATTAATGAAGGTGCAAAATTCAAATTTTATCTAGATTTACAGTGTGGTGAATACAGACGGCCGGACAATGTAGTATTGAAATGAAAAAGGAGAAAACAATTTAGCAAAAATGAAACAAAAACTGAGAAATTGCGATTTTTTCCCCTTTTAAATCCAAAAGTAAGGAAAAAAAAAATTTAAAATTCATAGTTTAGGTTTTTCAGTTTTATTTAAATGAAAGAAAAACCATGCAGTGATATACAGCGGGGAAAATAAGTATTGAACACATCAACATTTTTCTCATTAAACATATTTCTGATGGAGTCATTGATCTGAGATTTTCACCAGATACACACGTGGACAAAATTGTTGGTACCCCTCTGTTAATGAAAGAAAAACCCACAATGGTCACAGAAAAACTTGAATCTGACAAAAGTGGTAATAAATAAAAATTCTATGAAAATTAACCAATGAAAATCAGACAATGCTTTTCAATTGTGGTTCAACAGAATTATTTTAAAAAACAAACTCATGAAACAGGCCTGGACAAAAATGATGGTACCCCTAGAAAAGATTGAAAATAATGTGACCATAGGGACATGTTTAGCCAAGATGTGTCCTCTAATTAACATCACAGGTGTCTACAAACTTGTAATCAGTCAGTCGGCCTATTTAAAGGGTGACAAGTAGTCACTGTGCTGTTTGTTGACATGGTGTGTACCACACTAAACATGGACCAGAGGAAGCAAAAGAGAGAGCTGTCTCAGGAGATTAGAAAGAAAATTATAGACAAGCATGTTAAAGGTAAAGGCTATAAGACCATCTCCAAGCAGCTTGATGTTCCTGTGACTACAGTTGCACATATTATTCAGAAATTTAAGATCCACGGGACTGTAGCCAACCTCCCTGGACATGGCCGCAGGAGGAAACTTGATGAAGAATGGTAACATAACAGCCCAGAACAACCTCTAAACACATTCATGGTGAACTCCAAGGTCAAGGTACATCAGTGTCAGATCGCACCATCCATCATTGTTTGAGCCAAAGTGGACTTCATGGGAGATGACCAAGGAGGACACCACTGTTGAAAACAAATCATAAAAAAGCCAGACTGGAATTTGCCAAACTGCATGTTGACAAGCCACAAAGCTTCTGGGAGAATGTCCTATGGACAGACGAGACAAAATTGGAACTTTTTGGCAAGGCACGTCAGCTCTATGCATACCAAGAAAAGAACACTGTCCCTACTGTGAAACATGGAGGAGGTTCTGTTATGTTCTGGGACTGCTTTGCTGCATCTGGCACAGGGTGTCTTGAATCTGTGCAGAGTACAATGAAATCTCAAGACTATCAAGGTATTCTAGAGAAAAATGTGCTGCCCAGTGTCAGACAGCTTGGTCTCAGTCGCAGGTCATGGGTCTTGCAACAGGATAATGACCCAAAACACAGCTAAAAACACCCAAGAATGGCTAAGAGCCTAACATTGGACTATTCTAAAGTGGCCTTCTATGAGCCCTGATCTAAATCCTGTTGAACATCTGTGGAAGGAGCTGAAACATGCCGTCTGGAGAAGGCACCCTTCAAACTTGAGACAACTGGAACAGTTTGCTCATGAGGAGAGGGCTAAAATACCTGCTGAGAGGTACAGAAGTCTCATTGACAGTTACAGAAATCGTTTGATTGCAGTGATTGTCTCAAAAGGTTGTGCAACAAAATATTAAGTTATGGGTACCATCATTTTTGTCCAGGCCTGTTTCATGAGTTTGTTTTTTAAAATAATTCTGTTGAACCACAATTCAAAAGCATTGTCTGATTTTCATTGGTTAATTTTCATAGAATTTTTATTTATTACCACTTTTGTCAGATTCAAGTTATTTCTGTGACCATTGTGGGTTTTTCTTTCATTAGCAGAGGGGTACCAACAATTTTGTCTACGGCTGTACCAGTAACAACCCAAGTAATCCATACATACAAAGAAATCAAGGCAACTGTGTTCACAAAACTTACCTCCGCCAAAGGGGGAGGTTATGTGATCATTGGCGTTGGTTTGTTTGTTTGTTTGTTTGTTTGTTAGCAAGATAACTCAAAAAGTTATGGACGGATTTTCATGAAATTTTCACAGATTGTCAGAAATGGGGTATCCTACAGATGATTAGATTTTGGTGGTGATCCGGATCACCGTCTGGATCCAGGAATTTTTTGTTTGTTTGTTAGCAAGATAACTCAAAAAGTTATGGACGGATTTTCATGAAATTTTCACAGATTGTCAGAAATGGAGTATCCTACAGATGATTACATTTTGGTGGTGATCCGGATCACCGTCGAGAAGAAAACCGCCATTACGGAAAATGCCATTTTCGTCAATAACTAATGAACCACTAATCCTATCATTGTGAATCCAATTGCTTGTCATATGTTTTCATGGTCAAGGAATCTGAAAACGTACACACAAACACTGTATGGGGGGAACTGTGGCACTTGGCGGAGGTCTGCACTCTCTGAGTGCTTTTCTAGTTAATAAAGTGGAATGACAGGGAATAAGTATTGAACACGCTTGATGAAATTCATTTACCATTTAGTAGCAAAGCCTTTGTTGGTAAAAACAGCTTCCAGATGCCTCCTTTATGGAGAAACTAGGTGCAGGCATTGCTCAGGAGTGATTTTAGCCCACTCTTCCACACAAACCATCTTCAAATATTGAACGTTCCATGGGTGTCTTCTATGAACTCTGATCTTCAGTTCGTTCCATAAATTTTCAATTGGATTCAGATCAGGTGACTGACTGGGCCATTCTAGCAGCTTTATTTTCCTTCTCTGGAGCCAGTTGAAAGTTTCCTTGGCTGTGTGTTTGGGATTATTGTCTTGCTGAAATGTCCACCCTCATTTCATCCTCAGCATCTTGGCAGATGGCAACAGATTCTTATCAAAGATGTCTCTGTATATTTGTCCATTCAACTTTCCTTCAATTATATGAAGTCTGCCTGTACCATGTGCTGAAAAACACCCCCACACCATGATGGGATGTGCAGTGCTCATTTCTCTTCCAAACATGCTGTGAGTTGTGGCATCCAAAAAGTTCAATTTTTGTCTCATCTGACCAGACTATATTCTCCCAGTATTTTACTGGCTTGGTCAAATGTTCTGCAGCAAACTTTAAATGAGCTTCAACATGCTTTTTCTTCAGCAATAGAGTCTTGTGAGGTGAGCGGGCATAGAACTCATGTTGGTTGAGTGCATTACCATTTTCTTTGAAACAGTAGTACCTGCTAACTCCAGGTCTTTCTGGAGCTCTCCACAAGGGGTCTTTGGCTCTTGGATAACTCTTCTGATAATTCTTTTGACTCCTCTGTCAGAAATCTTGCGAGAAGCTCCTGGTCATGGCCAGTTTATGGTAAAATGATGTTCTTTCCACTTCCAAATGATGGCTCCAACAGCTCTCACTGGAACATTCAGCACTTTAGAAATGCCCCTGTAACCAATGCCATCATTATGTTTTGCAACAGTAGGGTTGCAAAGGTCTAAAAAGAGCTATTTGCCTCTACCCATCATGAGTTATTTATGGTGTGTCAATCTGATATTCACAGACTTTTTTAAAGGCTACCAGTTAGGACTTAACCAGCTGAAATTAATCTGCACTGATGGGGGATGGAATGGCTTCCTAAATTCTGATGGATTTCAGATGGTTTCTTGGCTTTCTATGCCTTTTTGCACCTCTTTTTTTCATGTGTTCAATACTTATTCCCTGTGTCATTCCACTTTATTGAATATAACTTGTTTTGTGAACACAGTTGCCTTGATTTCTTGGTGTGTATGGATTATTTCGGTTGTTACTGATATCTGGTGAAAATCTCAGGTCAGTGGCTCCATCAGAAATATGTTTAATGAGAAAAATGTTGAGGTGTTCAATAATTATTTTCCCCACTGTACATAAACTAGAAAAGCACTCAGAGAGTGCATACCTCCACCAAGGCTCCTTCCGTCCCTTATGGATCACCTCCAAACTGTAATGGGTTTATGTGTAGGCCACGAACCAGTTCTGGTGAAAACTGCATCAAAGTCTTTCCAGTAGTTTTGGAGTATTCTTGCTAACACACTGTGAGAAGATAAGAGCCTTGGTGGAGGTATGCATTCTGGGATAATCACTAAAATGTAATGTGTTCCTCTCTAGGCAAAGGACCACCTCTGGTGAAAATTTCATCCAAATCCATCCAGTAGTTTTTGTGTAATCCGGCTGCACCAATACATACAAGGTCCTTGGTGGCGGTATGCACACTCAGATCATCACCTATATTTAAGAGGTTCATCCTTGGCCCAAGGGCTACTTCTGGTGAAAATTTCATCAAAATCTGTACAGTAGTTTTTGCATAATCCTGCTAACAAACAGACAAACAAACAGACAAACCACCCTGATTACATTACTTCCTTGGCGGAGGTAAAAATAACCAGACCATTAGACTTACAGGTGCATTTCAGTAAATTAGAATATCATTGAAAAGTTAATTTATTTCAGTAATTCAATTCAAAAAGTGAAACTTGTACATAGATTCATTATACACAGAGTGATATATTTCAAGTGTATTTCTTTTAATTTTGAAGATCATGGCTTACAGCTAGAGCTGTCATGATAACCACAATTATGTAATACCGCGGTATGGACACACCTACTGCGGAGGAAAACAACCACCCGCAACAACTGCGGTGTTCACTTTTTTGTGTGTGTGGCTATATCTCATTGTTGACTTATGTGCCCCTATTGATTATTAAATAAATTGCTAAATGAAGTGTATTTTTTATTACCAACAGCATGTTTGCACCCGGTACTCTAGAAGCTTCCACAGCACACGGTGCTGCCACCATTTGAGGCACTCTCTCCAGACAGACTCCAGCAGGCAGTAGTGGTGAAAGCATTTGGACCCCTTGTTAAACACAGCTGTAAACAGTGAGCACTGAAAGGGCACAAAGCGTGTTATTTCCTTCTGAGCGGAGTGTGTATGTTCCTGACTGTGTATGCTCCATGTATAAGCTCCGAGAGCAGCTTGTTTGATTTTTCGGACAGCGGCAAAAATCACGGAGACAATAGCCACGCAGGGTCCTGTACGGAGACTGTCCTGTTTATAAGCTGAATGTTGCTGCAGTCTCCAGTCCACACACCCTTTATTTACTGCCACTGCTTTATGAAAATTATCGTTTTTTTTTTTAAACAGAATCATCAGTTCATGCCAGTATAAAGAGCGGAGCGCCACACAGTTGTAACACACGCGCATAAAGTTGAGAGCGAGCTGCAGCAAGACTCTCGCAGCTTCCCTCATTTGCCACCAAAGTTATAAACCCTGTTTAAATTAACAGGGTCCTAAAAACATTTGCAATAGTACCGCATACCGCAGTGTTGAGCTGTCCACCGTCACCGCAGGGGAAATTCCTCTACCGCGACAGCCCTACTTACAGCTCATGAAAACCCCAAATTTAGTTTCTCAAAAAATTTGAATATTGCATAAGATCCATTAAAAAATGGATTTTTTATAGAAATGTTGGCTGATTGAAAAGTATGTCCATGTACACACTCAATACTTGGTCGGGGTTCCTTTTTTTGTGGTGATCAGCCTGTGGAACTGCTGAGGTGTTATGGAGGCCCAGGTTGCTGTGATAGCAGCCTCCAGCTGGTCTGCATTGTTGGTCTGGTGTCTCTCATCAATCCTCCATAGATTCTCTATGGGGTTTAGGTCAGGAGAGTTTGCTGGCCAATCAAGTTCAGTGATGCCATGGCCATTAAACCAGGTTTTGGTACTTTTGGCAGTGTGGGCAGGTGCCAAGTCCTGCTGGAAAATGAAATCAGCATCTCCATAAAGCTTGTCAGCAGAGAGAAGCATAAAGTGCTCTAAAATGTCCTGGTAGACAGCTGCACTGACTTTGGACTTGATAAAACACAGTGGACAAACACCAGCAGATGACATGGCTCCTCAAATCAGGTGCCAAGTCCTGTCATTTGGAAATCAAGGTTCCAGAGTCTGGAGGAAGCGTGGAGAGGCACACAATTCAAGTGGCTTGAGGTCAAAGATAAAGTTTCCATAGTCAGTGATGATTAATATACAAGTTTTACGTTTTGAATTGAATTCTAAAATAAATTAAATTTTCAGTGATATTCTAATTTATTGAGATACACTTGTAGTTCCACTCACTCTTGATTCCTGACCGTGCAGATGTGAACAGCTACATTAGTGACACCTGCTGAGGTGCCACTTTAGGGATTATCCTGTCTTTAGACCCCTACATTGTACTTTGAAGGCGTTTAATGCAAGGCTTTGAAAGGACTTGAAGTCATCTGCAGACATGAGCACAACAAACATGACGTAACACATGTGAATACAGGGTCATCCACAGCTGTGTGATCATTGTCCTTTGGTCTCTCACACACATGTCCATGGACAGCTGTGTAATCACCTCTTCTGTCTATATCATGGTTACATGTGATGATATAGATGTGGAGTAGTGGGTGTGAGCAGCTGTGTGATGGCTGGTTTTGGATGGAAGAAGTGGGAGAAACCAAAGTCTGCATTTATGTACTACATGACCCGGACATAAGGAAGTCCTATCCCACAAAACATTGCCAAAACAATGCTGACTAGCACTTTGCACAACTCCTACTAGTTTAGATTCCCTGCATTGCCAACAGACGTAAATGCAAAGCACCTGCCTTGGTTTAACTGTGTTTTTGGTCTGAGTAAATGCAGCCTTTCAGGGCTGAGGCCACAGGTGGTCAGAGTGGATAGACGCGATGATGTCACCACACACAAACCAGTGAGTTCACCATCTGTAATGCCTTTAAATCAGGATGTGTGTGAAAGACAATGATAGGGTGTGTCTTTGTACAGCCTCGTTTCCACTGAAGGACTTATAGGTAAAATGTAGGGACTGCAAACTTTTGGTAAGGCTCCTTCCTAGAACTAGAACCACCAAGCCCCCAAGCAGTTCAGCACTTACAGTTGCAATGAAAATTATTCAACCCCCATTGCATTTTTGGTTTAAGGTTTACTTTTTTTAGTAAACAGCATAACAAAGAATTACTTTTTTGTCGCAATAATCTTGTCATTTAACAAGTTTATTCTAAAAGCAACCCAACACTGTACAATGACCACGATAATAATAACTTAACCAAACAGTTTAAATTATACAGAAAATAATAAAACTCCATTACGTCATTAATGCTGACAAAATGCATAAAATCAATATTACAGACTTTAATTAAACCATACCGAATCAATAATACAGACAGGAAGTCAACTCCATAAATCATAGAACCATCAAATCCTGTCTATTCACATTTGAAGAAGCACTTCTGTGTGCTGAGTCAACACATCTCACCTGCTAGACAGTGGGTGGTTGCTATGGTGATGCCATACAGTTGAGAGCGCTGATGTGCCAGGTATTCATCAGTGAACTGACTGCTGTCTTTGCTTACTGCAATTACGCCAGCCCTGTGAGGCAAAGGGAAGAGGAAACCACTGAGAAATGGGTGGTTCACTGGTTCCAAAACAGTGATGATAATGCAGTAAAGAGACAATAAAGCTACCTCCTCCAGTCTGTGTAGTAGAAGTGGTTCCTGTAGTAGACCATACTGAACGGGTAGTTGAGATTCGGGTGGACGACTCTTCGGCCTGAACCGTCTGGCAATATACACTCTAAACGTTTTGTACCTGTCAGAGACAGACAAGATGAACCTTTATTATCATATCTGCTTATTATCAGAGAGATATGTATTGCTCGTTTAAAAAAAGCCTCAAATTGTAGATTTTATAAGAACTCTGGTTTGGCAAAGAATGCCATTAGGGATACATTAGACAGAATTACTAGATTGTAAGATATAGACTGTGCCCTCAGAAAGCGCTGGAAGTGCTGTGTTCTGGTCATTTTCTGTGTAGTCAAGTGTTTAATGTGCTCAACGCTCTTGCTGCAAAAACATTCTCAGCTGTCAGCATTTTGTGTTGCTGCGGTCACAGCTGAAAAAAGTTCAACTTTTGGAATGCTGCATTGCTCATCAGTGACACACCTCTTTAACAGGTGGACTAAAAAGATACCATGATCACTATCTGAAAGCAAAAGCTTGGAGGGATGAATGTTTTCTTACCAGTTTGCTGCTGTATAGTGTAGTTAGTAGAGATTTCAGTGCAAAATGTGTGAAATGCCGACGGCAAGCTGTCAGTGACAGGTAGTCACAGTTAAGACCTCGTCAAGACCTCAACAAGACCAGGATTAAGACTGAGACCAATTGAATTCAACTTGATTTATATAGCGCCATTTCACGTCAACAATCATCTCATAGCACCATCAAACTGTATGAAACTGCTTGTTATTATTAGTGCTCCTCAATTCTTAGCCCACTTTTACTTTGAAGTATCTTTTGGTTGTTTAGCATCGTCAATGTACCTCATTTCCTGTTCTCATTATGGTCTCACTAGTTCCTAATTTTCCACGGCTGTTTCTTATGTTTCTAATCACGTTCACTCCTATTTATTGGGTGCCGCTCCTTACCTCAGTGTGGCGTCCTCGTCACTTCTCACCAGCCCGTGTCCTAACATGCTACTCCACGCCTTTGTCTCGGCATTTACCTATATTGTAAGTTTATCTGCCGTTATGGCTTTATTCCCTGTTTCAGCCCCCGTGCTGCGTTTTGTTAATAAATTATGTTAAAAGGTCACCCTGTGATTGAGATCACCTTTACGCCGCGGAGGGGCACTTACGACAGTAGGACGCTGCCAGTTATGGACTCAGCAGGTGACCAGAGAAAGAGGAGGCAGAAAGGGAGAGAGCTGCCAATTACAGAGGTGCTGCAGGACCTCATCACCTCGGCCCACAGCTCACTCTCCCTGGAGGACGCTGCAGACTGCTGGGGGGCCATCGCAAACATCTTGGAAGCCCACACGAGCCTGCGCTCCCTTCCCTGGATGCAGGGGCTCCCTCTCCCTGCCCTACCATCACCGCCAGTCTCCTCCTCGCCAGAGCCAGATGGCTGGTTGTCAGTGCTCACTCCTGCGGTGCGGAAGAAGTTCTTCCTCGGCAGTCGGTTGGCATGCGGGGAGCCTGGATGGAAGGCAGGCTCCGGGACACGCCGCTCCACTCAGCATTCCGTTCCCTCTCCAGGCCAGCTCCACCATCACCCAGAGAGCTTTGGCATCAGCAGAACATGGGGCAAGGCAGGTCATCTCGATCTCTGCAGGTTCCACATCAGAGGAGGTGAGCTCACCCACTGCCACAGCACCTCTTCACGTGCACGCTCTGGCTGTGACTGCTATTCCTCTCCACGTGTGGAGGAATGCCACCATCAGTGTGTGAATGTGTGTGTGAATGGGTGGATAGCAGGATCTGTAAAGCGCTTTGGTCATCAAGAGATGAGAATAAAAGCGTTATATAAGTGAACGCCATTTACCATTTACGTGTACACATGGGCAGTGACTGCTCTCCCTCATGTGCACACACCAGCAGTGGCTGCTCCTCTCCACGTGCTCGCTCCGGCAGTGGCTGTTCTCAATGACATGCACATTCCAGCAGCTCCTACTCTCCACAGCGTGCAAGCTCTCCAGCCTTCGTCTCGAGAGGTCCCCGCTCTTCAGCCCTCCTCTGCAGCAGCTCCTCTGCAGATCTCCATGTTGTCAGCACTTGCTGTTTCACTGCAGACCTCCTCACCTGCTGCTTCACTGCGGTCCTCCCCTGCTGCTTCGCCAGCAGCTTCTGTCAAGGCCATCACCTCTGCAGCTCTTCCTGAGGCTGTCTCCTGTGCACCTCCTCTAGGGGTCGTCTCTTCTGCAGCTCCTTTCGGGGTCGTCGTGGCTGCAGTTCATGCTGAGGCTGTCACCCCAGCAGCAGTAAACCAGGAGTTAAGGCAAGTTCTTTTGCCATTATTTCGAACATCAATTTTAGAAAAGTCTTGCCTTGTTCCTGATGGGGGGACCCAAGTGCAGGTTCCACCTGCCTCTGGACCCTCCCCACCTGTCTCTGCTGCTCATGACTGTGGTGTCAATTCACTGACCTCCTGTTCTCCTCCCTTGTCTGAGGTGGCCACGTCGAGGGTGGAGCCTAAGGCTGCACGATTATGGCCAAAATGATGATCGCGATTATTTTGCTCAATATTGAATTCACAGTTATTAATCAGGATTATTCATTAACTTTAGGATAAACACAGATTACATAAAATTCAGTATTTTTATTCATCCTACTTACCAATTGCTAGATGAAGCCTGTGGCTAAGCCACTGGAGACTCGTCCATTTATTTAGAGAAGGTGCCTTGATGACATAAGATCCACTGTCTGTTGTTATGCAGACTAGTCCCTCCTCCTGCAGGCTCCAAGATGATTGCGCTTCCCTCAGCTCATGGGCTATAGCTTCTCCTGTGTGGTCTTGGGGGAAAAACATCTACAAGCATCTACTCTTCATTTTAAAATCTCCATCAATGTAGTGAATTGTCAGGGACAGGTATGTGTGGTGATCTGAGCGCTGAGCCCATCCGCACTCGGGTTACTTGGTATGCTCCCTTTTCCCTCTTATTATTTCGGTTTTATTATTATTGCCTTTCAGGGCTTTTATTGTGACAGCGTCATGGCTGGACTTCCGGTTGTCAAAGCCAGGCCGGCGCTGTCACAGCTGATCTCAATTCCTTTAATTACATTCCCCTTTCGTGTTCGGTTCTGTTTGTGCTCAGTATTTAAGGAAGCAGCTGAGGCTTACTTCTCGCTGCGATCTACATTTGTGTTCCAGGACTGGAGTCCCTAACTCCGGCTCCAGCCTTTCCTCTGGTTCATCTTCGCGTCGGCTCTTGTAAGTGTGTGTTCAATAGCATTAGGTTCCATCCTCGCTACACTCTCACATTCGATGTCAGTATTTATTATTTTGTGTTCTAGTTTTATGTACTGTATGTGTTTTGCCCCACATGGCTCTTTACTTTATTCTTTGTTAAATAAACAGACAAACTTACTGCTGGCTTCTGGCACCTCATTAATACCCTGAAAGGGGCATTCATGTCAGTAGATCGCAGCCAAAAGAGGTGCCAGCCACAATAAGTTTGTTTTCAGGCTTGAGTTTTTTCCCTTTTCCGGGTGCCAGTGTTAGTCGGAGAAATGGACTATTGTATCGAGTACCCAATGGAGGTTGATGACCTCCTGTCCAACAGCCGTCAGTTCATTCCCTCCAACATCGCACACCGGTATCTGGACCTCGCGCAGAGGGCTTTAAAGAGCTATCACCTGACCTCGTTTCCTGAGGGTAAGGAGAGAGTGTCGGCGTTGGTGGCTCTGTAGCAGACGAACTGCGAGCTGATGGAGAACCCGGTCCAGAAGTCTCCTGATCGGGTCGGTCCTCCGCGAGGTTCCCGTCCGGATCCTGTTTCAGGCCGCCAGAGGAACTCCAATCCCCCAGTCAGCTGCGTCCCCCGCGCCATGTTGAAGGGTGAAGACAGCAACCCCAGCCTCCGGGTCACCTTGTTCTGCTGTTCCGTCAGCTCCATGTACCCGGGCTGCCCCGGCTGCTCCTCCCTCTTCCTCGGCGCGCCCTTCAGCTGCTGTGCGCCCAGTGAATCCTTCTCTGATTCCGCCCGTCACTGTCCCTCTGCGAGGTTCCCGTCCGGATCCTGTCCCGGGCCACCAAGGTAACTCCGCCTCCCAGCCAGCTGTTTTCCCCACGTCATGACGGATGGGAAAGACAGCAGCCTCAGCCTCCGGGTCATCCATCCCTGCTGTTCCATCAGCTCCTCGTTCCTGGACTGCCTTGGCTGCTCCTCCCTCCTCCTCAGCACTCCCTTCAGCTGCTGTGAGCCCAGCGAGTCCTGCTCTGGCTGCGCCCGTCATCGATCCTGTGGGAGCGGCTCCTCCTCGTCTTCCCGGGGTGCCCTCCGTCACTATCCTTAGGGGAAAGGGGAGAACCAAGCCCGCTGCAGCAGTCACCATTATTCCCCGGGAAAATAGGCAAGTGTTTTTTCGTTCTAAGTCTCAGTATAATGAATTGCCTTGTCTGTTTCCTGGGGGTGGAGCTCAGGGTTCACAGTGCTCTGAGCTCCCACCACCTGCTGCAGACATAAACATTGAACCTGCTACCTCTGTGATTCCTCCCCTTCTTTCCGAGCGTTCCCCGGTGCCAGGAGTAGACCATCGGATGGAGAAGGAGCCTGCGGGCCTGGAGAGCCTGGTTCTGGCCCCACAGCTGCATCACAGGCAGAAGAGGAGGGCTGACCATCATTTGAAGCCTGTGCCGATGATTAAACATCCCTGGGTCTCCATGGAGCAGCAGTCGGCCACAGCAGGCTACGGATCCCCTGCCACCATGCTGTGTGGGCCGTCGGCATGGGTTTCAGTGCCAGGGGGTTCCCGGACTGTGGAGACCATCACGCTGGCTGCGGAGCCCACTGCGGTCAAGTCTGAACCAGTAACGGACCTCCAGATCGTTGAGCCCGGATTGTCGGAGTCCTGGATGGCGGTGGAGCCCGAGATCAGGCAACTGCTCTATTTTGTCTTCTTGCTTTCTGTTCTGGAGCATTCTTGCCTGTCTCTTGGGGAGAACAGCCGGGTGCAGCCGACCGCTGCATCCTAGCTCGTCTCACCGGGCTCTGCTGCTGCCGGTGATCCTGACCCCTGTTCTCCCTGTCTGTCCAAGCCTTCTTCCAGGGTCACCGGAGATGAGTCAGCTCCGGTCGTTGCCATTGAGGCTCCCGGTTCATGTTTGGAGGTCATCCCAGGTGCTGCGCTGGCCCAATCCGGGTCCACCGTGGGTGCTGCGCTGGCCCAATCCGGGTCCATCGTGGGTGCTGCGCTGGCCCAATCTGGGTCCATCGTGGGTGCTGTGCGGGCCCGGTCCGGGTCCACCGAGGGTGCTGCGCCGGTTTGGTTTGAGGTCGGTGAGGGAGCTGCAGATCCCCTTCCGCCTGACACCGGTCTGGTTCCTTGTCTTCCCTCCTATTCTCCTCCACCGGACGCCGCTGGGGTCTCCCTTGTTTGGGTCGGCTTCCCCTCGCTGTGCCCCTCGGTAAAGAAGCCGCCTCCGAGCTCACCCCTCCAGACCTGGTGGTCTAAGGACGTGGGTTGGCTGCCTGAAAGACTGTTTCGCCAGTTCTGCATCTTGGGTTGGCCGCCCGAAGGACTGCTTCGTTGGTTCGGAGACTTGGGCCGGCCGCCTGAGGTATTGTTTCCCCGGGTCTGGGACTTGGGTAGGCTGCCCGAACTGTTTATTTTTTTTTTTTTTGTTAATGGGATTTCTCTTTTCTTTACTTGGATTGCCATGTGCACTGTGCCTATATTTTTGTTTGTCTACTTCATGGTGTTGAGTAGTTTCTCAGGTGAAGTGTACCTGTATTTTGGTTTTCCCTATTCCGTATATCGAGCAGTACTATACTGTATATATATTTTTGTTTCTTATTCTGTATCCCCCGAGTTTTCTTCTGATTGAAGTGTATTGGCTCTTTTGTTTTCACTTGTTCTTCTAGTTTTGGTCATTTCTGTATTTAAGCCCCATCATTTTATGTTTGTCTCTTGTTGTTTTCCGTTCCTTCTGTTTTTTTCTTCTCTGGGTGTCGCTGTAGACATTTTTTTGTTATTTGGTTCTCTCCCTTCTGGCCTGTTTCCCCCTCCGCCTTCCCTGGGTCGGTCCTGGTAGCCTTCTGGTTGGGGGGGGGGGGGGGGCTCCTTGGATGATACGTTAGACGGCTGGAATGCGTCCTTTGAACGGGGTACTGTGGTGATCCGAGCGCTGAGCCCATCCGCGCTCGGGTTACTCGGTATTTTCCCTTTTCCCTCTTATTATTTCAGTTTTATTGTTATTGCCTTTCAGGGCTTTTATTGTGACAGCGTCTCGGCCGGACTTCCGGTTGTCAAAGCCGGGCCGGCGCTGTCACAGCTGATCTCAATGCCGTTAATTACATTCCTCTTTTCTGCTTGGTTCTGTTTGTACTCAGTATTTAAGGAAGCAGCTGAGGCTTACTCCTCGCTGTGATCTACATTTGTGTTCTAGGACTGGAGTCCCTAACCCCGGCTCCAGCCTTTCCTCTGAGTCATCTTTGCTTCGGCTCTTGTAAGTGTGTGTTCAATAGCATTAGCCTCCGTCCTCGCTACACTCTCACATTCAATGTCAGTATTTATTATTTTGTGTTCTAGTTTTATGTATGCGTTTTGCCCCACGTGGCTCTTTACTTTATTCTTTGTTAAATAAACAGACAAACTTACTGCTTGCTTCTGGCACCTCATTAATGCCCTGAAAGGGGGATTCATGTCATTATGGCTCCATTATTCTGCTTGACCATAGGTCAGTTGTAGTTGCAAAGTACTTGACAGTTCTGATAGCCATCTGTAGTTTTCATACAGTGCAGGTAATGCAACTTTGGAGAATCACGTGGGGATCACGTATTTCTTGTCCACTGTTTTGACCATGTTTCTGAAACCTTCGTTAACTCATACAGTATTTAGTGGACACATGTCTTTGGCCAAATAAAATGCTATTGCATCAGTTACTTTAGCATGTCTTAGAGAGGCGGATGGATACGGTGAAGCTCTGTACAGGGTTGATACTATGGTTGCCTGGTTTGGCGCCGGATGCAGACTGTGATTTAGTGAAGTGACATCCACTTTAGCCTTCATGCATTTATTGTACTTGTGTTTGTGGTGTTTTTTTCAAGTGGTTGAATAAGTTAGTTGTGTTGCCCTGTGGTGCAGACACAGCTCTATGGCATGTTTTGCATATAATTTCTTTTTAGTCAGTATCACTTGCCCTGAATCCAAAACACGTCCAGACAACGGATGATGATCCTTTTGAGGCACTAGCTCCTCACCTGCACGTGTTGCAGCACTGTCACCTTCTGCTCCTGACATCTGGTTTGTGTTTCACCATCACACCAGTCTGCTATTGAAAACTTAAAGCTGCCGCTACAGGGTGCGCTCACTTGCCAGTTCTGCAGCTTAATGTTGCCCTAACATGCAATTGCCCCCTAGTTGTCGGCTGGCTGTTAGTTGAGAAAATGCTTGATTTGATATGCAGCAGAGCCCACATTTTAAATGTTAATATCACCAACAATCACATTAATTTAATTGTGGCAGTCAAAATTGTGATCGCGATCAAAATTCGATTAATTGTGCAGCCCTAGTGGAGTTGCAAGAGAATCATGATCTCTAACCCTCGCTGCTGTCTCCTGTGGTTGACTCATCACAGCTGCTGTCTCCTGTGGTCAACGTACCTCAGCAGCTGTCTGTGGTGGTCAGCGCTCCCTAGTCGTCTCTCTCTATGTTTAACGCTCCCCAGTCATCGCGCTCCCTAGTTGTCATCTCCTGAGTTCTACATGCCACGGCTGCTGTCTCCTGGGATTAGCACTTTGCAGCTGCTGTCTCCTGAGCTCAGACCTCCCCTGGTGGTGTCACCTAAGCTCTACACTCCCCAGCTGCTGTCCCATGAGCTCCCGGACCCAGCTTTGTGGTCACCCATCTGGTGGCCCGAGGAGTTAGGTAGGCTACCCAACACGCCGTGTTCCTCTGTCTGGTGGCCCATGGACTTTGGTAGGCCACCCGATGTGCCGTGTTCCTCCGTCTGGTGGTCCATGGACTTTAGTAGGCCACCTGATGCACTGTTCTCTCCATTTGGCCCTGATCTGTTTTGGGTTGGGGGGACATGTTTTCGAACCCTCCAGCCCTTAGTCTCCCATCACCTGCCCGGTTTGGAGGGGCCCCCTTTCTTCTTTTTCCAAGGGCGCCTGGAATCCACTCTTAAGGGGGGGGCACTATCATGGGGGACATGTTTACACACATTTCTCACTCTAAGTTATGTCACTGTTTGTTATTATTAGTGCTCCTCAATCCTTAGTCCACTTTTACTTTTGGTATCTTTTGGTTGTTTAGCGTCGTCAGTGTACCTCATTTCCTCTTTTCATTATGGTCTCATTAGTTCCTAATTTTCCCCGGCTTTTTCTTATGTTTCTAATCATGTTCACTCCTCTTTATTGGGCGCCGCTCCTTACCCCAGTGCGGCATCCTCGTCATTACTCACCAACTCGTGTCCCAACACGCTACTCCAGGCCTTTGTTTCGGTGTTTACCTGTATTGTAAGTTTTTCTGCTGTTATGGCTTTATTCTCTGTTTTCAGCCCTCATGCTGCTTTTTGTCAGTAAATTATGTTAAAAGGTCACCCTGCGATTGAGTCCTTCTTTACACCCTAGAGGGGTGCTTATGACAGAATGTTCTTACATTTATACAAAACCAAGTTAAAGAAACTGTCTGTAAAGGAAAATTATGTAATCACACACTTTCAGCTGCTCATTTTGGGGTCTCCACAGCAGATCATGGGTCCACATATTTGATTTGGCAAGGATTTTTTATAAGCTGGATTTCCTTCCCCATTTACCCGGGCTTGGGACTGGCACAAGGCGTACACTGGTTTTATGCTTCCCCCTGTGGCTGGGTAACCAACTTTCCTGGAAAATTATGTAACAAACCATATACAGGGGATGGGTGGGGTGACAAGTTCATACACTGAAAAGGTCATAGTGGTCAAATTTGACCAAATGTGGTTTATTTGGGCAGCTGTGGCACAGGTGTAGTGTGGCTGATTACTGATCGCAGGGTCACTCTGTTTGCAGTCTGCATGTCAAAGTGTCTTTGAGCAAGACACTGAACCCCCAGTTGCTCCTGGTGGGTCAGGCCAGCGCCTGTGTATGGCAGCTCTGCCACCATCAGTGTGAGAATGTGTGTGTGAATAGGTGGATAGCAGGATCTGTAAAGCGCTTTGGTCATCTAGAAATGAGAAAAAGTGCTATTTACCATTTAGTTTTCAACCACAGGGATCCAAGAGCTGCAACACCGAAGAAGTGTGTGGACCAAAGGGGAGATTATGTTGACAAATAAACCACATTTGGTCAAATTTGACCACAATGAACTTTTCAGCCCTCCCTTGTAAATAACCATGAGGTATCATCAGAGATTGATTACCTATTTATTTATGACCATATGTATTTTCATTTGTCTACTACAAGCATATTATCTTCTTCTACTTCTTCCTCTTTCGGCTGCACCCTTTAAAGGTCGCCACAGCAGATCATTTGCCTCCATCTCACCCTATCCCTTGCATCTTCCTCTGTAACACCAACCCTCTCCATGTCCTCCTCCACTACATCCATGAATCTTCTCTGTGGTCTTCCTCTTTTCTTCCTGCCTGGCAGCTTCATCTTCAACATCCTTTGTCCAATATATTCACTATCCCTCCTCTGCACACGTCTAACCCATCTCAGCCTTGCCTCTCTTACTTTGTCTCCAAACCGCTCAACCTGAGCTGTCCCTCTGATATACTCATTTCTAATCCTGTCCCTCCTAGTCACTCCCGATGAAAATCTTAGCATCATCAACTCTGCCACCTCCAGCTCCACCTCCTGTCTTTTTTGTCAGCGCCACCATCTCCAAACCATACATCATAGCGGGTCTCACTACTGTCTTGTAAATCTTCCCTTTCACTGTTACTGCTACCCTTCTTTCACAAATCACCCCGACACTTGTCTCCACCCACTCCACCCTGCCTGCACTCTCTTCTTCACCTCTCTTGTGCGATTTTCCATCATCCTCTTCAAAGCTGCCCTCACTTCTGCCTTGCTAATCCTCGGGACTTCCTTGTTCACTATCTTTCCTTCATCCATCCTCCTCTCTCTCTCATTTTCTTTATTCATCAGACCTTGAAGCATGTAATACAACATGTAATACAAAATAAAAACAATTACATCATATGAAAAATGACATGTCCAAAAGTATATGGACAAGATTTGTGTGAAATAAAACTATACTAACCACATATGCCACAATTGTAAAAAAAAGAAAGAAAAAAAAGTAGCTTTGTGCCCTGGCAAACCCCAAATGCCCACAGTAATGTCCTGTTTTATTGTGTCTATAAAGCATGTATCTCATGGCGCGGCAAAGATCAGCGAATGCTGATGAACATTGCAAACAGGTTTTCTTTTGTGACGGTAAAAACTGTTGGTGAACTGTTGTGCAACCTTTAACGAACTCTGACAGAACCCCCAAAATCACAGCGTTCGTCAGTATTTGAATCAGAATCAGAATCAGATTTATTGCCATTGTTCATGTAGTACACAAACTAGGAATTTGTCTCGGTGCAATGCTGCAACATTAAACATGATAAAATAAAAGAAATAAACTATACATGCAATAAAGTGTAGAATAAGAGAGTAATACTGGTCAGCAGTTAAAATATATTAGCGAGCAGCAGATAATGTGGAGAACCATATAGTGCAGTCACTTTTTGTTTTGCCACTTTTTGTTGCTCCATGAGATACATACTTTAGTTTTGAGATGTTTGCACAGTCTGCTACATTTGAAAAGGGATGTAAACTGTAAAATTCATTCATTCATACACAATAATAATTGAAGTATAATACATCGTTTTTAAAACCAAACACTTTTATGGCAAAACTAAAAACAAAGGAGAACCAAACCATCCCAGCCTGACTCAAATGCCTCTTATTTAGATTGTGTCCAGGTGACTAGAGCCACATGGATGTGATAGTGATAGTAGTTGGATTTACCTGCGTCAGCCCAGCAGATTTGTCCAGAAGAAGAGTCATATGTTAAGGCATTTGGCAAACCAAGCCCATCAGACACTAATACGCGTCGGTTCTGACCATTCACTGAAGAACTCTCAATCTTAGGAGCCTCTCTGTTCCAGTCTGTCCAGTATAGAGTGCTGCATGGGACCCAAACAACAGAGAACTGTCACTACACAGATTCATCTGGGCTGCATCACGTAGACCACCTGTTTCACTGATTTTGGTGATGAAAGCCGGGATCTGGCAAACATGAGACAAAAGTTGTGGATACAATTGCTCGTGTACATATATGGGCATACAATGAGAAGGCCTAGAGAGCCAGCTTTTGGTTGTTGATGAGGTTAAAGTGTCTTCATATTCTTTTAATTTAAGAAGTCTGAAAATTTGCACAACTTCTAGACAGTGTGGATGCGTGTGGGCTGCTGATGGCACACATGTGGGCGGTCCACTGGGAACTCTAGGTAATCCACGCCACATGGTCAATCAGCTCATACACATAAAAACACACATCACATGCTTATGAATTTGATAAAGGCAGATGTGTTTTCACAAACGTTTGTGTGTGTTGTATTTGGTCTGTTTGCTGCACTGTGTGTGGTGGTGCGCCTGTGACCGTGTACAGGGAACATGTGCAGACACAGAATTCAAAGATTTAGATCATAAGTGTAAGCATTTGGAGCAGCTATTACCTTTAGGACTTGGCTTTCAGTCAGAAAATAAACTTTCAACCAATAATGTGAAAGAAACGTGAAGTTTTATGATTTGGGTTGTTGTTTCTATGTTTAATCATTTGTATCAGCCACATTAGCACACGCACACACATGCGTGGCTGTTGATTATGTGATTAGCTGCAGTGATGAAAAGCAGATGTTATTCCTGGAAAGTTGACCAATCCACCCCTCATCGTGCATTTCGACGAGTGTGTTTCAACAGTAAATCCTGGACAGTCCACTTAGCTGCACCCTCAGAAAAAACAAAAAAACTCACTTATATAATACAACTATCAAACACATCCTGCTCAAGGGACGCTCCACCCTAAGATCTGAACCCTGTCAGTTTTTCTAGGAATGCCCGTCTCATATCGATGCAGTCGTGTTTAGGTTGCGGTCTAAATCTCAGAAACCAGACTCAACAAGTCTTCTCACTGCAAAACAGCTTTTCAAAACAGAATTTATACTGTACTAATGAATTAGCTACAGGCCTTGTTGAGTCATAGGCTGTGTTTGGTTTCATGGTCGCAGTAATGGACTAAAAGCCATCTGCACCTTCTCACTGCCATAAAAACCCCTCTGGATCCAGTGAAGGCCCGTTCTCTCTCAGCCTTAGCACCCCCAGGATGCTGCACTCCATCATGAAGGGAGTATGTGTGGGCGCTTGTTTGTTTCCCCCTCAGGGAAAAGGTTTGTGCATGTGTGCAGATCCGGACTGAAGTGCTTTGTGAGTGGCATGGTAAACCGCTCAAGTTTAGCTAAAACAAAACAAAAAAAAACGATTTTACCCGGTGGAGGAAACCACAATGATGGCGCGGGGGTTGACCAGGTCTGAGTCAAACAAGGTCCGTCTGTCACTGCCGTCCAGGTTGGACCGCTCGATCACATCGGGTGATGAGTCGACCCAGAACATCAGCCTGCGGTTGACGTCCACCGCCAAACCTTCGGGACTCACGAGGTCTACATGGAGACACCAGAGGAATTAGAACATCAAACAATTAATATGGTTACAAAGAAAAAGAAAATCAGTTCATGTGTAGTATGTTACTCGTGTTAATGAGCGTCTCTGGCTCAGCTCCAGATGCTATTACAGCTCTGTTGATTGTTCTTGCTGACAAATCTGTCCAATAGACTTGGTTTTCTTTGCAGTCGTACGCTACACCGACAACTATGGACCCCTAGACATGAAGCAGAAACACACGCACACACACACACACACACACACACACACACACACACACACACACACACACACACAGAGTGTCAGCAGCTATGTTGGTGTTGACTCTTCTTGCTATT
Source organism: Pholidichthys leucotaenia (assembly GCA_020510985.1). NCBI lineage: Eukaryota > Metazoa > Chordata > Actinopteri > Cichliformes > Pholidichthyidae > Pholidichthys > Pholidichthys leucotaenia. The sequence goes on along the minus strand of CM035845.1, from coordinate 276,521,195 downwards.
TACTTCACTAAAATCATCTGTTTGTAACCACAGACTTTAAATAAAGATGGACAATGCTGCACTGCAGAAGGGTGAAACCCTACTTCATTGAATTTTAGCGGAGACATGGAATGTGTACTTGATGCATTCACGTCTTACGTGTAGAGTCAAAAGCGTTTTGGACTGTGCTGCATCTAGTCTGGTTCCATTGAGAGGCAGGGCTCCTATTTTCTGACCCTGGGCATATAGCAGTGTGACGTCGGTGTTTGGTGGTGGGGTCACATCTGGACGAGGCAGTGGACGTACAGTGGGCGGGGGCACCGAACTGATGCCTGAGATGAAAGTGGACAAATTGGGGGAAAAAAATTTTAGTGGGAATCTGTGCTAGTAAAACTGATACAGTGCAAGCCAATTGCTCAAAGAAATTATGGCTATTACTTACAAGCAGGTTTGACGACATTATGTGATCGGGTACCGGGAACCTCCCGTCCATCCTGGTCCACACACCAACAGTAAGTGGTCTCCCCATAACACTGGACTGGACTGAGAAGGAAGAATTAGTAGGATAAGTTCAAATGCTGTATGTCTTTCCTAATTAATTTGCCCACTTTTCATGCTTTGTGTGTGCAAGTGGTGTGAACCTGAATTCTCCATCGGGCTCGCACTGAGGCACATAGTGCTGTGGGCCCGGGTTTCCTCCGTAGTGCTCGATCAAACTGGCCTTCCAGCGCTCACACACACTCTCAGGGCGCTGTGTTGAACCCACTGCAGGACACACAAATAAAAACCCATCACTGTTAGCTTTTTCAAAGCTCAATATAACCATAAGTGGGTTTAAATTATAATTCAGAGCACAGTATTGTTCAGTTACACAGTTTGTGTACAATGATGTATTAAGGTAATCTAAGAAGTATGAAAAAGCAACAAAGATGGGGGAGGGGTGTAAATTCTCAAGAAAAAAGTAGCAAATTTATTAGAAAGAAAGGGGCAAAATTATGAGGAAAGTGGCAAATTTACATTAAAAAAGTCCAAAATCTACAATAACCACAGGGGCTGCTTATTAAAGATTCCCCGACCCACTTCTGCTTATTGTAGGCAGCTGAAATTACACATGTATAAAAACACATATCTCTATATGTCATGTGATAATTTGCAGCTCTGAACTGCTGAGAGTTTCTCTTTTACAGGTGCTACAGTGGAGTAAGGTATAAAATGGAGCCAGTTGAATGCAGAGCGGTCATCAGTTTCCTGTATTTGAGAGGCCGCACACCACGGGAGACGTTCGATAAGATGAAAGAGACTTAGTGGCAGGATGCCCCATCGTATGATGTAGTCAAGCACTGGCATCAACAGTTCAAGTGTGGTTGGACATCAGTGGAAAGGACACCTATTCCTGGATGACCACAGTGCACTACTGATGAAGACACCATCTGGCAAGTGGAGACCACCCTTTTGGAAGACTGTCATGCAATTGTTCACCAACTAGCCCAAGATGTCAAGATAGGTGTGGGGTCTGTGGAAAAAAAAATCATCCATGACTATCCGCACATGCGGAAGTTGGTTGCATGATGGATTCACATCTTTCCAGAAGCAGGAACGAGTCACATGCTCCCAGGCTCTTTCAGCCATGTGCCAAGAAAACCAGGAGGACTTCTTCAATAGACTAATCATGCAGGATAAAACATGGGTCCATCACTACGAAACAGAGACTAAAGCCCAGCGAAAACAATGTAAGCATTATGACTCACCACCTCCAACCCTCGGCAGGAAGGTCATGTATATGGTCTTTTAGGACCAGCATGGAGTACTAATGTAGGCTTTCCAGGCAAATGGTGCTACAACTCCTTGAACTTACTATGCTTTACTACTGCAGAAATTGCAGAAGGCCATCAAAACTAAGAGGTGTGGCATGATGACCAAAGGTGTCTGCCTCCTGTAAGACAGTGTCTCAGTTCACAACTTGCATGCTGCCCAGAGAGAAGCACAGTCCCGTGGCTATAAAATCCTTCATCACCCCCTTACTCTCCCAAATTACCACCATCTGACTTCCACCTCTTTCCAACCATGATGTCATTTTTGAAGGGCAAGCATTTCCAAAACAATGAATTGCTGATTTCCGAGGTTAAGTCCTGGCTTCTGACACAACCTGCAGACTTCTACAGGTGGGGTCTCCACAGCTGCATCAAGTGATGGGAGAAGTGTGTGACCCTTGGTGGCGCCTATATAGAGAAAGACTAATAACTCTCGCTCTGTTCCCAGCAGTTCCAGATTACATTTACACTCACACACCCTGTTCTGGTTGTTAATAAACTTAATTGTATCAATTTGGAGTCCTTGTGTTGTCACTGGGTCACTGAACCATGTCAGTACATCTCCGCCAGAACGACCCAGCTGACAGCGCTTTGGTGCGCCGTGTCAACCGCATGGAGATCCAAATTGATCAATTAGTTTATCAGCAGCAGACTATCCTGAACCAATTAGCTCGAGTCACAGATTGGTTAGACCGGCTAGCTAACTCTCAGCCCTTTCCCTAGGTCTTACCCATCTCCAGCAGCTCCTCGGCTCCCGCTAGCTTACCAGCTAACCAGCCCAGGCAGACCCCTCCAGCCCGGCTCACTCCCGTTCCTACTCCCAATTGCTTTAGTGGTAAACTGGGTGAAGCCAGAGGGTTTGTCATGCAATGTGAGGTGGTTTTTCAGCGGGTACCAGAGGACTTCCCGTCCAACCACAGTAAGATTGGTTATGCTATTAACCTGTTGGAGGGAAGAGCGCTAGCTTGGGCATATGCGGTGATGGCTAGGGCTAACTATGCTAGTCTATCGTTTGACCAGTCCATTAGTGAATTTAATGAGGTATTTGATCATTCTGACCGGGACAGTGTTCGTACCTCTCGGTTACTGAATTTGAGACAAGGATCTAAGGCTGTGGCTGATTACACGGTAGACTTCCGGGTGGTCGCTACTGAAGTGGGATGGGAGGATGCCTCCCTTTGTAGTATCTTTATTAGGAGTCTCAGTCCTAGCCTTTGGGATGAGCTTATTTCGTTAGCCATTAGCCTGGATAATAGATTGAGGGAACGAGCGGCAGAACGTAGGACTTATGGGCGGTCAGGGGAACCATCTCGCCACTTCCCTCAACCCTCACTATTGGCCTTGCCATCTTCTGACCCCTTGATAACCTCGGAGCCCATGATGGTAGGACATTCTAAGTTGTCTGCGGTGGAGAAACAGTGCCACCGCGAGCTAGGGCTGTGCCTCTATTGCGGGAACGAGGAGCATGAGGTCACGTCTTGTCAGCTTTGGCCAAAAGGGGGAGTCCGTGTGTCGCAGTAGGGGGACTCACAGACCCACCTCAGCCTAATCCCCTATCTAGTCTACTTCTGCCCATTCGGTTCATACACAAACATACAGAAATTCCTACACAGACCTTAGTTGACTCCGGGGCAGAGCAAAGCTTTATTTCTAGGGACCTGGCAACCCGGTTGGGGCTTCACTGTACCTCCCTTAAGTCTCCGCTGTGGCTGATTGCATTGTCTAATGCCCCCATGGCCACAGTGTCCCAACAGACTGCTCGAGTTTCTGTCATTGTGTCTGGTAATCATCGAGAGGAGCTGCAGTTTTTTGTGTTACCCATCTCGACGTCTCTGGTCATCCTGGATTACCCCTGGTTACGCCTCGATAACCCGACGACTGATTGGCGCTCGGGAAGTATTAAATCATGGAGTTCGTTTTGCCTCAGCGCCTGTCTCCAGTCAGCTGCGTGCTCACCCTCGTTGACTCTAGGGGTTCCCACCACTCCCCCTCCCAACCTGTTTAAGGTGCCCCCTGAATATCATGACCTTGGGGCCATGTTTAGCAAGTCCCAGGCCCTGTCTCTTCCCCCCCATCGGCCGGATGATTGCGCCGTATGATTGCGCCCTCCGCCCGGGGGCTCCACTCCCATCTAGCAGGCTGTATAGCCTGTCCCCACCGGAGCGGGCTGCCATGGACGCTTACATCAAGAGTTCCCTGAGTTCGGGCATAATCCGTCCATCCTCTTTGGCGGTGGGGGCGGGGTTCTTCTTTGTGGGGAAAAAAGACAGTTCATGAATCAGAATCAGAAAAAATTTATTGCCAAGTACATTAACAGATCACTGATAACATACGAGAGAATTTGACTTGACACAGAAAATGAACCTGCATTTCCAGTGACACGGCTGCATCGGGGACGCGCCTGCCCACAGGATAGAGGGTACAGGTAGCATAAGAATAAGAATAATACGAGGAACAATAGGAAGGAGCAAAAAAATCATTGATTCATAATACTCGTTGCATGATCAATCAATATTATGATTACAAGGAAAAAAAAAAGCTCTCGATGCACATACGCAAAACAGGGATTCACAAGACAAAGACACAAGAGAGCAGTGTGTGTATCTTTATTCAGTTCATGGATCAATGTGTGTGCGCTGTTGAGGCAATGTTGATGATAATAAGAGAACACAAGGGCACTTGGCAGGAGATGTTTTGTCTGGCTGCCGCCGAGTCCTTATCTTGGCAGGCTGTCCAGATGGCTGTCCAAGGCCTTATGCTCGATGATTTTGAAAACAGACTGCAGACAGCCAGGAGGAATTTTCATGGGGAAATTGAGCCAAATCGGACTGATCACAGAGAAGGCTTTTTATTTCTTCTGTAGATTCAGTACTTAATCCTTCATTGCGGGGCTTTAAATCCATCGTGGAAAGACCTAAGCGAGACCATGATGTAATGAGGCCATGTAATGAGGCCATGCATCAATTTCAGGGAGATGAATAATATTACTGTCAAGGATAAGTACACCCTTCCCTTGCTTAATTCTGCCTTTGACTCTCTCCAGGGGGCGTCCTGGTTTACTAAGCTGGATCTGCGCAACACCTACCATCTGGTGCGGATCTGCGAGGGAGGCAAATGGAAGACAGGTTTCCATACCCCTAGTGGTCACTTTTAGTACCTTGTTATGCCCTTTGGCCTGACCAATGTGCCTGCTGTTTTTCAGGGACTCATCAATGACGTTCTGAGAGATTTTCTGAATGTATTCGTGTTTGTATACCTGGATGATATCCTGATCTTCTCCCGTTCTCTAGAGGAACACCAGGTCCAGGTCAGACGAGTTCTACAGTGGCTGTTGGAGAATCAATTATTCGTCAAAGCGGAGAAATGTGAGTTCCATACCTCCAAGACGCCTTTTTTGGGCTTTATTATTTCGCATAAGGAGATTCTCCCGGACCCAGGTAAGATCAAGGCGGTAGTGGAATGGCCGGTCCCGTCCTCCAGGAAACAGCTCCAGCAGTTCCTGGGGTTTGCTAACTTCTACCGCTGATTTATCAGGAACTACAGCAGTCTGGCCCTTCCCTTGACTCGCCTTACATCCACGAAGATCCCCTTTCTGTGGTCAGAGGAGGTGGCTACAGCCTTTGCGACGCTTAAGAACCAATTCTCTGAATCACCCATTCTGGTGCAGGTGGATCCCGATCTGCGGTGTGTCGTGGAGGTGGACGCCTCGGATTCTGGGGTGGGGGCTGTCCTTTTTCAGCGTTCCCCAGTGGATGGTAAGGTCTGGCCATGTGCCTTCTTCTCCCAATGGCTGTCCCCAGCGGAGTGCAATTACAGCATCGATGACAGGGAATTACTGGCTGTTAAACTGGCTCTGGAGGAATGGCGCCACTGGCTGGAGGGGTCCTCACAGCCGTTCATTGTTTGGACAGATCACCGGAACTTGGAGTACCTCAGGACGACCAAGTGCTTGAATGCCCGCCAGGCCAGCTGGTCCCTGTTTTTTGGTTGGTTTGACTTTACCATCACATACTGTCCAGGGTCCAAAAATACCAAGCCAGATGCCCTCTCCAGGCAATTCGCCACGGACGCCTTGGAACCTGAAGACCATCCCGTCCTCCCTGCCTCCTGTGTCGTGGGCACCCTCTCGTGGGGGATAAAGGAGAAGGTTCTGAAGGCCCAAGAGACGGAAAGGGACCCGGGTGGGAGGCCAGTGGGGAAGTTGTTTGTTCCATTGACCGTCCGGGGGGATGTCATTCACTGAGCCCACTCCTCCAAGTTTGCCTGCCACCCTGGTAGATGACGTATGGAGGAATTGTTTCAACGCTCGTTCTGGTGGCCCTCTCTTCAAAAGGACGTCAGGGAGTATATCCAGTCCTGTCCCCAGTGTGCCACCGGGAAGTCCCCATCGTCCCTGCCAGCGGGATTGTTCCACCCTCTCCCGGTCCCTGGCAGGCCCTGGTCCCATATGGTGTTGGATTTCATCACCGGCCTCCCTCCTTCCAACAATCACACCGTGGTTCTCACCTTAGTGGACAGATTCTCCAAGGCGGCCCATTTTGTCCCCCTTCCGGGTCTGCCTACGGCTAAGGAGACAGCTGACCTATTGGTCCAACATGTGGTGAGACTTCATGGGATCCCCTTGGACATCGTCTCTGACCGGGGGCCCCAATTCATTTTCCAAGTGTGGAGATTATTTTGTAACGCCCTTGGGGCCACGGTGAGCCTGTCATCCGGGTACCATCCACAGTCCAATGGCCAGTGCGAATGAGCCAATCAGGAGCTGGAGGTGGCCCTGCGATGTGTAGCCTCTACCAATTAAACCGTTTGGAGCTCCTTTCTACCATGGATCGAATATGTCCACAACTCGACGGTGTCTTCGGCCATAGGTATGTCCCCTTTTCAAGCTTCTCTTGGGTATTCTCCTCCTTTGTTTCCTGAGGAAGAGGGCGACATCGCCGTACCATCAGTCCAGGTGCACCTGAGATACTGTCGACGTCTGTGGAGGGCAACCCGGGCCGCGCTACATCGCACAGCTGAATGCAACACCGTGCTGGCCAACCGTCATAGAACCCCTGCTCCGTCGTACCAGGTGGGCCAGCAGGTTTGGCTATCTACTAAAAATATTAATCTGAAGGCTGAGCGCAGGAAGATGCAGCAGCGTTTTATTGGGCCCTTCGCTATCTCTCGCATCATCAATCCTGTGTCTGTCCAGCTTGATCTCCCCCCCCTCCCTCCGCATATGTCCCACTTTCCATGTCTCGCAGATCAAACCTGTGTCTTCCAGCCCCCTGTGTCCTCCCCTTAGGTCCCCACCTCCTCCGAGGATGATCGACGGCAGTCCGGAGTGGGGTGTGACTGCTATTCTGGATGTCCATCGCTGGGGCTGTGGACTGCAATATCTGGTGGACTGGGAGGGTTATGGCCCGAAGGCCAGATCCTGGGTGCGTCCCAGCTGCGTGCTTGATAAAGATCTCATCAGGGAGTTCCATCAGACGCATCCAGGTAGGCTGGAACAACCACCAAGAGGCGGTCATTAGGGGGGGGAGTACTGTCATGGTCTGCTCTGCTCATCATCCTCAGCTGCGCACACACCTGGTCCTCATCATGCCCAGCCTATTTCTACTGCGCTGCCCGTATCGGCAGTGCGGAGATGTCTCACTGTGCTCCAGAAGAGCTTCATCGCCAACTTTTTCCTGCTACCAAAGCCACAGCCCGAGCCAGCCTTCACTGTCACCGGAGAATCCCTCCAGCCTCTCATGTAAGCTCAACTATCTACTCACCATTGTCTGCTAACCCCTGTGCACAGGTGGAGTCCGCGGCGGAGGAATCCTTCCTCCTCTCTCCCAGGCGGCAGACTTTGCCAGCTCCTTCTCCACATCAACTCACCACAGACACTCAGCTGCCGGAGCCACGCCATCTCCAGAAGAGCACTGTCTCCCTGGCCACAGCCGTCATGCTGAACCGGAGCTTCACACCATCTTTTTCATACAGTAAGCTATAGTGTAACTGTATAACTCCAGCTGTGACGGCCATTAATTCCATTCCTCTGTGTGTTCCTAGAGTTGCCAGGCCGTACGGTCTCTCGCTCTGTTCCCAGCGGTTCCAGATTACATTTACAATAACACACCCTGTTCTGGTTGTTAATAAACTTAATTGTATCAATTTGGAGTCCGTGTGTTGTCACTGAACCATGTCAGAAGCTGGTCCTAAAGCATCTAAATTACTTGCATGGACAATTAAAAAAGCACAAGCAGAAACAACTATCCATAAGATTAAGGACCCTGCAACAAATAGGATTGTTATGAAACAGAAAGAAATCCAGGAAGCATTTGTAACATATTATAAACAATTATACACACAGCCGGATAAAGCAGATAGACTAACAATTCAGAGATTTCTTTATACTTTAGACCTCCCCTCCATTGGCAAAATTCAAAATGACAAACTTGTATCTGAAATATCAATTGAGGAGATCGACAAGGTAATCTCTAAGCTTAGAACCAATAAATCTGCAGGCTGTAATGGATTTCCCTCAGAGTGGTATAAATGTATGACAGAATCACTGCTTCCCTTACTCAAAACTTCCTTCAATTATACTCTGAAACATGGGCTCCTGCCACCATCCTGGAGGGAAGCGTTTATTTCAGTGATACCAAAGGAAAGTAAGGATAGAATAGAATGTAAAAATTATCGGCCAATTAGTGTGCTAAATGTGGATTACAAATTAAACACAGCCATACTCACTAATCGACTTCAGACAGTGATACCCTCCCTCATAGATGAAGATCAAACAGGCTTTGTTAGAAACAGGCAGACCCATGATAACATAAGACGAGTTCTTCATGTTATTGATTATATTTCTAAATCAAATATTGGTGCAGCCCTTCGCTGCCTTGATGCTGAGAAGGCTTTTGATTCAGTCAGTTGGGATTTCTTATTTCAAGTAATGGCGAAGTTTGGTTTTTGTGAAACATTTGTAGACTGTATTAGAACATTGTATTCATCCCCAATAGCAAGAATTAAAACTAACGGGAGCCTCTCAAACCCTATAGCCTCACAGAGAGGTTGTAGGCAGGGGTGCCCTCTCAGTCCATCACTTTTTAGTCTCTTTATTGAACCCTTGGCCCAAACCATCCGGGAAGAGTCAAATATAGAAGGTATATACATAGGTAGAGTGAAAAATAAAATCTGTTTATATGCAGATGATGTTTTGGTAACACTCCAACAACCTGAATCTGGCATCCTATCTTTAATGAAAATGTTGAGCATATACGGGAGTTTTTCTGGTTATGTCCTCAATGTTCAAAAAACCCAGGTTTTGACTTTTAACTTTAGCCCGTCACAAGAATTGAAAAGAAAATATCTGTTTAACTGGGACAAACCCAGCATCAAATATTTGGGGTTTTTTCTGACAAACAACCTCTCAAAACTGTATGACGTTAATTATAAAAAATATTAATAAGAATATACAGTATATGAGGATCTGAATGGGTGGGACTTCCTTCCCCTTGACCTTGGCAGCAGAATTCGGATAATAAAAATGAGTGTCCTCCCCAGATTATTATACCTGTTCGCAGCACTTCCAATAGAAATACCCATAACTCAATTTAGGGAATGGGATAAACGTTTATCAAGGATCATTTGGAATAACAAGAGACCTAGAGTGAGATATTCGACTCTGCAGCTGCCACGGGAGAGGGGAGGCCTGTCCCTGCCGTGTTTGAGAGATTATTATGAATCAGCACAGTTGAGGTCTCTGGTATGTTGGTGCAACCCAGTATATGAAGCAAAATGTAAGGACATCGAGTTGTCTTTAATGAGTTTCCCTACTCAGTCAATTTTGGGATGTCTTAATAAAATTAACAATATTCCTCAGCTGCAAAATTGGTACTTGATTTTCTCTATAAAAATCTGGTCACAAGTTATTAAGAGACTCCATATAGAAAGGGAGATCAAATTGCTAAGTTGGCCAGCATATGACCTACACTTCCCCCCGGCATTGCAGGACCATAGGTTCTGCCTGTGGGCTCAGCGAGGCCTCACTGCTCTGTGTCGAATGATAGAAAAGGATAAATTCTATAGTTTTGAAGTTCTTTGTCGACGCTATGAATTGGGAAAGGATGACTTTTACCGTTACTTGCAAGTTTGAGACTATTTTTTTAAAGAAACAGGAAGTACCTAAAGAATTATACAAATATTTATCAATGCATATAATTCTGGTACTATTAAAGGTATTAGGGGAAATCTGTATAAGGCCCTTACTGTTATGAATAAAATTTCTACAGCATACATTAAGCAACGTTGGGAGGAAAAAGTCGATGTGGTCATATCAGAGGAGGAGTGGCACCGGGTGTGGGAGACTCAGTGCTCCACCACCAACTCTTTAGTTTGGAGAAACTTCTGCTGGAAGTCTCTGATTCGGTTTTTTATAACCCCCCCATCAAAAATCAAAACTCAGCAGGTCTTTGCAGTCCTGCTGGAGGGAGTAATGGGAGATTACTAATGTGCAGACCATGCTCACATTTTTTGGTTATGTCCACATATTCAATCTTTCTGGGGATGTGGGACCCCTTATTTCAGAGACTGTGGGACTCACACCTGATTTTTCTTTCTCATACCTTTACCTGGGAATAATTCCAAATTACATTCCTAAAAGGGACAGATACTTGGTGAAGATATTTCTTGCAGCAAGTAAGAAAGCCATTATAAAATGTTGGCTCCAGAGAAGCTCCCCAGCTATTGTTCTTTTCATTGAAATAGTGAACGCTATTGAATTAATGGAGAAGATGACTTTCAGACTTTGGCTTCAACAGGACAAAGGGGAGAAATACTGGGAAAAATGGGACTCTAGTAACTATTCAGAGATTTAGGATAACATTGTATTTTCAAAATTGTTTGTCTTAAGTTTTTTTTTAGCTGATTTAGGACAATTTTGATTTGCTGAATCCAAAAATCACATTGGTTTTGCTCAATCAGGTCAACTTTTTAAACTATGGCCACATGTTTTCTTACGTTTTTGTTTACATGTACGGGTATTTTCGCTTTATATGATGCAAAATTCTTTTTTATTTCTTGAAATTCTCTGAATTTTGAACAATGATGACGTAACATTCAATTTACATGTACTTACCTTTATCAGTGTCTACTATTCAATTTACAGTACAACTGTACAACTGCTGTACAACTGCTTATAACTTAACATAAAAACCTGACCTGATCGAGAGAAACGGATGTCATTTTTGGATTCAGTGGTGCAAAATTGTCTTAAATCAGTTGAAAAACACAAGAACCTACAGAAAAATTATTTTTGTTATGTTGCATAAGTTATATGATTAAAAAAAATGTATGTATGTATGTATGTATGTATGTGTGCACTTGTATATATGTATGTATATATTTATCTTTGTAGTATTGTTTCCCAGACCTCACTTGTTTGCATACCTTTTTTTTTCCTTTGTTTGGGAGAAGGAAAGGGGGAGGAGGGAAAGAGGAAAAAAACAACACATTTCTAGAGTACATTTATGTTTACAAAGGGAAAAGATTGTTTTTTCTTTCTCCCACATTGTATATTAAAGGTAGATGGGAAAAAGTGAATAATATAACAATGTCTGGAGATGATTAGTTAAAATGGTCTTGTGCAGAGCCACCAATATTTTTAGGGTGGATAGACATTGTTAAAGAAATCTGCACGATGGAACGATTGACTTTCCCTTTAGACTTGGCTATGGGAAATCTGAGAAATATTGGAAAAAATGGAGCTACTGTATTACCTGAAACAAAGAAAATTGTAAATTTTACTTCATATATGTCTGCTTGTTCTTGATTTTTGTCTTTTTTGTTGTTGTTGGTTTTTTTGTTTGTGAAAAATGAAAATCTTAAAAAGAAAGTAAAAAAAAAAAAAAATCTACACACAATACCCCATAATGACAACATGAAAAAAAGTGTTTTTTTTTTTTTAATTTTTGCAAATTTATTAAAAATAAAAAACTGAGAAATCACATGTACATAAGTATTCACAGCCTTTGCTCAATACTTTATTGATGCACCTTTGGCAGCAATTACAGCCTCAAGTTTTTTTTGAATATGATGCCACAAGTTTGACATGCCTATCTTTGGGCAGTTTCACCCATTCCTCTTTGCAGCACCTCTCAAGCTCCATCAGGTTAGATGGGAAGCATCGGTGCACAGCCATTTTCAGATCTCTCCAGAGATGTTCAATTGGATTCAAGTCTGAACTCAGGCTGGGCCACTCAAGGACATTCACAGAGTTGTCCTGAAGCCACTCCTTTGATATCTTGGCTGTGTGTTTAGGATTGTTGTCCTGCTGAAAGATGAACCGTCGCCCCAGTACGAGGTCAAGAGCGCTCTGGGGCAGATTTTCATCCAGGACATCTCTGTACATTGCTGCATTCATCTTTCCCTCTATCCTGACTAGTCTCCCAGTTCCTGCCGCTGAAAAACATCCTCACAGCCTGATGCTGCCACCACCATGCTTCACTGTAGGGATGGTATTGGCATAGTGATGAGTGGTGCCTGTTTCCTCCAAACATGACACCCGGCATTCAGGCCAAAGTGTTCAATCTTTGTCTCATCAGATGAGAGAATTTTGTTTCTCATGGTCTGAGAATCCTTCAGGTGCCTTTTGGTAAACTGCAGGTGAGCTGCCATGTGCCTTTTACTAAGGAATGGCTTCCATCTGGCCACTCTATCATACAGGCTTGATTGGTGGATTGCTGCAGAGATGGTTGTCCTTCTGGAAGGTTCTCCTCAGTCCAAAGAAGAACGCTGGAGCTCTGACAGAGTGACCATTGGGTTCTTGGTCACCTCCCTGACTAAGGCCCTTCTCCCCCGATCGCTCCGTTTAGACGGCCAGCCAGCTCTAAGAAGAGTCCTGGTAGTTCCAAACTTCTTCCATTTATGGATGATGGAGGCCACTGTGCTCATTGGGACCTTCAAAGCAGCAGAAATTTTTCTGTACCCTTCCCCAGATTTGTTCCTTGAGACAATCTTGTCTCGGAGGTCTACAGACAATTCCTTTGATTTCATGCTTGGTTTGTGCTCTGACATGCACTGTCAACTGTGGGACCTCATATAGACAGGTGTGTGCCTTGGCTATGAATACTTATGTACATGTGATTTCTTGGATTTTTATTTTTAATAAATTTGCAAAAATCACAAAAAAGCTTTTTTCAAATTGTCATTATGGGGTATTGTGTGTAGAATTTTGAAGAAAAAATGAATTTAATGTATTTTGGAATAAGGCTGCAACATAAAATGTGGAAAAAGTGAAGCAATGTGAATACTTTCCGAATGCACTGTATATCCTTCCCCCCCCCCAAAAAGTCACTTTTTTTCTTATAAATATAGCACTTTTTTTCCTTGTGAAGTTTCAATTTTTAGCTAATAAATTTGTCAATTTTTTATATTAAAGTTTACTTTTTTCTTGTATATTTGCTACCGTTTTCTTGCAACTTTGCCACTTTTCCCTTATAAATTTGCCACTTTTTCTCAGAAATTTGCCACTAAACCTTAGCACTTTTTTAACTTCTCAGATAGTCATATGTTGCTGTATCTCTCTCTCTCTCTCTCTCTCTCTGCAGCAGCAATACTTGGTGTCCGTGATAAATGGTGCGGGGGGACAGCCTCTGTTAAACATACGTCTTTCTTCAGTCAGAACTGTTTACTATGTTAGGATCCCTTTAATAAGCTCAACCTAAAACCACTCTAGGCTTCTGCTCATGTTTACACTGGCCTCTTCTCTCACCGTGTGTGCGTGTTTAAAGTTGTACTGTGAAGCTTCACCGTTTGTAGACTGAAGAGAAGATTAGGATAATATCTGGAAAAGAGCATCTCTGCTGAGGGATCAGAAAGAAGATCATCTTAAACAATTAACATGAGTTAGTTTATTCCATCAGTATTTTTAGAGTAGTTTCAGTGATATGAGTCACTTGGTTTGACTGGTCAACCACATGACCTACTGATGAGTTTCCAGGCTTTACACTGACCAGCTGCCTTGGCGGTGTGTTATGGTGGCTCACATAAATACAGGCCAACTTTAAAAAGTGACTATTATGATGGTGTTCAATAATGCCATCCTGTAAACCATTAAAATGGTTAAAATTTATTTTAAAATACATCTAAAATTGACAAACTGTGTGGTTAAATCTGCTAAAATGACGCTTCATTTTCCTGAGAATATGAGCGATAAACCACAAAAATGAAAAACTCATTGTTTACGTGGGCATTTATTACTAGTAGTATATGAGGACCCACCATAAGTACAAACATAGCCAAATGTGTGTTTGTGAGTCTGTGCAGCATCAGCAGTGTGGGTGTAACACCGAGTTGTCGCTCTCTTGGTCAGGAGGGACGCCTTGCTTTGGTTTGGTTGCATGGCAACAGTTGGCAGCTTATATTAGCACAGAAAAACCACTTCAGACTTTGGGATGGTCATAAATGGAGTTTATAGCAGCGACTCAATTTATAGAATGACCTCTGTGCATGTTCCAGTGAGAGGGGAATGCAGGTTCACAGATTTGAGTGATGTTGGAAGTTTAAGGCAATTGTTACACACTGAGGTGGGTAGAGTAGTCAGAAACTGTACCCAGGTAAAAATGCATCACTTTAATATATTAATTACTCAAGTACAAGAAAGAGTAGTCACCAAAAGGCCTGTGGCTTTAAATTGTCTCTAGATATCTGTCTCTGACAGGCTCTTAGAAGTTAGAGGGTTAGAGTAGCTACTAGTTAAGCACTTTGAGTGGTCTTTGTGACTAGAAAAAGCACTATGTAAGAACAGGCTCTTATCCCTTAGCTCTTGATAGGGTCTCCCAAGGCAAACTGGTCCTGGGTGAAGGACCAGACCAAGAGCAGTCCAGGAGAACCCTATGAAAAAGGTTACAGCAAGGACCCAGTGTACCACAGGAGGCACATGGGTCGACCCTCAGAGGGCTCACTACCTGTAGGAGGGATTATGGTGTCATGTGAACCGGGCGGCAGACTGAGCTTCTCTACTGGACTGCTGCTCGCAACCCAGAGCCCTGGATAAGCGGTTTAAGATGGATGTGTAGCGCCCATATTCATAACTGTATGTAACGGTATGTGGCTCACATATTTGCATGCTTAGGTTTAAACACAGAAGGACTGTGGGCTTGCAATGTGGACTGACCTCACGCCTCAAATGGACAATGAGTCTGGGCCACCTGCGGACTTAGAAGAAGGACAGAGGCTCAGGGACGAGAGCCTGAAGGAACTTCGGATTAAGCGTGAATGGAAGGATGTAACATGGATGTGTGACTTTGCCTTTGACTTACGTTATGAATAGAAAGATTTGATGTAACGTGAATGTGTGACTTTTGGTGTGAGGGATGAATAGAGGGATTTGACTTGAGTGGGTGACTCTGTCTGTGGGGGTGCATGATATATATATATGTGTGGGTTTATTGCAGCACTTCCTCTTTGTTTCTGTCTGAGAGAGAGAGAAGGCTGGAGATGTAAGATGCTATAAACTGGAACTAAAAAGCAACCAGTCTCATCATTTCGTGATCTCCACAGATGGAAGGATTGAAATTTGTGACTTTTTATAACAAATTCACTACTTTTTCTTACATATCTATGACTGCTTTGTGATAAAACTGTGATTTTCTTAGCATGAATTTGCAACTCTACAAATTCATATCATTTTCTTGTTCTCTGCTTAAGTCATTTCTGATAAGAACAAGTTAATCCAGTTAATAAAAGACCATTTTTAATTAGTTTTCAAATCAGTGAAATCAAAAGTAAATCAAAGAATGACCAAAATATCCTACAATAAACTAAAAAAGTTTATTGTTACTAAAGTACATGTCCTTCAGTAAGTAAATAAGTGTCAATAGTATTAAATTTTATAGTTTGACTTATATCTGCTATTTTGCCTGTCCAGTTACCCATCAAATTACTGTGTGAACTTTAGGGGTGGGCAATATGGCCTTAAAATAATACCACAATATTTTTGCAAATTTTCATTACGATATTGTTCAGAACATCACAATTTTTTTTCTTTTTAATTTATAAAGAACAGTTTCACAGGCCAGCATTATTTACCTTCAACATATTTATTAAAAACAAAACAAAAACTCTTATTTCTCCAGTTTACAAACAGCAGCTCAGATTGAGTTTCAAATATTTTTTTTTTTATTCTGTATCAAACATAACAAGAAAATAATATAAACCACATTGTAAGTGCACTTATGTAGTCAGGGTTTAATGCTGAATGAATTACCTGCATCAGCAGTTTCTATTGCACAGACATCTCCTGGGAGGTTTTGGCTCTCGTTGCACTGAAGGGATTTTTTTTTTTTTTTTTGGTTCAGGTGGTTGATTAAATCAAGCTGAAGCAACCGAAACAGAACAAAAATAAAACTCTGCACACTTGCGGGCAGATTATCTGCATTGCTGCACCGTTTTTGTTTTTTTTTGTTTTTTTTTAACATGGCAGCAGTCTGAAACTGCCTGAAAACTAAAATATTTCAACACAACTTGACGCAGATGCTCCTACCATGGAGAGGTAGCTTCCCACGCCATGTTTGTTTTGCCATTTCTATGGTAACGCGAAACTTCTCTCAGTAGCATAATGGTGTGATGTCATCCCGCAGCAGACCCTAAATATCACGATATTCATTTTTACACTGGTATCAAAATTTATACCGGTATTATCATGACTTTATGTCAGGTCAGGCATTGGTTTGCTTGCTACCGGATAACCATGAAAACCAGTACTACCTGTCTCATGGGTCAGGCCGTCGGCGACTCAGCCGGCAACCCCGCCCTTCCGAGGGCATGGTGGGTGAAACTGGGCATCCTGGCAGAACTAAAAACAATATCTGTCACAGGTCTGTGGTGGACCACTCCCAGTTACACGAGGTGAGACTGGACATCTTGGCAGATAAGCACATCTGTCACAAGGTCTGTGGTGGACTTTTGCCAGTCGGTGCATCATGACATGCACTACGTAAAGAGCAGAGATAAACAAACTTATCATCTGGTCAATCACTGCAACAGATACTGGAGCCAGTTTGTCTTGGCCTGTCCTTGCCACTGATAATACCTCTATCTGCCAAGAATGTGCCGCTAGTCCAGCAAAAGCTAGCGGTACTCAAATACTTTGCAAGTAGTTTCATGAAATGGTCAGTCAGAAAGCAACTCATACCGGCTCGGACGTCGCCTGGGTTAATAAGGTCAGGAGTTACTGGCAGCGGAAGGCGAAGGACAAAGTTGTGTGGAGGAATCTGATCAGACCTAAATGAAACAGTCATTGTCGCCCCCGACAGACTGCCATGATGATGATTATCGTGACTGATACGACATGACACACCACAAGTGTGAAGTTGAACGATTTGTCTATTTGAGAGTGAGATTATTGTAAATCCTGTTTATCTATGAACAAAAATGGAAAAAATATCTTTGGCTGAAATGTCTGTGAACCTCACGGTGTCCTACCTGATCTATCACAGTCCACAGGTGCTGCACCAGGTCCAGTCCTGGTTCCTGGTCTCTCCTGTCCAATACTGTCCACACACCAACAATGTCCAGTGGATCCATGACACTGACATACAAAACAATAACAACACCTTTATGAGGAAAAAAAAAACAGAAATAGAAGAAATGACAAATATTGCATTAAAAAAAATAGAATCATCACCTGCCGAGAGAGGTATTCTCCTTCTCCATCACACTGAGGTACATAAGCTCCAGCTATGGGATACCCGTCAGGACTGGTGGTCTGTGCACTGTCCCTGTGGTGCTCACAATGAGTCTTTGGATGATCTGGTTGATTGGGAATGGTATGAACACACTTATGAAAGTTATTCAAAATATAACCCAAACCTTATTTGGTTTGGTGTGTTTGTCATGTCTTGTGCAAATAAATAAATAAATGGGAGGAAGTTCTGCAATTGGTCTCCACTCAGACGGTGCCATGTAGTTAGTTACATATAAATGCCACATTGGGAGAGTAATTGTGATTAAGAATTTTAATTGTAGCCCAGCACTAGAATTTATTAGAAATAAGAAGGTATTTGTGACATCAAGCTAAATTCCTGTGTGCGCTGTGACTTTGAGTCAATACTGACATACAGTCATGTTCAGGCCAGGACTGTTATCAGACATGAGAAATTTGGGTCAGGTTGGATATTGCAGCTAACCAGGCAATCTGTAAAATGACACATCATCATAATGAAGTGACTGTGTTGGAATGGCTTGGACCAGCGAAAAAAAGTGTAAAAATGTGACTTCCTGCTATGGTGTTGACAAAATATTGACATGTCAATGTGTTCAGGAGAGGACTGTCATCAAACGTGAAGTGTGGCATAGATTGGTTCTTGTATGTGTATGAATTATTAGCAAAAATCTATTTTAAAAAAGCCCTATCATACAATGGTAAAAAAGTAAAAAGAGATCCAGAATCATGTACTGATCTGGCCCTAAAGTTAATGGATTCATCCTTGGCCCAGTGGCCACCTCTGATGAAAATTTAATCAAAATTCATTTATCAATTTTTTTGTGCAATCCTGCTAAATAACAGATAAAAACTAATGACAACAATCCCATAACCTTGAATACAGAGGTAAATACTGGAGTTTATGAAAACAAGTGCTAATGTAATTCACAAATCCAACGCATAAAATTTTGTTCTACTGTTTCTAAATCATTTAACTAATATACTGTCACTTCTTAACTTGCCATTTTTGTCACGAACCGAGTGCTGGAGATTCCCAGACTCAGTGTCGTGGCATTTTCTGCCGGTTCACTTATACGTTGTACTTATGTCCTTTATGTATTATTGTTCCCATTGCCATTTTTCTGTTTATGTTTATGTTATAATTCTATTTTTCTGTACCGAATTATTATTACACCTTGACTTGTCATTTTTATTCCTTATATCCCAGTTTAGTCTTTGTTGCTGTTGACAGCTGTCATGGGCGTGCCTGTCAGCTGTCAGTGTGGTCTGCCTCCCTCTCTTCCTCTCATGGTCTCAGCTGTCCCCAATCAGTCATCCTCGCTCTCTCCTGCCCTTTCAGGTGCCCACACCTGTTGTCTATCGGGTGATGGGTTAGTTCACTATTTAAGGGGCTGTGCATTTTTGTTCAGCGCAGCACCCTACTATCAGCTTCCACTTCCCTCTCGCTAAACACGTAAGTCATTTTTTTTGTGCTACGTGTTCATTATTGTTTCTCCAGGTCAGTCGGCGACGCTCTCACCTTAGCTGGGCTATCTCTGCTACCTGTTATTAAGATTGTCTTCAGGTTTAGCTGGTGAATTTCTCGACATAGCCTTAGTTATTCGTACTGGCCTATGTTTCCTTTTCTCCACAAGTTTTTGTTTTTCAGTTGTGCTCTATTAATAAATCTGTTAACTCACAGCCTGCGTTTGGTGCCTTTTCTGCTTTGGGAGGTGAATATGACAACTTTGCTTCTTTGAAATGTAAGAACTGCCTTGTTTTATGAGGAAACATTTGGATTTACATGAAACATTGCACAGACAGCCTTAAAATATATATTTTCCTCACCTGGTCTGCTGCAGTCTGTAGGTGTGGTTCCAGGTGGAGTCCTGGTTCCTGGCCTCTCTTGTCCATTAGTGTCCACACACCAGCAATGTCCAGTAGAGCCATGGCACTAAATTGATAATAAAGGATCACTTAGGACTGTCTATCTATACATTATTTTTTTTTTTATTTCTCACAGTGATAGTATCTGCAGTTCTGTGTGAACCTGTAGTGGTATATACTGGCCATTAGCATCACACTGGGGCACATAAGCTCCAACCACAGGATAGCCCTCTGTACTGGTAGCCTTGGCACTTTCTCTGCGGAGTTGGCAGTGAGTTTTAGGATGCTCTGGTTCATCTGGAAAACATTTGAAAGTTCAGTGAAATACTAGCACAGCTCAGCATTTTGTTACAATTTATTAAGTCAATATCTATCTATCTATCTATCTATATGTCTTTTTAAAGTGACCCAAATGCTTCAAGTTGCTGATGACACTCAAGTTGTTGGTAATGTCACTACAGCTGACACACTTAACGCAAGATGAAAATTATTTGTTTAAACAAAATTTATTCTGCAGGTCTGCACAACTGACTCTGCTTAGTGCCTCGTTCACGTTCTGCATATGTACATTATAAACTATCGTAAATCCCCCAGCTCTGCTTCAGCCTCGACATTTCATCCAGAAAGCTGCAAGAAAGTTTGTATCTGACTCCCAGAAATAATGTGTTATTATCTGCACTTAACTTCTAGGATTCCTCTTCTTGGCTTCTGAAATGCTGCAAAAATTGTGCATATTTGGGACTGAAGCCATTGTCGGTGCAATAAAGACACGGTAGTCTCACCTGGTCTGTCACAGTCTTTGGGTTGGGTACCAGGTGGAGTCCTGGTTCCTGGTCTCTCTTGTCCACTACTGTCCACACACCAACAGTGCCCAGTGGAGCCATGGCACTAGTAAGATAATGACAAAATATACCAATATTATTATGGCACAGCCATCTTCAAACATAAAGCAAAATGCAGTGAAGTACAGTTAAGATGTACAATTTTAGATAGTTCTAGTTGATATTGTGTGTTTGAGGAAACACAATAAGAATTAAAATAATATAGATACATCTGTCTCTTTTCTTTGTATGTTTCCTGGCAACACACACACACACACACACACACACACACACACACACACACACACACACACACACACACACACATTTCTATCTGTTCTCTTTTAGGTGCAGATATTAGGCCTGTGCAGAGATCTCAGAAGCAGCAATTGTTTTTTGTGTTTTTTCTTGGTTTGTTTTTCTTTCTCTCTCTTCCCCCCTACTTCTTGACCCTCCCCAACTCTTCTGACCACTTCATATCCTTTCATTTCCCTCCCCCCATTTCTCCCAGTCAGTTCCAGCACAAGACAATATGAATAAAGTGTTAAAGTTTTTATATAGCAAGAGGAGTCTATAAATAGTGTTTATGTACAGCATATATCAAACAGGAGCAAAGCAAATCTGTTTGGCACAGTAAGACAAGCAGATATCTTCTGCTAAAAAAGATGCATCTGAGGAGCAGACTCAGCTTAAAATAAAAGCCATTTTCACACACATTTCTGGAGATGATTCAAGTGTTGCAGATGTATTGGAAATTGTTTCAATAAACCTTCAGAATTTGGTCAAAGCGGCTCTCAGTGAAACTGAAACTAGGACTCTGAACTGAAATACAGACCCACCCTTGGTGTGACTTTTAGCTTATAAGGGCCGCTGCTCCTATCAAACAAATTTTCTTGACCATCATTTTTGCCCAGGCCTGTTTCATGAGTTTGTTTTTTAAAGTAATTCTGTTGAACCACAATTCAAAAGCACTGTCTGATTTTCACTGGTTAATTTTCATAGAATTGTTATTTATTACCACTTTTGTCAGATTCAAGTTATTTCTGTGACCATTGTGGGTTTTTCTTTCATTAACAGAGGGGTACCAACAATTTTGTCCACGGCTGTACATCAAGCAAAAATGGGAAAGAATTCCACCTACAAAGCTTTAACAATTAGTGTCCTCAGCCCCTAAACACTTATTGAGTGCTGTTCAAAGGAAAAGTGATGTAACACAGTGGTAAACGTGTCCCTGTCTCAGCTTTTGAGGAACATGTTGCAAGCATCAAATTCAAAATGAGTGAATATTTGCAATCACTTTGAACATTAAATCTGTCTTTGTAGTGTATTCAATTGAATATAGGGTGAAAAGGATTTTTAAATTATTGTATTTTGTTTTTATTTACATTTTACACAACATCTCAACTTCACGGGAATTGGGGTTGTACTTTTTTACCCATCATTCACCATGAAAACTGTATCACTACTCCGTGTGACAGTTGCTCACCTGCAGGAGTATGTATTGACCATTTTCATCACACTGAGGGACATAGACGCCTACCAGAGGATACCCCTCAGGACTGGTGGTCTGCACACTGTCTCTGTGGCGTTCACAGTGAGTCTTAACAGGCTCCTCTGAAAAACACATTTACCAATTTTTCAGAAAGCACAGGCGTTACTGTCAAAGTGTAGGTGACTCATGAAGCTCTTAGGCACACTTTGACATGCAAAATTCCTAAACATTATATAGTATAAGTGGCACAGTGTCTTAGCAGAGAGCACTACGAAGGGAAACAAGACCTCACATCATGTTCTTGCTGATGCACATTTTAAAGAGCTGGAATATTCCCTCCTTCCCTGACTTCCTGTATCTTTTACGCATTTTTCCACATTTAAAGGATTTTAAAATTCTTGCACAGTAATGGTTGCAATTGTATTGGGGGTGTGTTATTTCAGCCAGCCAATTTGAGCACTTAAAGGGTACCTACTATACGCTAATGAATTTCAAATCAAAAATATAGATTTATTATAATTTCTTAAGTAGTGGGTTTGCATGATTCACTGTTCAAAACAATCCTTATTTATCTAATATTGGCCCTGGTGCAGCCCCTGTCATTATTCACTTTCTGAAACAACCCAACACAGACTTACCTTTTAACCAACTATAAATAAGCTGGTTGGAGCTAATGTGGAAGATCTACAGTGGTGTGAAAAAGTGTTTGCCCCCTTCCTAATTTCTCATTTTTTTGTATGTTTGTCACACTTAAATGTTTCAGATCATCAAACAAATTTAAATATTAGACAAAGCTAACACAAGTAAACACAAAATGCAGTTTTTAAATGAAGGTGTTTATTATTAAGGGTAAAAAAAAAAATCCAAACCTACATGGCCCTGTGTGAAAAAGCGATTGCCCCCTAAACCTAATAACTGGTTGGGCCATCCTTAGCAGCAACAACCGCAATCAAGCATTTGCAATAACTGGCAATGAGTCTTTTACAGCGCTGTGGAGAAATTTTGGCCCACTCACCTTTGCAGAATTGTTGTAATTCAGCCACATTGGAGGGTTTTTGAGCATGAACTGCCTTTTCAAGATCATGCCACAGCATCTCAATCGGATTCAGGTCAGGACTTTGACTAGGCCACTCCAAAGTCTTCATTTTGTTTTTCTTAAGCCATTCAGAGGTGGACATGCTGGTGTGTTTTGGATCATTGTCCTGCTGCAGAACCCAAGTGCGCGTCAAGCTTGAGGTCATAAACAGATGGCTGGACATTCTCCTTCAGGATTTTTTGGTCGACAGCAGAATTCATGGTTCCATTTACTACAGCAAGTCTTCCAGGTCCTGAAGCAGCAAAATAGCCCCAGACCATCACACTACCACCACCATATTTTACTGTTGGTATGATGTTCCTTTTCTGAAATGCTGTGTTACTTTTACACCGGATGTAATGGAACACACACCTTCCAAAAAGTTCAACTTTTGACTTGTCAGTCCACAGAGTATTTTCCCAAAAGTCTTGGGGATCATCAAGATGTTTTCTGGCAAAACTGAGACGAGCCTTTATGTTCTTTTTGCTCAGCAGTGGTTTTTGTCTTGGAACTCTGCCATGCAGGCCATTTTTGCTCAGTCTCTTTCTTATGGTGGAGTTATGAACACTGACCTTAACTGAGGCAAGTGAGGCCTGCAGTTCTTTGGACGTTGTTGTGGGGTCTTTTGTGACCTCTTGGATGAGTCGTCGCTGCGTTCTTGGGGTAATTTTGGTCGACCTGCCACTCCTGGGAAGGTTCACCACTGTTCCATGTTTTCACCATTTGTGGATAATGGCTCTCACTGTGGTTTGCTGGAGTCCCAAAGCTTTAGAAATGGCTTTATAACCTTTTCCAGACTGATAGATCTCAATTACTTTATTTCTCATTTGTTCCTGAATTTCTTTGGATCACAGCATGATGTTTAGCTTTTGAGGATCTTTTGGTCCTCTTCACTTTGTCAGGCAGGTCCTATTTAAGTGATTTCTTGATTGAGAACAGGTGTGGCAGTAATCAGGCCTGGGTGTGACTAGAGAAATTGAACTCAACTTTCCAGAGATGTGATAAACCACAGTAATTTATGTTTTAATGGGAGGGGGGCAATCAGGTTTTCACACAGAGGCATGTAGGTTTGGAATTTTTTTTACCCTTAATAAACACCTTCATATAAAAACTGTATTTTGTGTTTACTTGTGTTATCTTTGTCTAATATTTAAATTTGTTTGATAATCTGAAACATTTAAGTGTGACAAACACACAAAAAAATAAGAAATCAGGAAGGGGCAAACACTTTTTCACACCACTGTATACTGTACTTCTTCATTATAGCCTACTTTCTTATTTTTTTGAAAAAAAAAAAAAGCTTCTTCAGTATAGTATGTGGCAGTAAACTATAATGAAACTTAGACATTAGGATGCTGCAGACCTTAGCTTCAGGGAATTTTCTCTAAGTCTCTGATCTGTAATTGAATACCCCAGACATCGGCCTTCTCAAAGTTGAAATATCACATACACATCTTGTGACCTTTGACCTACAACTTTTGCACAACTTGGATACAGGCCCACTAGAGGATCATCATGTGTGAGTTTAGCAACCATCCGGGCAATTGCCAAGGAGGAGTAGCATTTCTTGTGAAATGTGGACGGACAGAAAGAGAGACATACAGACTGACAGAAACATGCAGGACGCAGCACTATGACATTTGCCAATTTCTCCTTTGCAGGAATGAATTGAAAACCATCAGTAAAAATATTTATAAGCGCGTGAAGTCTGACCTTCGTTGTTCATACAGATTATTGTAACAGTACATATGTGACACAAAAAAAGCAGAGCAAGTCCATCTTAAAGTCCATCTGTTTGACTTCTGAGAACAATACTGTTTTACTGGTACAAAGCTAAGCCTCCCTTCTCATGCTGTGCTCATAACTGGCATCTCTTCTGGCTGGAATCCTGCTCGCTTTCAGAAATCTCAATAGTTTGCAGACTGGTCACCTCCCTTATCCTCAGAATTGAATGTGCACATACAGTTAGGTCCATATATATTTGGACACTAATACAAGTTTTGTTATTTTTGCTGTTTACCAAAACTTATTCAAGATACAGTTATATAATCAGTATGGGTTTAAAGTGCAGACTCCCAGCTTTACTTTGAAGGTATTCACATCCAAACTGGAGTTAGAGTTAAGGAATTACAAACATTTTTATACAAAATCTCCTTATTTCAGGGACTCAAAAGTAATTGCATAAACATTACCATAAATATAACGTTCTTTTTTTTTATACTTTGTTGAGAATCCTTTGCAGGCAATGGCCGCCTGAAGTCTGGAACCCACAGACATCACCAAACACTGGGTTTCCTCCTTGGTGATCCTTTGCCAGGCCTTTACTGCAGCTGTCTTCAGTTGTTGCTTGTTTGTGGGTCTTTCTGCCTTAAGTTTTGTCTTAAGCAAGTGAAATTCATGCTCAATGGGGTTGAGATCTGGTGATTAACTCGGCCATTGCAGAATATTCCACTGTTTGCATTAAAAAACTCCTGGATTGCTGTTGCAGTATGTTTTGGGTCACTGTCCATCTGTACTGTGAAGTGACGCCCAATCAACTTTGCTGCATTCGGCTGAATCTGAACAGACAATATATCCCTGTACACTTCAGAATTCATCCAGCTGTTTACGTCTTCTGTCACATCATCAATAAACACTAGTGACCCAGCACCACTGGAAGACATGCATGCCCATACATCACACTGGCTCCACCACGTTTTACAGAAGATGTGATATGCTTTGAATCATGAGCCATTCCAACTCTTCTCCATACTTTCTTCTTTTCAACATTCTAGTACAGGTTGATCTTGGTTTCATCTGTCCAAAGAATGCTGCTCCAGAAGTGGGCTGGCTTCTTTAGATGTTTGTTGGACAAAGTCTAATCTGGCCTTTCTGTTTTTGAGGCTGATTAATGGTTTGCACTTTGCGGCGAACCCTCTGTATTTGTGCTAAGGAATTTTTCTCATTATGGTAGAGTTAGATACTGATACACCTACTTCTGGGGAGTGTTTTTCACCTGAGTGGATGTTGTGAAGGGGGTTTCCTTCACCAATGAAGGGATCCTGTAATCACCCACCACTGTTGTCTTCCATGGATGTCCAGGCCTTTTTGATTTCCCAAGCTCACCAGTGTACTCTTTTTTTTTTCCCTAAGAATGTAAAAAACTGATGATTTGGGCACTACTAACATTTCTATCTCTCTGATGGATTTCATCTTTTTTCAGCCTACAGATGTTTCACTCCCACTGAGACCTCCTTTGACCACATGTTGTGGATTCACACCAACAGCTTCCAAATAGAAATGCCCCACCTGGAATCAACTCCAGACCTTTTATCTGCTCGACTGATGATAGATTAATGAGGGAATAGCCCATGAAATAGCTTTTGAGTCAGTTGTCCAATTACTTTTGAGGCCCTGAAATGAGGAGATTTTGTATAAAAATGGTTGCAATTCCTAAACTGTAACTCCAATTTCAATGTGAATTACTTACTTAACCCTTGAGTTCCTTGAGGAACAGAGGTAGTCCACCAGAGACTGCCACGCCCTTCTGTCCTGAAATTGGATGTGAATGCCTTCAAATTAAAACTGAGATTCTGCACTTTAAGCCCATAGATTATATAACTGTATTTTGAAGATGTTTTGGTAAACAGCTAAAATAACAAAGCTTGTGTCAGTGTCCAAATATATATGGACCTAACTGTACATATTCTTGGGTTCTGGTGCCACTGCAGCCTCACCTGGTCTGCTACAGTCCACAGAAGGAGAACCAGGTGGAGTCCTGGTTCCTGGTCTCTCCTGTCCATTACTGTCCACACACCAGCAATATCCAGTGGAGCCGTCACACTGAAAAACACAATAACACAGTGACCCCAGTGACAAGTCTGACGCAAGTCGATTTGTCTAAAAAAAAATATTTTACCTGCTGAGCAGTGTATTGTCCATTTTCATCACACTGAGGTACATAGGCTCCTACTATAGGATACCCCTCTGGGCTGGTGGTCTGAACACTGTCTCTGTGGTGCTCACATTGGGTTTTGGGAGGCTGTGGCTCATCTAAGATAAGATAAGATAAGATAAGCCTTTATTAGTCCCACAACGGGGAAATTCCAGGATTGCAACAGCACAGGGATAGCAACACTCAGAGCAACAATCAGAAGGCAAGAAAAAAAACAAGCAAGCAAGAGCAGCTAATATACATATGTACATATTACTATAAAATATATATATATACACACACACACACACACAGACACACAGTGCAGAGCATTGTAGCTGGATGGAATAAATATATGAATATATGAACACACAGTGCAGAGCATTGTAGCTAGATGGAATAAATATATAAACACCCACAGTACGGAGCATTGCAGCTAGGTGCAATGCTCCGTACCGTAATCTGAGGATTAAATTAAAAAAATCAGAATTCAAAGAATAATTAAACTCTTAACTAACTAACTAACTAACTAACCTGCACTTATATAGCGCTTTTCTAGTCACAAAGACCACTCAAAGCGCTTTCATTAATACTAACCCTCTATTCTAAGGGCCTATAGGAAACAAATATCTAGGGACAATTTAGAACAGCCAATTAACCTAACATGCATGTTTTTGGCATGTGGGAGGAAACCGGAGAAATCCCGGAGTAAACCCACGCAACACGGGGAGAACATGCAAACTCCACACAGATCACTGTTGGTCGGGGGCTGGGATCGAACCCACGATCCCCACAATCCCCCGGCCAAGGGTAAACTGTGCTGCCGCAGTGCTAACCACTGCGCCACCGTGCAGCCCAACACGACGTTGTCTCAGACTTTCCTTAAGATGTGTAAGGGGAAGTGAACCAACAACATATTTTTCTCACCTGGTCTGCTACAGTCCACAGGTGTTGTACCAGGTGGAGTTCTGGTTCCTGATCTCTCCTGTCCATTACTGTCCACACACCAGCAATGTCCAGTGGAGCCGTGACACTGGAAGAGCAACAGCTAGCTCAGTTATATTATCTAAATCACTTCATCAACCAGTCATAATATTTGGTCATTAATCTGGTGCTGGTTGCTGACCTGCAGTGGGACGTACTGTCCTTCAGTGTCACACTGAGGGACATAGGCTCCAGGCACAGGAAGTCCCTCTGGACTGCTGGTCAGAGCACGGTCTCTGTGGTGCTCACAGTGGGTCTGAGGAGGATCTGGTTCATCTGGTTGATAAAAATAACATGGTCAAAATAAATATACAAAAGCAAATGATATACAGTAGAGTATATTAAAGTTGCTTCAAAGACTATGTACTGTGCACATCTTATTTATTGTAGATTCAATTGTAAAATGAAAAAAGCTTCTTTTTAATCATCTACTGTATCAAAACTGAATAAATTATAAGTAAAAACATATTTTAGAAATTTGTGCAACAAAAAAAAAAGAATTTGGTAATTTAAACAAGGCCGTCATTGTCAATGAAGCTCATTCCGATCAAGTGAACTCAGTTCGAGGTCACCAGGAGTCTTGACTTCTCTTGCTACACTGTATACAGCGGGGCAAAAAAGTATTTAGTCAGCCACCAATGGTGCAAGTTCTCCCACTTAAAAGATGAGAGAGGTCTCCAATTTTCATCATAGGTATACCTCAACTATGAGACAAAATGAGAAAAAAAAAATCCAGAAAATCACATTGAAGGATTTTTAATGAATTAAATGGTAAATTCCTCGGTAAAATAAGTATTTGGTCACCTACAAACAAGCAAGATTTCTGGCTCTCACAGACCTGTAACTTCTTCTTTAAGAGGCTCCTCTGTCCTCCACTCGTTACCTGTATTAATGGCAGCTGTTTGAACTCGTTATCAGTATAAAAGACACCTGTCCACAACCTCAAACAGTCAGACTCCAAACTCCACTATGGCCAAGACCAAAGAGCTGTCAAAGGACACCAGAAACAAAATTGTAGACCTGCACCAGGCTGAGAAGACTGAATCTGCAATAGGTAAGCAGCTTGGTGTGAAGAAATCAACTGTAGGAGCAATTATTAGAAAATGGAAGACATACAAGACCACTGATAATCTCCCTCGATCTGGGGCTCCACGCAAGATCTCACCCCGTGGGGTCAAAATGATCACGAGAATGGTGAGCAAAAATCCCAGAACCACACTGGGGGACCTAGTGAATGACCTGCAGAGAGCTGGGACCAAAGTAACAAAGGCTACATCAGTAACACACTACGCCGCCAGGGACTCAAATCCTGCAGTGCCAGATGTATCCCCCTGCTTAAGCCAGTACATGTCCAAGCCCGTCTGAAGTTTGCTAGAGAGCATTTGGATGATCCAGAAGAGGACTGGGAGAATGTCATATGGTCAGATGAAACCAAAATAGAACTTTTTGGTAAAAACTCAACTTGTCGTGTTTGGAGGAGAAAGAACACCATACCTACAGTGAAGCATGGGGGTGGAAACATCATGCTTTGGGGCTGTTTTTCTGCAAAGGGACCAGGTCGACTGATCCGTGTAAAGGAAAGAATGAATGGGGCCATGTATCGTGAGATTTTGAGTGAAAACCTCCTTCCATCAGCAAGAGCATTGAAGATGAAACGTGGCTGGATCTTTCAGCATGACAATGATCCCAAACACACCACCCGGGCAACGAAGGAGTGGCTTCGTAAGAAGCATTTCAAGGTCCTGGAGTGGCTTAGCCAGTCTCCAGATCTCAACCCCATAGAAAATCTTTGGAGGGAGTTGAAAGTCCGTGTTGCCCAGCGACAGCCCCAAAACATCACTGCTCTAGAGGAGATCTGCATGGAGGAATGGGCCAAAATACCAGCAACAGTGTGTGAAAACCTTGTGAAGACTTACAGAAAACGTTTGACCTCTGTCATTGCCAGCGAAGAGTATATAACAAAGTATTGAGATGAACTTTTGTTATTGACCAAATACTTATTTTACCGAGGAATTTACCAATTAATTCATTAAAAATCATTCAATGTGATTTTCTGGATTTTTTTTTTCTCATTTTGTCTCTCACAGTTGAGGTATGCCTATGATGAAAATTGGAGACCTCTCTCATCTTTTAAGTGGGAGAACTTGCACAATTGGTGGCTGACTAAATACTTTTTTGCCCCACTGTATACATGGCTTAATCACAGCTGAAATGGCACATACTCATATTTTGTGACCCCTGAATATGACCTTGAGCACAACCTGTATGCAGACCCACCTGATGATCTTTGTGTGAAGGAGTAGCTATTCTCATGAAATGTTAATGGAGGGACAGATATAAATACAAACAGACAGACAGACACGGGGCCATGGCATTAGTTCATTTTGAATTTTGATGGAATGAGCTGAAAACTATCAGTAAATGAGTTTATAGCAGTGAGAAGTCTGACCTTTTCCCATAGGGATCACTGTAACAGTATATATATATGACAGAAAAGGGTAAAAGCAGAGCAGGTCCATTTTAAAGTCCATCTGTTTGAGTTCTGAGAACAATACTGTTTTACTGGCACAAAGATAAGCCTGCTGTCTTATCCTGAGTTCATATTTGGCATCCCTTCTCCCTGGGATCCTGCGGCGCCTTCACAAATTTAGACAGCATTTGCAGGCTTCTCACCTTCCTTATCCTCAACATTGTCGCCACCGACAGACTGCTATGATGATGATGATGATGATGATGATGATGAATGTGCACTTACAGCTCCAGAAAAAATAACAGACCACTGCAAAATTATCAGTTTATCTGGTTATACCATTTATAGGTACAGCGGGGAAAGTAAGTATTGAACACGTCAACATTTTTCTCATTAAACATATTTCTGATGGCGCCATTGACCTGAGATTTTCATCAGATATCAGTGACAACCCAAGTAATCCATACATACAAAGAAATCAAGGTAACTGTGTTCACAAAGCAAGTTATATTTAATAAAGTGGAATGACACAGGGAATAAGTATTGAACACATGAAGAAAAAGAGGTGCAATAAGGCATAAAAAGCCAAGAAACCAACTAAAACCCATCAGTGCAAATTAATTTTAGCTGGTTAAGTCCTGACTGATAGCCTTTACAAAGGTCTGTGAATATCAAATTGTCACACCACAAAGAACTCATGATGGGTAGAAGCAAATAGCTCTCTCTAAACCTTTGCAACCTTATTGTTGCAAAACATAATTGTCATAGTTCCCTCCGGTAGGCATGGTGGAATAATTGGACTCAGAGGTGTGGGCAAAACTCCAACATAATATAATTTATTCAACATAAAGCTCAAAGAAACAAAAGACAGCATGGGGGCTGAAAACAACTCAGGACATGAAATGAATAGTTTACAGGATACCGACAGGGACTGCAACACAACGTTACATTAATGACACCACACTAGACAGAGGCAGGACCCGGCACATAGAGACAGGGGATAATTAACACAACACATAACAGGTGGGCACAATCAAGGGCAGCAGGGAAATGACTGCAGGTGAGGGAAATAGGATGAGTGGGGACACATGGCCAATCACAGACAAGGGAAACACATGAAACATGACAATAAACATAGAGGGCAACAACGCAGGAGCAATACAGAGAGGGCAGTGGCTACAGGTATGGGAAACATGAGGAGCTGGAAACAATAGGTAAACCAGTATACACACAAGACCCAAAACCAGACAGGGGAAGGACAAAACAGACCGGGGGAACACAGGAGACAATGACAGAGGACCCAGGGAAGACACGGAAGGCAAATAATGCAAATAATCACAATAAACCAAATCAGGGGAGCATACAGAAAACACAAATGAACATAAAGCATGTACTTGATCCTAAGCTCAAGCCCAGATTATGACAATAATGATGGCATTGGTTACAGGCACATTTCTAAACTGCTGAATGTTCCATGTAGCACTGTTGGAGCCATCATTCAGAAGTGGAAAGAACATCATTTTATCATAAACCGGCCATGACCAGGAGCTCCTCACAAGATTTCTGACAGAGGAGTCAAAAGAATAATCAGAAGAGTTACCAAAGAGCCAAAGACTACCTGTGGAGGGCTCCAGAAAGACCTGGAATTAGCAGGTACTGCTGTTTCAAAGAAAACAATAAGTAATGAACTCAACCAACATGGGCTCTATGCCCACTCATCTTACAAGACTCCATCACCTCGCAAGACTCCATTGCTGAAGAAAAAGCATGTTGAAGCTCGTTCAGAGTTTGAAGCACATTTGGGCAAGCCAGTAAAATACTGGGAGAATGTAGTCTGGTCAGATGAGACTGAAATGGACCTATTTGGATGCCACAACACACAGCATGTTTGGAGGAGAAATAGCACTGCATATCCCATCATGGTGTGGGGGTGTTTTTCACCACATGGTACAGGCACACTTCATACTTCATATAATTGAAGGAAAGATGAATGGACAAATGTACAGAGACATCCTTGATAAGAACCTGTTGCCATCTGCCAAGATGCTGAAGATGAAACAAGGGTAGACATTTCAGCAAGACAATGATCCCAAACACACAGTCAAGGAAACTCTCAACTGACTCCAGAGAAGGAAAATAAAGCTGCTAGAATGGCCCAGTCAGTCATCTGACCTGAATCCAACTGAAAATATATGGAACAAACTGAAGATCAGAGTCCATAGAAGACACCCTCGGAACCTTCAAGATTTGACAGTTTGCGTGGAAGAATGGGATAAAATCACTTCCGAGCAATGCCTGGGCCTAGTTTCTCCATACAGGAGGCATCTGGAAGCTGTTATTACCAACAAAGGCTTTTCTACTAAATGAATTTCACCAAATGTGTTCAATACTTATTCCCTGTGTTATTCCACTTTATTAAATGTAACTTGTTTTGTGAACACAGTTGCCTTGATTTCTTTGTATTGATTACTTGGGTTGTTACTGATATCAAATGAAAATCTTAGGTCAATGACTCCATCAGAAATATGTTTAATGAGAAAAATGTTGACGTGTTAAATACTTATCTTCCCCACTGTATGTGTTTGAGTAAGTTGAACATTTTTTTAATTCTGTAAACTACTGAAAATAATTCACCCAAGTTCCAGGTCAAAAAAAAAAATCATTTAGAGTGTGTATTTGGAGAAAATTATAACTGGCCAAAATAACAAAAAAGGAAGCTACATTTTCAGATCTCAAATAATACAAAGAAAACACATTTGTCTTCATTTTTAAACACCACACGATGACCTCAGAAACCAATATTTATTGGAATAACTCATTTCTAATCACAACTTTCATCCATCTTGGCATGTTCTCCACCAGTCTGTTAGATTGCTGTTGGGTGATTTTACAGCATTCCTGTTACAAAATTTAAGCAACTCAGCTTTGGTTGATGATCTTGTGACCATCCATCTTCCTCTTGATCACACTGCAGAGGTTTTCAATTGAGTTCAGATCTGGAGATTGGACTGGTCATGACATGGTCTTTGACTGGTGATCTGCCATCCACACTTTAATCAACCTAGCTGTGTGGCATGGAGCATTGTCCTGCTGGAAAAAAAACAATCCTTGGTGTTGGGGAAGACTGTCAGAGCAGAAGGAAGAAAGGATGACTTTCTTCTAGGATGACTCTGCATGTGGCCTGAGTCATGCGTCCTTTACAAAGATGAATCTGTCTGATTCCAGCACTCAAAAATCATTGATTCTCCACAAAATTTCACAGTGGGTGTGAGATACTCTGGTTCTTATATGTAGGTTTCTCCAGGTCCCCGTCTAAACATTAGATGATCAGGTGCTGGGTAAAGCTTGATATTGCACTCATGAGAGATTAGTTTATCCAGTCCACTACAGTCCAGTCCTTATGTTTTTTTTGTTTGTTTGATTTTCAAACCTCAGCCTGGCTCTTCTTTGCTTCTCACTGATGAAGTGCTTTATCCATCTTTATGGAAATGACTTCAGTGCTGCACCAAAGAGCCTTTATTGAACGGTCCTTGCTGTACACTAAACCTCAGCTACCATTACAACCCTTTTGTAGGACACTTTATGTGATCCTGTGGGCGACACACATTGTGGGCTCACATTTCCACAGAGATATGACTGCATGCGTATTGGGGGTTTCACGTCTGGAAGGACAAAGGACTCGAATCTGCAGAAGATAACGAGGAGGTGTGAGATTGGTCTTTTTGTCCCACAGAAGATGCCCCGGAGGGATTTCCGGTTCATCAAGGAATGAGAGACAATGGTGAAGATTCAAAGGGATGCTTTGTGACTGAATGTTTACTGAAAACACCATGTGACTTGAGTTCTGATGCTGGAAACATATAAAAGGGTGATGTGATATGATTCTTTCTCTTCTTCCTGCTTTGAGAATGCTAGACGATGTGTTCTGTCAATAAAGCTGACTTAAGAACTAAACTCAGCCTCATCATTCGAGCACATCCTCTACACTGGTGACCTACGACAAAGAATGAGCAGACAGAATTCTCCCGAGCGGGGCTCGGCGGAAGCCAGCCTGATGGCCGCCTCCACGATCCGGCTGCCCGATTTCTGGCAGCACAGCCCGCGCTCATGGTTTAGCGCAGTCGAGGCGCAGTTCAACCTCCGGAGAATCTCCAACGACGACACAAGATTCTACCATGTGGTAGCGAAGCTGGACAGCAACACGGTCCAGAGAGTGGAGGATCTGGTTAATCATCCACCAGACAGCGACAAGTAACGTCTTTCTGCAACTGTGGGGGTCCTCCCTACAGTTGATAGTGCTATGAGATGACTGTTGTTGTGAAATGGCGCTATATAAATAAAGTTGAATTGAATTGAATTGAATTGAAGTACAGCGCATTGAAGGACGCGCTGATCAGCCATTTCACCCCTTCGGTCCAACAGCGAGCAGAGGGGCTCCTGACGTTGACGGAGTCAGAGAACGATAGACCTGCGGACCTGATGGTGAAGATGCTGAGGCTCAAAGACTCTGAGGATGGCGAATTCATTTTCGCCCACCTTTTCCTTCGGACCCTGCCACCAGCAGTGAGAGTGGCCCTGGCAGAGTCGCCCCGATTGGCCAGGCGAGACTACCATGGGCTGAGCAAAGAGGCGCAGCGGCTTGTCGACGCCCACAAGCGGAACGTGGTTTTGGCCGCGGCAGCTAGCCCAGGAACGGCGTTCGGAGACAGCGCAGGTCCAGCGGCCGCGGCGCCAGACGCACCAACGACGGCGGCAATGGGGGCCAGGCGACGCAGAGCGGAGGATGGCCGGTGTTTCTACCAACGCCGTTTTGCAGAGAGAGCGCACAGGTGTGTCCCGCCGTGCAACTTCAAGCGCCAGGGAAACGCCAAGACCGAGGGCCGGTAGCAGCCGTGACCCTCGGCGACGAGAACAAGCTGCTTTACCTGACTGATGCACACTCGGGGAAACAGTTCCTCGTGGACACAGGCTCCCAGCTGAGTTTCGTCACACCCACCTACGCGGAATGGCTGATGCCGTCTAAAGCTCCCTGGGTGTCAGTGTCAGCAGCGAACGGCTCCGCGATTAAAACGTTCGGTGAGAGGACCATGCTCCTGTCCTTACAGGGCCGTTCATTTGAGTGGACATTTATTGTAGCAGCAGTCAGTTTCAACATGTTAGGGGCTGATTTTTTGTGCTCACATGGTTTATTGGTTGGCCTTGCTAATAGACGTCTGATTAATGCACTGTCCTTTCATTCTATTCCCTGCACAGCTCGGGTAGCCCCGCCCACTGCACATGCCAGCGTCTCAGCTGCGGGTGGTAAGTTTCACACATTGCTCGCTCAGTTCCCAGCACTCACAGTCCCCATGTTTTCGGCGACGGTGGCTAAACATGGGGTGGAGCATTTTATCACCACCACCGGGCCTCCCGTTTTTGCAAAAGCTCGGCGTTTGGACCCAGCTAAACTGGCCATCGCGTGAGGAGTTCACTAATCTGGAAAAACTGGGCATTGTTAGACGCTCCAAAAGCTCCTCGGCTTCGCCGCTACACATGGTCCCAAAGGCTGACGGCTCGTGGCGACCTTGTGGCGATTTCCGCAGGTTGAACAACGTTTCAGCTCACGACCGCAACCCGATTCCGCACATTCAGGATTTTTCTGTTCATTTGGCGGGGGCGCGCATTTTTTCTAAAATAGACTTGGTGCGCGGTTACCACCAGGTTCCAGTGCGCGCGCAGGATGTACCCAAAACAGCGGTCATAACTCCTTTCGGCCTTTTTGAGTTTTTGCGCATGTCTTTTGGCCTCAAGGGGGCCGCGCAGACTTTCCAACGCATGATGGATGCAGTTTTACGCGACCTCCCTTTCGTGTTCGTTTATTTGGACAATATTTTAGTAGCCAGCGCGTCCGAGGGCGAGCACGAAAAACACCTCACAGCAGTTTTTCGGAGGCTGGCAGAGCACGGGTTAATAGTTAACCCAGCGAAGTGCCAGTTTGGGGTGGCGCAGATTGATTTTTTGGGGCATCGCGTTTCGGCAGAAGGAGCGTTTCCTCTGCCAGATAAGGTGCGTGCCATAACAGATTTTCCGCAACCTCAAACGGTCAAGGTGCTTCAGGAGTTTCTAGGGATGGTTAATTTTTACAACCGGTTCCTCCCAAGTGCAGCACGGCTCATGCAGCCATTGTACACCGCGTTAAAAAAACAAAAGCCCGCAAATAAAGTTGAATGGTCTCCGGAGCGGGAGCGCGCTTTTGCCCAGGTCAAATCAGCCCTGGCAAACGCAGTTTTGTTAGCGCACCCAGTTCCAATGGCCCACATGGCGCTCACCACTGATGCTTCCGATGTAGCGGTGGGGGCGGTAGTTGAACAGTTTGTGGCAGGTACCTGGCAACCTCTCGCGTTTTTCAGCAGGACTTTGCGCGATAGTGAGCGTAAATACAGTGCGTTTGACAGGGAGCTTTTGGCCCTACACTTGGCCATCCGCCATTTTCAGTTCTGGTTGGAGGGGCAACGTTTCACCGCGTTTGTGGATCATAAACCGCTAACGTTTGCGATGGCCAAAATTTCAGAACCCTGGTCAAGCCGACAACAAAGGCAACTAGCCGCAATATCGGAGTTCACTACTGATATTCAGCATGTCGCGGGTAAACACAATGTTGTGGCAGACTGTCTCTCGCGCGCGGTAGCAACACCAAGCCCCATGGGGGCAGACTCTGTAGCCGTGGCCGCGGGCCCGAGCAGCGACGCGGGAGCGCGCGCAGCCCCGGTCTGTGTAGGGTTAGATTATGCAGCCATGGCTGCGGAGCAAGTTAACGATGCGGACGTGCGCGCACTCCAGTCTGGACCAACAGGGTTAAGGCTGGAGCACAGGGAGCAACAAAGTGGTATGCCCCCACTAATCTGCGATGTCTCCACGGGACAGCCCCGCCCCGTGGTGCCAGCCGCGTGGCGTCGCCGCGTTTTTGACTCGGTCCATTCTCTCGCGCGCATCGATTAAGTTGGTGGGAGAGAAATTTATTTGGCCCGGGTTGCGCAAACAGGTCAAGGAATGGGCGGCAGCCTGCGTAGCGTGTCAGCGAGCCAAAATACACAGACACACTAAGGCTCCGTTGGAACCTTTTCACATCCCCGCTAAGCATTTTGATCACATGCATGTTGACTTGGTGGGCCCGCTCCCACCATCACACGGGCACACACATCTTTTGACGATGGTGGATCGCACCACGCGTTGGCCAGAGGCGATTCCTCTGACATCAACCACAGCGGAAGAAGTTGTGCGAGCATTTTTAGCAGCGTGGGTTGCGCGTTTCGGTGTACCGTCGGACATAACGTCCGACAGGGGTCCCCAATTTATTTCCGAACTATGGTCATCGATGGCCCGCCGCTTGGGGGTGAAGATTCATCGCAACACCGCGTATAACCCCCAGGCTAATGGTTTATGCAAACGCTTTCACAGGTCATTGAAAGCAGCCCTCAGAGCGTCGCTGACGGATACAAATTGGGTGGACAAACTTCCATGGGTTTTATTGGGGTTGCGTTCTGCACCTAAGAAAGATTTGCATGCTTCCCCGGCTGAATTAGTTTTTGCACAACCTCTCCGTTTGCCGGGGGAATTTCTCCCCAATAACCCCGCACCAAATGGCCCCCCTGCTCAGCCGTGGCAGAGCGACTCGGGAGCAAACACGCTCCCTGGCCCGGTCCATCACAGTTTCCCACACGTTTTTGTGCCAAAGGCTTTAAAAAATGCAGAGTTTGTTTTTGTTAGACATGATGCTCAGCGTCCAAGTTTGCGGCCGTTTTATGACGGACCGTTCAGAGTGCTGGAGACCGGGCAGAAGCATTTTCTGCTAGATTTAGGGGGCAGAAGGGAGTTGATTTGCATAAACAGGCTCAAACCCGCTTTTGTTTTGGCTGATGAGAAAGTGCAGCTCGCGAGGCCCCCCCGCCGTGGCAGGCCACCGAAAGGACATTCTCTAGAATCTTCACAGAAAGGTGCTAACAGCTTTAATCCACAGATGCAGAGAGATGTTGCAGGGGTAGCAAAGCCAGGTTGCAGCAGATTCAGCAGAAGGTTAAAACTCAGGCAGTTGGTGGATTGATTAGTGATATATGGAGTGTTTTGTGTTTTTCTTTTTGTTTTATGCCATGCAGGTTTTGCCCTTACTAGACGTTTGGGGGGGGGGGTAGTGTGGGCGACACACATTGTGGGCTCACATTTCCACAGAGATATGACTGCATGCGTATTGGGGGTTTCACGTCTGGAAGGACAAAGGACTCGAATCTGCAGAAGATAACGAGGAGGTGTGAGATTGGTCTTTTTGTCCCACAGAAGATGCCCCGGAGGGGTTTCCGGTTCATCAAGGAATGAGAGACAATGGTGAAGATTCAAAGATATGCTTTGTGACTGTATGTTTACTGAAAACACCATGTGACTTGAGTTCTGATGCTGGAAACATATAAAAGGGTGATGTGATATGATTCTTTCTCTTCTTCCTGCTTTGAGAATGCTAGACAATGTGTTCTGTCAATAAAGCTGACTTAAGAACTAAACTCAGCCTCATCATTCGAGCACATCCTCTACAATCCTACAATTGGTTGAGCAGCAACAGGTGATCATCTAATCTGTACCTCATTAAGTAAAGTGGGATGTGCTTGTGTTCAAATTCAATATAGATACCAGAATAGCAGTGACCACATGTAGAGATGCTGATTTTAGAAAAATCTGGAGTGCTCGCTTAATTTTTTTCCAGATCTGTACATATTCTTGGGTTTTGGTGCCACTGCAGCCTCACCTGGTCTGTCACAGTCCACAGAAGGAGAACCAGGTGGAGTCCTGGTTCCTGGTCTCTCCTGTCCATTACTGTCCACACACCAGCAATATCCAGTGGAGCCGTCACACTGAAAAACACAATAACACAGTGACCCCAGTGACAAGTCTGATGAAAGTCAGTTTGTCTAAAAAAAATATTTTACCTGCTGGGCAGTGTATTGTCCATTTTCATCACACTGAGGTACATAGGCTCCTACTATAGGATACCCCTCTGGGCTGGTGGTCTGAACACTGTCTCTGTGGTGCTCACATTGGGTTTTGGGAGGCTGTGGCTCATCTGAGGATTAAATTAAAAAAATCAGAATTCAAAGAATAATTAAACTCTTAATGCAATGATGTTGTCTCAGACTTTCCTTATGATGTGTAAGGGGAAGTGAACCAACAACATATTTTTCTCACCTGGTCTACTACAGTCCACAGGTGTTGTACCAGGTGGAGTTCTGGTTCC
The DNA here is from genome assembly GCA_020510985.1 of Pholidichthys leucotaenia. Lineage (NCBI taxonomy): Eukaryota > Metazoa > Chordata > Actinopteri > Cichliformes > Pholidichthyidae > Pholidichthys > Pholidichthys leucotaenia. The sequence continues at coordinate 276,481,825 of CM035845.1, read as the reverse complement.
TGATCTTTCCTGTCCATTACTGTCCACACACCAGCAATGTCCAGTGGAGCCGTGACACTGGAAGAGCAACAGCTAGCTCAGTTATATTATCTAAATCACTTCATCAACCAGTCATAATATTTGGTCATTAATCTGGTGCTGGTTGCTGACCTGCAGTGGGACGTACTGTCCTTCAGTGTCACACTGAGGGACATAGGCTCCAGGCACAGGAAGTCCCTCTGGACTGCTGGTCAGAGCACGGTCTCTGTGGTGCTCACAGTGGGTCTGAGGAGGATCTGGTTCATCTGGTTGATAAAAATAACATGGTCAAAATAAATATACAAAAGCAAATGATATACAGTAGAGTATATTAAAGTTGCTTCAAAGACTATGTACTGTGCACATCTTATTTATTGTAGATTCAATTGTAAAATGAAAAAAGCTTCTTTTTAATCATCTACTGTATCAAAACTGAATAAATTCTAAGTAAAAACATATTATAGAAATTTGTGCAAAAAAAAAAAAAAAAAAAGAGAGAGAATTTGCTCATTTAAACAAGGCCGTCATTGTCAATGAAGCTCACTCCAATCAAGTGAACTCAGTTCGAGGTCACCAGGAGTCTTGACTTCTCTTGCTACACTGTATATACATGGCTTAATCACAGCTGAAATGGCACATACTCATATTTTGTGACCCCTGAATATGACCTTGAGCACAACCTGTATGCAGACCCACCTGATGATCTGTGTGAAGGAGTAGCTATTCTCGTGAAATGTTAATGAAGGAACAGATATAAATACAGACAGACACAGGGCCATGGCATTAGTTCATTTTGAATTCTGATGGAATGAGCTGAAAACTATCAGTAAATGAGTTTACAGCAGTGAGAAGTCTGACCTTTTCCCATAGGGATCACTGTAACAGTATATATGTGACAGAAAAAGGTAAAAGCAGAGCAGGTCCATTTTAAAGTCCATCTGTTTGAGTTCTGAGAACAATACTGTTTTATTGGCACAAAGCTAAGCCTGCCGTCTTATCCTGTGTTCATATTTTGGCATCCCTTCTCCCTGGGATCCTGCGGCGCCTTCACAAATTTAGACAGCATTTGCAGGCTTCTCACCTTCCTTATCCTCAACATTGTCGCCACCGACAGACTGCTATGATGATGATGATGATGATGATGAATGTACACTTACAGCTCCAGAAAAAATAACAGACCACTGCTGTTTATCTGGTTATACCATTTATAGGTACAGCGGAGAAAATAAGTATTGAACACGTCAACATTTTTCTCAGTAAATATATTTCTGATGGAGCCATTGACCTGAGATTTTCATCAGATATCAGTGACAACCCAAGTAACCCATACATACAAAGAAATCAAGGTAACTGTGTTCACAAAGCAAGTTATATTTAATAAAGTAGAATGACACAGGGAATAAGTATTGAACACATGAAGAAAAAGGGGTGCAATAAGGCATAAAAAGCCAAGAAACCAACTAAAACCCATCAGTGCAAATTAATTTTAGCTGGTTAAGTCCTGACTGATAGCCTTTACAAAGGTCTGTGAATATCAAATTGTCACACCACAAAGAACTCATGATGGGTAGAAGCAAATAGCTCTCTCTAGACCTTTCCAACCTTATTGTTGCAAAACATAATTGTCATAGTTCCCTCCGGTAGGCATGGTGGAATAATTGGACTCAGAGGTGTGGGCAAAACTCCAGCATAATATAATTTATTCAACAAAAAGCTCAAAGAACAACTGGAAATATGGGAAAAGCTAAATAAACAGCAATGGAAAAGTACCTCATCCCTGCAGTGGAGAGAATTTGGATGGAAAAACTTGGCAAGATTTTTCAGAACACCTGCACAAAACAAATTTACCCATAAGGGATTGAACTGTTGGCGCTTGTGTGGTGAAAAGACTGCAAATCATTTTCATGTGTTTTGGTCATGCCCAGTTATCCACCAATATTGGACCAAGGTACAGACAATATTGGGGAAAATATTCAAAATTACAGTTCCCTTTTCTTTTGTAACTTTGTATTTGGGTTTACTACCGGACTCACTGGAAAGACGAGGAGAAAAATACTTATTCAATGTTTTAATATTGGCAAGCAAAAAAGCTCTAACTAAAAAATGGATGTTGAAGGACTGTCCTACACCTGAAGATTGGACTAACGTGATCCAAGACATTTACTCGATGGAAAAGTTGACATTCGCACTGAGACAGGACATGGATGGGTTCATGAACTTTTGGCAACCCTGGACCGCATATGTGTCTTCCATTAGATCTAATCTTTGACAAATACCATTTCAATAATGGTTCCGCTCTTTGTTCCAACACTACTCAGATGCTCTTTTATCTTTATTTACTTACTTTTTCTTTTTGTTTGTTTTTTACTGGTTTGTTTGTTTTTTTTTGTTATTTGTTTTTTGTTTTTTTTCTCTTTAATTTCACTTTTTCTTTCACTTTAAAAAAAAAAAAGGGGTGTTGTAAGAATTAATCTTCCAATGTTGTCAGATATCAGAAAATAAGGGAACATGTGATGAAAATGTAAACAATGCATTGCTGTAATGACCTGTATACCCTTTACAAAAACTTAAATAAAAAAAAAAAAAAAAAAAAAGCTCAAAGAAACAAAAGACAGCATGGGGGCTGAAAACAACTCAGGACATGAAATGAATAGTTTACAAGATACCGACAGGGACTGCAACACAACGTTACATTAATGACACCACACTAGACAGAGGCAGGACCCGGCACATAGAGAGGGGGGATAATTAACACAACACAGAACAGGTGGGCACAATCAAGGGCAGCAGGGAAATGACTGCAGGTGAGGGGAATAGGACGAGTGGGGACACATGGCCAATCACAGACAAGGGAAACACATGAAACATGACAATGAACATAGAGGGCAACAATGCAGGAGCAATACAGAGAGGGCAGTGGCTACAGGTATGGGAAACATGAGGAGCTGGAAACAATAGGTAAACCAGTATACACACAAGACCCAAAACCAGACAGGGGAAGGACAAAACAGACCGGGGGAACACAGGAGACAATGACAGAGGACCCAGGGAAGACACGGAAGGCAAATAATGCAAATAATCACAATAAACCAAATCAGGGGAGCATACAGAAAACACAAATGAACATAAAGCATGTACTTGATCCTAAGCTCAAGCCCAGATTATGACAATAATGATGGCATTGGTTACAGGCACATTTCTAAACTGCTGAATGTTCCATGTAGCACTGTTGGAGCCATCATTCAGAAGTGGAAAGAACATCATTTTATCATAAACCGGCCATGACCAGGAGCTCCTCACAAGATTTCTGACAGAGGAGTCAAAAGAATAATCAGAAGAGTTACCAAAGAGCCAAAGACTACCTGTGGAGGGCTCCAGAAAGACCTGGAATTAGCAGGTACTGCTGTTTCAAAGAAAACAATAAGTAATGAACTCAACCAACATGGGCTCTATGCCCACTCATCTTACAAGACTCCATCACCTCGCAAGACTCCATTGCTGAAGAAAAAGCATGTTGAAGCTCGTTCAGAGTTTGAAGCACATTTGGGCAAGCCAGTAAAATACTGGGAGAATGTAGTCTGGTCAGATGAGACTGAAATGGACCTATTTGGATGCCACAACACACAGCATGTTTGGAGGAGAAATAGCACTGCATATCCCATCATGGTGTGGGGGTGTTTTTCACCACATGGTACAGGCACACTTCATACTTCATATAATTGAAGGAAAGATGAATGGACAAATGTACAGAGACATCCTTGATAAGAACCTGTTGCCATCTGCCAAGATGCTGAAGATGAAACAAGGGTAGACATTTCAGCAAGACAATGATCCCAAACACACAGCCAAGGAAACTCTCAACTGACTCCAGAGAAGGAAAGTAAAGCTGCTAGAATGGCCCAGTCAGTTATCTGACCTGAATCCAATTGAAAATATATGGAACAAACTGAAGATCAGAGTCCATAGAAGACACCTACGGAACCTTCAAGATTTGACAGTTTGTGTGGAAGAATGGGCTAAAATCACTTCTGAGCAATGCCTGGGCCTAGTTTCTCCATACAGGAGGCATCTGGAAGCTGTTATTACCAACAAAGGCTTTTCTACTAAATGAATTTCACCAAATGTGTTCAATACTTATTCCCTGTGTCATTCCACTTTATTAAATGTAACTTGTTTTGTGAACACAGTTGCTTTGATTTCTTTGTATTGATTACTTGGGTTGTTACTGATATCAAATGAAAATCACAGGTCAATGGCTCCATCAGAAATATGTTTAATGAGAAAAATGTTGACGTGTTAAATACTTATCTTCCCCGCTGTATGTGTTTGAGTAAGTTGAACATTTTTTTAATTCTGTAAACTACTAAAAATAATTCATCCAAGTTCCAGGTAAAGAAAAAAAAATCATTTAGAGTGTGTATTTGGAGAAAATTATAACTGGCCAAAATAACAAAAAAGGAAGCTACATTTTCAGATCTCAAGTAATACAAAGAAAACACATTTGTCTTCATTTTTAAACACCACACGAAGACCTCAGAAACCAATATTTATTGGAATAACTCATTTCTAATCACAACTTTCATCCATCTTGGCATGTTCTCCACCAGTCTGTTAGATTGCTGTTGGGTGATTTTACAGCATTCCTGTTACAAAATTTAAGCAACTCAGCTTTGGTTGATGATCTTGTGACCATCCATCTTCCTCTTGATCACACTGCAGAGGTTTTCAATTGAGTTCAGGTCTGGAGATTGGACTGGTCATGACATGGTTTTTGACTGGTGATCTGCCATCCACACTTTAATCAACCTAGCTTTGTGGCATGGAGCATTGTCCTGCTGGGAAAAAAACAATCCTTGGTGTTGGGGAAGACTGTCAGAGCAGAAGGAAGAAAGGATGACTTTCTTCTAGGATGACTCTGCATGTGGCCTGAGTCATGCGTCCTTCACAAAGATGAATCTGCCTCTTCTTTGCTTCTCACTGATGAAGTGCTTTATCCATCTTTATGGAAATGACTTCAGTGCTGCACCAAAGAGCCTTTATTGAACGGTCCTTGCTGTACACTAAACCTCAGCTACCATTACAACCCTTTTGTAGGACACTTTATGTGATCCTACAATTGGTTGAGCAACAACAGGTGATCATCTAATCTGTACCTCATTAAGTAAAGTGGGATGTGCTTGTGTTCAAATTCAATATAGACACCAGAATAGCAGTGACCACATGTAGAGATGCTGATTTCAGAAAAATCTGGAGTGCTCGCTTAATTTTTTTCCAGATCTGTACATATTCTTGGGTTTTGGTGCCACTGCAGCCTCACCTGGTCTGTCACAGTCCACAGAAGGAGAACCAGGTGGAGTCCTGGTTCCTGGTCTCTCCTGTCCATTACTGTCCACACACCAGCAATATCCAGTGGAGCTGTCACACTGAAAAACACAATAACACAGTGACCCCAGCGACAAGTCTGATGCAAGTCAGTTTGTCTAAAAGAAATTTTACCTGCTGGGCAATGTATTGTCCATTTTCATCACACTGAGGTACATAGGCTCCTACTATAGGATACCCCTCTGGGCTGGTGGTCTGAACACTGTCTCTGTGGTGCTCACATTGGGTTTTGGGAGGCTGTGGCTCATCTGAGGATTAAATTAAAAAAATCAGAATTCAAAGAATAATTAAACTCTTAACGCGATGTTGTCTCAGACTTTCCTTATGATGTGTAAGGGGAAGTGAACCAACAACATATTTTTCTCACCTGGTCTGCTACAGTCCACAGGTGTTGTACCAGGTGGAGTTCTGGTTCCTGATCTCTCCTGTCCATTACTGTCCACACACCAGCAATGTCCAGTGGAGCCGTGACACTGGAAGAGCAACAGTTAGCTCAGTTATATTATCTAAATCACTTCATCAACCAGTCATAATATTTGGTCATTAATCTGGTGCTGGTTGCTGACCTGCAGTGAGACGTACTGTCCTTCAGTGTCACACTGAGGGACATAGGCTCCAGGCACAGGAAGTCCCTCTGGACTGCTGGTCAGAGCACGGTCTCTGTGGTGCTCACAGTGAGTCTTTGGAGGATCTGGTTCATCTGGTAGACAAAAAATAACAAAGTCAAAATAAATATACAAAAGCAAATACAGGTAATATATAAGAGTATATTAAAGTTGCTTCAAAGACTATGTATTGTGCACATCTTATTTATTTCAGATTCAGCTGTAACAATAGAAAAATACCCCTTTTCATCCATCTTTTTACACTCAGTAACTTATAGTGCATCCAGAAAGTATTCACAGCACTTCACTTTTTCCACTTTTTTATGTTACAGCCTTATTCCAAAATGGAATAAATTCATTTTTTTTACTCAAAATTCAACACACAAGACCCATAATGATGTGAAAAAAGTTTTTTGGAGATTTTTGCAAATTTATTAAAAATAAAAAAAACTAAGAAATCACATAAGTATTCACAGCCTTTATCCTTTTTTTTTTTTTTTTTCCTTTGAAAGACAAAAGTAAAATAGAAAGATGTCTTTACCTTCTTTACATGTTTCAACTGCACTGCAGCCTTCATCAGAAGAGTCAGCTGATTGCTGCCAGGTGACATTTATCAGCTGATAAATGTCACCTGGCAGCAATCAGCTGACTCTTCTGATGAAGGCTGCAGTGCAGTTGAAACATGTAAAGAAGGTAAAGACATCTTTCTATTTTACTTTTGTCTTTCAAAGGAAAAAAAAAAAAAAAGGATAAATAATTAAAAGAAGACAAAATGAACCTGTTTGACGTATTCACAGCCTTTGCTCAATACTTTGTTGATGCACCTCTGGCAGCAATTACAGCCTCAAGTCTTTTTGAATATGATGCCACAAGCTTGGCACACCCATCTTTGGGCAGTTTTGCCCTTTCCTCTTTGCAGCACCTCTCAAGAGCCATCATGTAGGATGGGAAACGTTGGTGCACAGCCATTTTCAGATCTCTCCAGAGATGTTCAATTGGATTCAAGTCTGGGCTCTGGCTCAGTTGTCCTGAAGCCACTCCTTTGATATCTTGGCTGTGTGCTTAGGGTTGTTGTCCTGCTGAAAGATGAACCGTCGCCCCAGTCTGAGGTCAAGAGCACTCTGGAGCAGGTTTTCATCCAGGATGTCTCTGTACATTGCTGCATTCATCTTTCCCTCTATCCTGACTAGTCTCCCAGTTCCTTCCTCTGAAAAACATCCCCACAGCATGATGCTGTCACCACCATGCTTCACTGTAGGGATGGTATTGGCCTGGTGATGAGCGGTGCCTGGTTTCCTCCAAACATGATGCCTGGCATTCATGCCAAAGAGTTCAATCTTTGTCTCATCAGACCAGAGAATTCTGTTTCTCATGGTCTGAGTCCTTCAGGTGCCTTTTGGCAACTCCAGGTGGGTTGCCATGTGCCTTTTACTAAGGAATGGCTTCCGTCTGGCCATTCTACCATACAGACCTGATTGGTGGATTGCTGCAGAGATGGTTGTCCTTCTGGAAGGTTCTCCTCGCTCCACAGAGGAACACTGGAGCTCTGACAGAGTGACCATTGGGTTCTTGGTCACCTCCCTGACTAAAGCCCTTAAAAAAATTAAATTAAATTAATTAAATCACCCTTATTGTCATTCAACCGTACAACCAATCATGTACAGCATGATTGGTTCTTCTCCCCTGATCACTCTGTTTAGAGTACAGAGTGAAACTCTGGACCGGAGCGTTGTTACCATCCCACTCCACACCATCACTGTAGATGAAGCATACAACCGCTTCTGCAGTGCAATCTTCAAGGCTGCCCATACTGCAATCCCACGAGGCTACCGACCCCTCTATGTCCCATGTTTGGACGGAGAAAGTGCTGCCCTCCTACAATCCTATCAAACATCAGGGGACCCAGAGATAGCAGACCATCTCATTGATTCGCTAAATACAGCCCGGTGAAAGAAATGGGAGGAGACAGTTGCTGACCGGAGCTTTACGCACTCTAGCAGGAAATGTTGGAGCCTCATCCGTCGCCTAGGAGCTGCACAGAAGCCCCCTAGCCAAAGCCGAGCATCCGTCACACCCAACCAAGTTGCACCCCACCTACTGACTATCGCCAAAGCACCCCAAGACAAAGACACCAGAAGAGCAGTTACAACTGAGCTAAAAAAACACCAAAAAATGCCTGTAGAGGAAACGAACCCTGAACCCTTCGAGGCTGCTGAACTGGAGAAAGTCCTACAGGGCCTGAAATGTGGAAAGGCAGCAGGATACGATAACATCTTCCCAGAATTCATGAAAAATTTTGGCCCCCGAGCCCTAACCTGGTTGACACAATTCTACACAAGGATCACACAAACGAACTCGATCCCAAAGAAATGGCGGACAGCAAAGGTCATTGCCATCCCAAAACCTGGCAAAGACCACAAACTACCAGCAAGCTACCGCCCAATCTCCCTACTCAGCGTTCCTTACAAAATCATGGAGCGCCTAATACTGCAACGCATTTCCCCAGAAATAGAGGATATTCTAAGTGTGGATCAAGCAGGTTTCCGCAAGGACCGCAGTACAGGAGAACAAGTACTGGCCCTAACCACCTTCATTGAAAATGGCTTCGAGAGCAGACTGAAGACAGGGGCTGTGTTTCTCGATCTTACAGCCGCCTATGATACGGTCTGGCACAAAGGCCTCCTCCTGAAACTTATAAAGGCGATCCCTGCTTGGGCAACAGCAATTATAAAAACCCTGCTGACCAACCGAAGGTTCAGAGTCCACCTCAGTCAGAACACAAGTGCATGGAGAATGCAGAAAAACGGACTCCCACAAGGCTCAGTTCTAGCTCCAACTCTGTTCAACCTCTACATAAACGACCTGCCTACTACAAAATCCCGCAAATTCATCTATGCAGATGACATCTGTTTGGCATTCCAAGCACCAGACTTTGAACCACTGGAACGGGTGCTCACGGAAGATCTTGCTAAACTGGACCAGTTCTGCAAAATCTGGCGCCTAAAACCAAGCCCAGCAAAAACCGTCTCCAGTGTATTCCATCTCCACAATGCAAAAGCTGCCAGAGAACTAAACATCCACCTGAGCGGACTCAAGCTTAAGCATGCCCCAAATCCAACTTATCTTGGAGTGACCCTTGATAGGACCTTATCCTTCAAGGAACATCTAAAGGGGACGGCTGCTAAGGTGAAAGTACGAAACAACCTGCTCTGCAAGCTCGCTGGTGCAAAATGGGGGGCGGCAGTCTCCACCCTGCGCACCTCAGCACTGGCCCTTTCATACTCTGTAGCAGAATATTGTGCCCCTGTCTGGTCCAGGTCATCTTACACACACCATGTAGACACCCAGCTCAACTCAACCATGAGAACTATAACTGGAACAATCCGCTCAACACCACTCCCCTGGCTCTCTGTACTGTCAAACATAGCCCCTCCACACATCCGGCGAGCAGCATTAACTCAAAGGATGCTCCAAAAAGTTAAAGATTTTCCTCACTTACCAATCCATGCAGATATCTACACCCCACCCACTGCTCGACTTTCATCCAGACGGCCGATTTGGAAAAACCCTCCCCCAGCTGACTTTACCATCCAGACAGCTTGGCAAGAGGAATGGGAGACCAAGGAGGTCCCAAACAAACAGCTGGTGATAAACCCCAACCAACAGGTCCCGGGCACCAACCTCCCAAGGGGACAGTGGTCTACACTCAATCGCTTCAGGACTGGACATGGCCCCTGCTTGGCCAGCCTTCACAGATGGGGCAGTAGCCCTAGCCCACTGTGCGCATGTGGAGAGGAGCAAACTATGGAACACATCATAGAGGTTTGCCCACTGCAAAGACTGGAAGGAGGATTACACACCCTCCATACAGCAAACCAGGAGGCAACTGCTTGGCTTAAGGACTTTGCATTCGCTAAATAAATAAATAAATAAACTCTGTTTAGACAGCCGGCCAGCTCTAGGAAGAGGCCTGGTGGTTCTGAACTTCTTCCATTTACGGATGATGGAGGCCACTGTGCTCATTGGGACCTTCAAAGCAGCAGACATTCTTCTGTACCCTTCCCCAGATTTGTGCCTCAAGACAATCCTGTCTTGGAGGTCTACAGACAATTCCTTTGACTTCATGCTTGGTTTGTGCTTTGACGTGCAATGTCAACTGTGGGACAGGCGTGTGCCTTTCCAAATCATGCCCAATCAACTGAATTTACCACAGGTGGACTCCAATTAAGCTGTAGAAACATCTCAAGGATGATGAGTGGAAACAGGATGCACCTGAGCTTAATTTTGAGCTTCATGGCAAAGGCTGTGAATACTTATGTACATGTGATTTCTTAGTTTTTTATTTTTAATAAATGTCAGGAACTGAGCCGGCTTGGTTTCCCCGGCTTGGTCCTGGCCTCTCTGTGGGTCTAGATGCTGCAGCTTATGTGTATGTTATGTATTGCCGTCTGCATTCCATATCCGTAGCCACTGTTGGACCGGCAGCTGTTAGCCTTTGTGACCTGCTTTCTGTTAGCACTGCTGACAGTCTGGAACTCCTGCCGGAGGAAGCGTCCAGCCTCGCCGACGACAGCCCTGCCTCCTCATCCCGAGCCATGGTCCACTCCGTCCCTGGAGGAGCAGGAGGAACGAAGACAGGTTCTCCTGGCGGAGACTGACCTCCTCCTGGAGATGAAACCTTGGCTTCTTCCGGAGTTGGCCGAGAGGTTGGAGGAATATTCCCCAAGGAGGTCGGAGCTTCAGTGGGAGGACGAGCATGCCCCAACCACGGAGACGACAGCTGACGTCATCGAACCCCAGGAATTATGACTGGCGCCTAGCGGCTGCCCCGGCCTTCAATGCGCTCTGCAGAGCGTGCCCAAGTGCCAAGTCACGTTTCGTTACCTTGTATTCATACATGTGTAATGACAATAAAGTTGAATCTCATCTCAATTCAGGCAAGTGCTTATTCAGTCACTGTTAATGACACCTGAAGCTGCTTGCCTGATTCCTGACAAATTGTCAGCTTCTGATCTTGTTTGTCCCCCTGTTTCTCCCATTCCTTCTATGCCAACGTGCTTCCCTGGAGGAGAATTCCGGATGGAGGAGGGGCCTTCACTGAAGGAACCGGAGAACACGCCGCCTGCTTCCTCTCATTGCCGCCGTTCCCGGAGGGCTCGCCATAAGAGTCCCGTCAATCCTCCACCTGCTACGCCCACCTCCACGTCATCGGAGCCGGCTCCTCAGCTACCGTGTGAAGGGGCCAAAACAGCCAGTGACACGGGGGTGGGGGGGTGGATGACGGTCAACTGCCCGCAGCTGTCAACATCGAGCTCCGGGAGAACAGGCAAGTGTTTTCTCATTTAATTTTATGTTATGATGATAAAAGCTGCCTGTCTCCCGGAAGAGAGGCTCAGCTCCAGCAGTCCGCTGGGCTCTCTCCTCCAGCTGCGGAGGTAAACCCTTTTCTTGTCCTTTCCGTGTCTCCCCCTTTGATTCTCGAGTGTGAGCAGAGTCACCAGACGGTGGAGGAGCTGGGAGCCCCAGAGGATTCCGCTCCAGAGCCAGCACGGAGCTGGTCCCCTGCTGCCATGCCGGAGGAATCATCGGCATCGGCTCTAGCTTCTCCATCACCGTTGGAAAGGAGCGGTATGGTCGTGGACATGGAGAGGGGTGACTGCCAGTCAGCTGCAGCTGCGAACATCACACGCTGGGATGACAGGCAAGGGTCATTTCATCTAATTGAACTTAATTATTTTAAACCTTGTCTGTCTCCCGAGGGAAAGGCTGAGTCCCAGCAGTCCGCTGAGTCCTCTCCTCCAGCTGCCAACGCTGACTTTTCTCCCATCCCTTCCGTGTCACCTCCCATTCTACCTGAGTGCCTGTCGGTCTTAGGACTGAGCCGCCAGATGGTGGAGGAGTTTGGAGCCCTGGATGATCCTGCCCAGGGGCCAGCACAGAGGTGTTTTCCTGCAGCCACGCCGGTGGAGTCCCCAGCGTTGGAGCCGCTGCAGAAGAGTGAAGAGACTGCTATCACCATCTTGCCAGCTGCGAAGACGGCCACAGCAGATTGGGAGCCTGAGCTGGACCTCTTGGAGGCCGGGCCCGAGTCATCATCACCGGGATCGATGGAGTCCTGGACAGTGGTGGAGCTCGAGCTCAGGCAAGTTTTCTCTCTTGTTTTTCTAATGTCTGTCTTAGAGAGATCTTGTCTGGCTCTAGGTGAGGAGAGTCAGGTGCAGTGCGCAGCTGCATCTGAACTTCCCTCGCCGGGCTCCGCCACTGCCAGCAACCCTAATAACTTGGTTTCTTCTCCCACTCCTGAGTGTTCTTCTAGGGTCACCGGAGAGGAACCATTGTCACGGGGGGTCTCCACAGAACCGGTCTTGTCACCTGACAATGTCATGAGTTCAGCTCCCCTGCTGCCTGAGGCCGTCGTATGGGTCCCTCCCCAGGCTGAGTCTTCGTGGGTGCGGCATGCTGGTTTTGGACCCTCGTGGGGGCTGCACTCCAGGATCAGCCTGACGTGGGTGCTGCACTCCTGATCAGACCCATCATGGACGCCACGCTCCAGCGTGGGGTCCATCGAGGGTGCAGCATTGGCCCGGTCGGGGTCCGCTGAGGGTGCAGCATTGGCCTGGTCGGGGTCTGCCGCGGGTGCAGCATTGGCCCAGTTGGGATCTGCCGCGGGTGCAGCATTGGCCCGGTAGGAGGTTGCCGCGGGTGCAGCAGAGCCTCAGCCGGAGGTTGCCATGGGTGCAGCAGAGCCTCAGCCAGAGGTCACCGCAGGTGCAGCAGAGCCTCAGTTGGAGATCACCACAGGTGCTGCAGAGCCTCAGCTGGAGGTCGCCATGGGTGCTGCAGAGCTGGCCCGGTCGGAGTCCACCGCGGGTACAGCTGTGTCCCAAGCTGGGACCACCGAGGGTGCTGTGGATCTGTTTGAGGACGCCGTGGCCCTCTTCTCCTCCCTGCCTGATGCCATGGGGGTCCCCTCCCTATGGTCCGGTCACTCACCAGTGAGCCTTCCGGTGGGCAGGCCGCCTCCTGCTCCACTCCCCCGGTCCTGGTGGCACTACAACATTGGCGGACCGCTGGAGGGATTGAGTCTCTGGGCCAGATGGCCTGCATTTTCCAGCAGGCCACCGGACTCTGTTCACTGGACTGCCTGCTGGGCCTGGGACTCTGGGCGGCCTCCTGAATCTCCTGGCCTTTGGAATTGGGGGGGTTAATTATGGGCCCTGGGCGGGGTATTGTGTTCCCTCCTTTCCTATTCCCCCTACCTCTCACACGGGTTTGTGTTGTTTGTTCCTGTTGGGGGGGGGGGGTCCTTGGGATGCTACCTTGGGTGTCTGGGATTCCCCCCTTGAGAGTGGGGCTCTGTCAGGAACCGAGCTGGCTTGGTTTCCCTGGCTCGGCCCTACCCTCTCTGTGGGTCTAGATGCCGCAGCTTATGTGTATGTTATGTATTGCTGTCTGCATTCCGTATCCATAGCCACTGTCGGACCGGCAGCTGTTAGACAGCCTCTGTGACCTACTTTCTGTTAGCACTGCTGACAGTCTTCCGGTCTGGCCACGACCCCTCTCTCTTTCTCTCTTTACCGTCAGCTGTTCCCAGCCCCGTTAATCATCTTTCCCGGTCCTCGCCCAGGTGCTCCTCATTATACCATAACCAGCAGTGCGTGTACTTAAGCACCTTTTGCCAGTCACGCACTGCTGGGTCTTTGTCTACTGATCGACTGTCCAACTGTGTGTAGTCTCAGTAACTCTCAACCTCACTACAGCGTGTATTCACTCCACGCAGCTCGTGGTTCTTTGTGTCTCATAGCGATTCTGGCTGTGGGACACCAGCGTGGGTACACGCCTCATCTCATGCATTCGTGGGGCAATGCCGGCCCCCAAACGTCCACTGTAAGTGTTTATGGTACTTGCTGTAAGTCTTTATGTTAATAAATGTGTGTTGGTGGAACCCCGCACGTAAATCCTCATTATTTCACCCCTCACCATGCGCATTGGAAAAGCGCACGGGAGGGTTCATGACAATAAATTTGCAAAAATCTAAAAAAAAAAATAATTCCACGTCATTTTGGGGTATTGTGTGTAGAATTTCGAGGAAAAATTAAATGTAATCCATTTTGAAAAAAGGCTGTAACATAACAAAATGTAGAAAAAGTGAAGCGCTGTGAATACTTTCCAGATGCACTGTATAATGATGAAGTGAAAGCATATTTTTAGAACTGGCACAAAAAAATGGAAATCTCTTATTATATTGCAATTAATTTTTGAAAATGAGTGCAATTCATTAGGTAAAAAATGTAATCAATTCCCAGCACTACTAAAAACAACTATATATTTATTTTAAAATTAACTAACTAACTAACTAACTAACCTGCACTTATATAGCGCTTTTCTAGTCACAAAGACCACTCAAAGCGCTTTCATTAATACTAACCCTCTATTCTAAGGGCCTATAGGAAACAGATATCTAGGGACAATTTAGAACAGCCAATTAACCTAACATGCATGTTTTTTTTTGGCATGTGGGAGGAAACCGGAGAAATCCCGGAGTAAACCCACGGAACACGGGGAGAACATGCAAACTCCACACAGATCACTGTTGGTCGGGGGCTGGGATCGAACCCACGATCCCCACAATCCCCCCGCCAAGGGTAAACTGTGCTGCCGCAGTGCTAACCACTGCGCCACCGTGCAGCCCATTAAGCACCTCAATTAAGTTGAGGTGCTTGTCTTATTTTCCTTGGGGAACGTGTCTTTATATGCCATTTAATCTTCACTGTAAGACGAAGGAGATGTAAATTCGTTGGGAAAACTACAGCCGTGGACAAAATTGTTGGTACCCCTCTGTTAATGAAAGAAAAACCCATAATGGTCACAGAAATAACTTGAATCTGACAAAAGTGGTAATAAATAAAAATTCTATGAAAATTAAACAATGAAAATCAGACAATGCTTTTGAATTGTGGTTCAACAGAATTATTTTAAAAAACAAACTCATGAAACAGGCCTGGACAAAAATGATGGTACCCCTAGAAAAGATTGAAAATGATGTGACCATAGGGACACGTTCAACCAAGATGTGTCCTCTAATTAACATCACAGGTGTCAACAAACTTGTAATCAGTCAGTCGGCCTGTATAAAGGGTGACAAGTAGTCACTGTGCTGTTTGGTGACATGGTGTGTACCACTCTAAACATGGACCAGAGGAAGCAAAGGAGAGAGCTGTCTCAGGAGATTAGAAAGAAAATTATAGACAAGCATGTTAAAGGTAAAGGCTATAAGACCATCTCCAAGCAGCTTGATGTTCCTGTGACTACAGTTGCACATATTATTCAGAAATTTAAGATCCACATGACTGTAGCCAACCTCCCTGGATGTGGCCGCAGGAGGAGACAGATAATACAAATGGTAACAAAAGAGCCCAGAACAACCTCTAAACACATTCATGGTGAACTCCAAGGTCAACAGTGTCAGATCGCACCATCCGTCACTGTTTGAGCCAAAGTGGACTTCATTGGAGACGACCAAGGAGGACACCACTGTTGAAAACAAATCATAAAAAAGCCAGACTGGAATTTTTTGGCAAGGCACATCAGCTCTATGTTCACAGATGCAAAAATGAAGCATACCAAGAAAAGAACACTGTCCCTACTGTGAAACATGGAGGAGGTTCTGTTATGTTCTGGGGCTGCTTTGCTGCATCTGGCACAGGGTGTCTTGAATCTGTGCAGGGTACAATGAAATCTCAAGACTATCAAGGTATTCTAGAGAGAAATGTGCTGCCCAGTGTCAGACAGCTTGGTCTCAGTCACAGGTCATGGGTCTTGCAACAGGATAATGACCCAAAACACACAGTAAAAACACCCAAGAATGGCTAAGAGCCAAACATTGGACTATTCTAAAGTGGCCTTCTATGAGCCCTGATCTAAATCCTATTAAACATCTGTGGAAGGAGCTGAAACATGCCGTCTGGAGAATGCACCCTTCAAACCTGAGACAACTGGAGCAGTTAGCTCATGAGGAGTGGGCCAAAATACCTGCTGAGAGGTGCAGAAGTCTCATTGACTGTTACAGAAATCGTTTGATTGCAGTGATTGCCTCAAAAGGCTGTGCAACAAAATATTAAGTTAAGGGTACCATCATTTTTGTCCAGGCCTGTTTCATGAGTTTGTTTTTTAAAATAATTCTGTTGAACCACAATTCAAAAGCATTGTTTGATTTTCATTGGGTAATTTTCATAGAATTTTTATTTATTACCACTTTTGTCAGATTCAAGTTATTTCTGTGACCATTGTGGGTTTTTCTTTCATTAACAGAGGGGTACCAACAATTTTGTCCACGTGTGTATGTTCATAGTATATCAGTATCAGCATCGGCAATAACTACTTTCAAACTACTGGCATATCAGCTATCAGCAAAAATTTTCTCATCATGCATTCTTATTTTAAACTGTATAAAATCCAAATGTTCCTTCTATGTTGATTATTCCCCCTCCACACACAGCCTTTCAGTAATCCCACCTGTTTTTCTAGGCATTCCAGAGCTGTGACCCACTGACCTCAACAGTGCACCACTTACAAGGTTAGATACACACTCACGTAAAACATGCTGTCTGCTTGACGTGTCACTGAGTTGAGTAATTAGGAGGTTTCCAGGTCAACGTTTAACGAGAACGCCTTAGAGTAGGCATGACATAATGCGCCTGCTGATACTGGTGCTCACGCTGCAGATAAACCACCCATAGGAAGCTGAATAGAGGACAGTCTTTTCATTCAGGTCGATCTTAATAACTCACCAGGTCTGTCACAGTTTTTAGCTGAAGTTCCAGGTGGAGTCCTGGTTCCTGCTTTTTCCTGTCCCCTGCTGTCCACACACCAACAATATCCGGTGGAGCTGTGACACTAAAGAGTAACTTGGTAGTTATTTTAAAATTCTACAACAACGTTATATCTTGTGATCAGTCATCAGATGCACACCTGCAGGGGCGTGTACTGTCCTTCTGCGTCACACTGAGGAACGTAGGCTCCAGGTGCAGGAATACCATCTGGGCCGATGACCACATCTCTGTGGTGCTCACACTGAGTTTTACGATGTTCTGGTTCATGTACAGATGAAAAAATAATAAAGAAAATTAGGTCAAGTGACATTTATGTACTTAGAATCTCCAATCAGAAAAAATTGGGACAATACACACACACAAAAAAAGAATGCAATGACTTATTTCATTTCAGAAGTTGCAGCCCTGAAATCTAGGAATGACTGAAATGAAATGAAAGAGACCAGACGAAACATTAAATATCTTAGGGCCATATCATCTGCAATGAAGTAGAAGACAAAGTAAATTTAAGAAGTAACAGTGTATTCAAAACACTGATACTTAATGGAATGAGTTTGACACCCCTGTTCTAGTTGATTCCTAGTTCATCTAGAAAGTGGCATTCTACATAGCACAGATGAAGAGGAGTTTCTTTTCTTCACCTGCTCGGCTGCAGTCTGTAGGAGTTGCACCTGCTGGTGTCCGTGTTCCTCGTCTCTCCTCTCCATTAGCGTCCACACACCAACAGTCTCCAGTGGAACTATGGCACTGTCAGTGACACCAAATACATTCCTTCATTTGGCATATTTTCTCTCATGCGCAAGCGATAAGAATTGCTATCATATACTAGCTAACCTGCAAAGGTATGTACTGTCCATTAGCATCACACTGAGGTACATGGGCTCCTAGTAGAGGATACCCCTCTGGGCTGGTGGTCTGAACACTGTCTCTGTGGCGCTCACAGGGAGTCTTTATAGGCTTTGGGCCATCTGAGGAGTAAAGGTGAACAGAAATGTAGAGTTCAAGCTATATGCTGATGATACAGTGATTTACTGTCACAAAGATTCTTCTAAAGTTATTTGTGCAATGAGCCATTTTAAACCAAATACATTAATCAGACGGCTGAAATAGCAAGTTGTGACTGAATTTAAGAACTGATCGATTCTAAATCTTTTTTTAAGGAAATGATTCTTTTGATAATTTCACAGTTACTGAACTTAAAACTATCACAGATATGACTGCAATAATCTGTCCAAATTTTATATACACACGTGGACAAAATTGTTGGTACCCCTCTATTAATGAAAGAAAAACCCACAATAGTCACAGAAATAACTTGAATCTGACAAAAGTGGTAATAAATAAAAACTCTATGAAAATTAACCAATGAAAATCAGACAATGCTTTTGAATTGTGGTTCAACAGAATTATTTTAAAAAACAAACTCATGGACTTCCGGTCTGGACGCCATGGCGACTGCAGCTTAACACTGAAGCTCTCAGACCCAATCCAAGATAACACCTTGAAAATCAAACTTAACGGATTTTTGGAGGAGTGAAAATCAAAAGACAAAATCATCATGTCTAAAGGAAAACAGAAGAAACTGAAATTCTCCAGGCCAGGACACGTATTGGCCGGAGAATCTGAACTGGAAGATCTCCGTTCAGAAGACGAGGAACTGGTGGTAGCTAACAAAAAGGTTAGCCTGAAATCGCTATTTGAAGAGCTACGACGATTTCGCCGAGAGGTTACGGCCGAATTTCGGGAATTCAGAGACGAATTGAAAAGGACAAACAGCAGAGTGGACCAGGCCGAGAACCGAATCTTGGAAGCAGAGGAACGAATAAAAGTGCTCGAAGATTCTGTGCTGGACCTACGCAAAAGACAAGCATCTATAGAGGCTAAGCTAGCCAACCAAGAAGGAAGAGAGAGAAGAGACAATATAAGAATTCATGGTCTGATAGAAGGAGCCGAAAACGGTTTTAACTCAATGGCAGAATGCGTGGAATCTTTACTAAGAGAGAAATTGGATATTCCACAAACCACCGACTTAAACATAGAAAAGGCACTTTGTTCATTAGCCGCTAGGCCAGCGGCGGAAGCGCCCCCACGTTCGGTGTTGGTAAGATTTTCCAATTTCAAAATAAAACAAGAGGTTGTAAGACTGGCTTGGCAGAAAAAAGGATTTATGCACCAGGAGAGAAAAGTCTTCGTGGAACACGATTACGCCCCGGAGGTCCTTAAAAAGCGCAGGGAATACAATGACGCGAAAAAGGTGCTAAGAGAGAAGAAACTGCGCTTTCAGACGCCATTTCCTGCGAAGTTAAGGGTCTTCTACGGTGAAGAAACATGTCTCTATAATTCGGCGGAAGAAGCAACAGCTGACATGGCGAGAAGAGGGCTCCCGGTAACGGTATTTAAACCCGCAGCAGACCCGAGTGAGAAGATCAAAACGCAAACATGGACAACACAAAGACCTTCAAAATGCACGGGCCAGCAGCGGGAAACCCAGCGCCAGAGCGTCGCGGATAAACTGTCCGTTTTCAGGTTGGAATAGTGACCTTTTTTTTTTTTTTTTTTTTTTGAATCAATCTGCACATCCAACCCCCCTCATACAAGGTAACAAACATTAAAGGAGATGCGTATTCAGCATGTGGTAAAACATTTCATGGAATAGTCATAATATTTGAAACAAATAAGTCTTTTTAATAAAAAAAAAAAAAACTTGTTAAAATAGAAATGTGACAATAATCCACATGTTCTCCTCACACTAACAAATACTGTTTTTGCGTGAATGTTTGATGTGATGGGGGTGGGAGGGTGCACACAATTTCACAGGGTATAGGCATAAAAGGAAAAAAAAAATCATTACAAGTTCGGATTGGGTTCTGAAACTCACGTTAAAAGAATGGGACAACTTACAGGGGTAAGAGAGGGCCCTCAACACGTAACAGAGTTTGAGGAATTCCCCTCAGAGCCTTCACTCCATCAAGGCTCTTCCAGGGTCTTTAAAAAGACCTCAGCTCAGGAAGTTCTTTTGACAGTTTTTTATTTTAAAGTTTTATACACTATGTTCTTAATGTTTTTCTTGTTTTTAATGTTCTTTCAGTTTCTGAGTAGCACAAAAGAGGGCCACCACACAGTTATACTAAACAAAACAACACAATGGAGAAACAGAGTGTAACCAAAATAATTTCATATAATGTAAAAGGAATCCTGAATCCAGTTAAAAGATCCAAGATTCTAGGCAAAATGAAAAAAGACAAAGCAGGAATAATATTTTTACGAGAAACCCACCTAACAGACGTGGAGCACAATAAACTCAGTAGACAAGGGTTTAAAATGATCTCTTCATCTTCATATAAGTCAGGGAGGAGGAGGGGAGTAGCGACATTGATATCAACCAAAATTACATTTGAAAAAAAATCAGAACACAAAGATAAAGAAGGGAGATACAGTTTGGTAACTGGGCAGCTAGAGGGAGAAGATATCACCCTGCTGAATGTGTATGCTCCCCCAGGGGCTAACTGGAAATTTTATAAAAATGTATTTGACCTAATGATAACTAAAGCTCAAGGTTTAGTGATATGTGGTGGGGACTTCAATCTTAGACTGAATCCATACTGGGATGCTTCTGGTAATTCTCCACATCAAAATAACACCCAAAGCAGGAAGACTCGGATGCTACTAAAAGAAATGGGAATCTGTGATGTGTGGAGGGAACTCAACCCCAGTGTAAAAGACTATACATTTTACTCAACTCCACATTCATCTTACTCAAGGATTGACTATTTTTTTATGTTTAATAGAGACATTGGAAGAGTAGAAACATGTAAAATAGGACTGATGGATCTCTCTGACCACAGTCCGATCTACATGGACTTAAATATCCAAAAATACACAAATAATACATTTTCTTGGAGGTTAAATTCAAATGTCCTGAAAGGACCATTGAAAGATGACTTGGAATCAGATATTCTCAGATATTTGGAAGAAAACGATAATGGAGAAGTATCCCCTTTAATACTGTGGGATGCATGCAAAGCTGTAATAAGAGGAAAGATTATTGCAAAACTGGCAACCCAAAAGAAACTAAGACAAGAAAAACTATCCACATTAGAGTCAGAACTTAGGAACCTAGAAAAAGAACACAAAGGCAACACTCATTCTACTGACTCGCTCAAGATTAAGGAAATTAAAAACCAAATAAATGAGATCTACACAATAGAAATCCAGAAGAAACTTACATTTTTGAAACAAAAATACTATGAAGCAGGCAGTAAATTGGCAAAATTGCTAGCCTATAAATTGAGGAAACATCAAACAGAAAGAGCAATCTACAAAATCAGAGACCCAGTATCAAAGGAAATAAAATTCAGAATTCAGGATATTCTTAAAAGCTTCGAGAATTACTATAAGAACTTATACTCCCACAAAAAACATAAAAATGCATCCGAGGCATTCCTAAACACATTAAACCTTCCCCAACTTACGGAGTCACAAAATAAAACACTACTGTCAGAAATACAACCTAAAGAATTGGAAAAAGCAATTATGAAACTTAAAGCTAACAAATCCCCAGGAGCTGATGGCTATACAGCAGAGTGGTACAAAACCTTTAAACAGCAACTATCTCCTCTCCTCCTGAAAACATTTAATTATGTCCTCCACACAGGGGAAATCCCCCCCTCCTGGAGAGAAGGGGTCATTGCAGTTATACCTAAACCTGAAAAGGATAAACTAGAGTGCTCCAACTACAGACCAATCAGTGTACTAAATCAGGACTATAAGCTTTTTACCATTATCCTTGCCAAAAGGTTAGAAAATATACTGACAGACCTAATTCATTTAGACCAAACAGGTTTTATAAGACAAAGACAGACACAAGACAACATTCGACGCACTTTACACATAATTCATCATATAAAAAAATATAACTCAAATGCAGTCATATTGGGATTAGATGCTGAAAAAGCATTTGATTCGGTTGACTGGTCTTTTCTATATAGAATCTTATCCAGTTTCAATTTTCATAACAACTTCATTAGAACTATACAGGCATTATATAAAAAAACCAACAGCTAAAATAAGGATTAACGGTAATTTATCATCATCTTTTGAACTGGAAAGAGGATGTCGTCAGGGCTGCCCCCTGTCTCCACTGCTCTTTGCAATCTTCATAGAACCTCTGAGCCAATGGATAAGACAAAATCAAAAAATTCAAGGTATTACACTTGGTCAGAAGGAACATAAAATAGCACTCTTTGCTGATGACATTTTAATATACCTAGGGCAGCCGGACACTTCTTTACCAGAACTAACCTCAGTTTTTTCAGAGTATGGAGATTTATCGGGGTACAAATTAAACATGCATAAAACCCAAATTTTAACATTCAACTATGACCCAAATCATTATTCACTAAGCAAACTCAAAACTAACTGGGAGTCGGAATCTATGAAATATCTGGGGGTCAATATCCCGAAACAACTCAACAAAATTATATCACTAAACTATGAGCCACTGGTGACAAAAATAAAATCTGACCTAGCAAGATGGAATATGATACCATTCTTGGGTACTGCACAAAGAATTGAAGCAGTCAAAATGAATATACTTCCACGTCTTCTATACCTTTTCCAAACAATACCGGTAGAACCTCCCAAAAAAACATGGCAGGAGCTGGACAGAAGGATCTCAAGATTCATATGGCAGGGCAAGAGACCTAGAATCAGATATAGAACCTTACAGCTAAACAAAGACAAAGGTGGGCTCGCGCTGCCAAATATCAGGGACTACTTTAAAGCCGCACAAATTAAAACTTTAGTAGAGATATGTAACCCAGTCTACACTGCACAATGGAAGGAGATCGAATGCCAAATAAGTGACATCCCCCTACAGGCGATAATAGGGAACAATGCCTTACCTAAGCTTTTGAATAACACTAACCCGTGGATAGAGACCCCGCTAAAAATTTGGTTTAAGATAGTCAGAGAGAATCAAACTAAAGAGCCCTATCGACTTCTGCAATGGATTGCCTATGATCAAGACTTTACTCCTAATAAAACAGACACCAGATTTAAAAAGTGGAAGGAGAAAGGGCTGATAAAATATTACGATTTTTTTAAAGGGCAAATTTTAAGAAGTTTTGAAGATTTGAAAAAACAAGGCCTAATAAATCAAGACCTTTACAGGTTCTTCCAGCTTAGACACCACATAAACAATATACTTAAAAAGGAGGATTTGGAAAGGGCCCAGTCAGGTGTTCTGAAGGTCTTCTTAATGGCATATAAAGGGATCCCAGGGATCAGATACATTTCTAAAATATACCAAGGTCTTCAAGACTTAAAAGGAGACAACACATCATATATAAAAGAGAGATGGGAAAAAGAGGGGAATTTCACTTTACAACTGGAAATATGGGAAAAGCTAAATAAACAGCAATGGAAAAGTACTTCATCCCTGCAGTGGAGAGAATTTGGATGGAAAAACTTGGTAAGATTTTTCAGAACACCTGCACAAAACAAATTTACCCATAAGGGATTGAACTGTTGGCGCTTGTGTGGTGAAAAGACTGCAAATCATTTTCATGTGTTTTGGTCATGCCCAGTTATCCACCAATATTGGACCAATGTACAGACAATATTGGGGAAAATATTCAAAATAACAGTTCCCTTTTCTTTTGTAACTTTGTATTTGGGTTTACTACCGGACTCACTGGAAAGACGAGGAGAAAAATACTTATTCAATGTTTTAATTTTGGCAAGCAAAAAAGCTCTAACTAAAAAATGGATGTTGAAGGACTGTCCTACACCTGAAGATTGGACTAACGTGATCCAAGACATTTACTCGATGGAAAAGTTGACATTCGCACTGAGACAGGACATGGATGGGTTCATGAACTTTTGGCAACCCTGGATCGCATATGTGTCTTCCATTAGATCTAATCTTTGACAAATACCATTTCAATAATGGTTCCGCTCTTTGTTCCAACGCTACTCAGATGCTCTTTTACCTTTATTTACTTACTTTTTCTTTTTGTTTGTTTTTTGCTGGTTTGTTTGTTTGTTTGTTTGTTTTATTTTTTATTTTTTTTCTCTTTAATTTCACTTTTTCTTTCACTTTAAAAAAAAAGGGGTGTTGTAAGAATTATTCTTCCAATGTTGTCAGATATCAGAAAATAAGGGAACATGTGATGAAAATGTAAACAATACATTGCTGTAACGACCTGTATACCCTTTACAAAAACTTAAAAAAAAAAAAAAAAAAAAAAAAAAACTCATGAAACAGGCCTGGACAAAAATGATGGTAACCCTTAACTTAATATTTTGTTGCACAAACTTTTGAGACAATCACTGCAATCAAACGATTTCTCTGTCAGTGAGACTTCTGCACCTCTCAGCAGGTATTCTGGCCCACTCCTCATGAGCAAACTGCTCCAGTTGTCTCAGGTTTGAAGGGTGCCTTCTCCAGACGGCATGTTTCAGCTCCTTCCACAGATGTTTAATAGGATTTAGATCAGGGCTCATAGAAGGCCACTTTAGAATAGTCCAATGTTTGGCTCTTAGCCATTCTTGGGTGTTTTTAGCTGTGTGTTTTGGGTCATTATCCTGTTGCAAGATCCATGACCTGTGACTGAGACCAAGCTGTCTGACACTGGGCAGCACATTTCTCTCTAGAATACCTTGATAGTCTTGAGATTTCATTGTACCCTGCACAGATTCAAGACACCCTGTGCCAGATGCAGCAAAGCAGCCCCAGAACATAACAGAACCCCCTCCATGTTTCACAGTAGGGACAGTGTTCTTTTCTTGGTATGCTTCATTTTTGCATCTGTGAACACAGAGCTGATGTGCCTTGCCAAAAAGTTCCAGTTTTGTCTCGTCTGTCCATAGGACATTCTCCCAGAAGCTTTGTGGCTTGTCAACATGCAGTTTGGTAAATTCCAGTCTGGCTTTTTTATGATTTGTTTTCAACAGTGGTGTCCGCCTTGATCGTTTCCCATGAAGTCCACTTTGGCTCAAACAACAACGGATGGTGCGATCTGACACTGATGTACCTTGACCTTGGAGTTCATCATGAATGTGTTTAGAGGTTGTTCTGGGCTCTTTTGTTACCATTCATATTATCCGTCTCCTCCTGCGGCCACGTCCAGGGAGGTTGGCTACAGTCCGGTGGATCTTAAATTTCTGAATAATATGTGCAACTGTAGTCACAGGAACATCAAGATGCTTGGAGATGGTCTTATAGCCTTTACCTTTAACATGCTTGTCTATAATTTTCTTTCTAATCTCCTGAGACAACTCTCTCCTTTGCTTCCTCTGGTCCATGTTTAATGTGGTACACACCATGTCACCAAACAGCACAGTGACTACTTGTCACCCTTTAAATAGGCCGACTGACTGATTACAAGTTTGTAGACACCTGTGATGTTAATTAGAGGACACATCTTGGTTGAACATGTCCCTATGGTCACATTATTTTCAATCTTTTCTAGGGGTACCATCATTTTTGTCCAGGCCTGTTTCATGAGTTTGTTTTTTAAAGTAATTCTGTTGAACCACAATTCAAAAGCATTGGATTTGGATCAATTATACCGGATCATTATTGTTCTTGGCTAGGGATGTACGTATATATCATTACTGTTTTGGAGGTATCAGAGCCTCGTTTTTTTACTAGTAACAGCACTTCCAAATTTGCACTAATTCCTATGGCACACATAGTTACAGAACAACACAAACTACTGTTTTACCACTTATTCACTGGTAAGTAGAGCAGTATTAAGTTAAGTTAATTCCCTTTCACAGCATGTGGGACACCATGTGGTGTATAAGGGTGGTGCCTAGCTATGATTCTCTGACCCTAGGCCACACAGCTACTGTAAGCAGTGAAAGCCACAGTGGGAGGTCAGTCCTCTGATACCTCTGTCTGTGCATTAACTTTCCTTTCCCTGTTCTATTATGCTGAGCACCAAGCTAGAAAGAGAAAACTACCATTTTTATATGGTCTTTGGTATGACCTGGCCTTGAACCCACAACCTCCTAGTTGTGGGGTGGATGCTATACCTCTAGGCCACCACTCCGGTTAAATAGAGCAGTGTGAAACACTTGAATCCTCGGTGTGTGTGTGTTATATGTGCAATCATTCAGTTTCATTTTGTTTAGTTTTTTTAAGACTGATTTCTTTTTTTATTGAGCTTGCAGGGTGAAGTCTGACTCGTCTACAGCTATTTTGTTTTTGTTCAATTAGAAATCTTTTTGTAATAAATTAATATTTACAAGGAAACATGCATCAATCAAATACAGTTGAAACCAGAAATTTACATACACTGAATAAAAAGACTGGCATTAAATCAGAGTAAACTTTTCCTGTTTTAGGTCAGATAGGATTACCAAAATTAGTTCTATTTGCTAAATACATAATTTTCATATTTGCTAAAAAAAATTTAGATATTTTTTTATTACTTCTATTGTATGATGGCTGGACATTCCCATGGTGTTTATACTTGTGTATTATTGTTTGAACATACACTACCGTTCAAAAGTTTGGGGTCACTTAGAAATTTCCTTATTTTTGAAAGAAAAACACTTTTTTTCAATGAAGATAACTTTAAACTAATCAGAAATACACTCTATACATTGCTAATGTAGTAAATGACTATTCTAGCTGCAAATGTCTGGTTTTTGGTGCAATATCTACATAGGTGTATAGAGGCCCATTTCCAGCAACTATCACTCCAGTGTTCTAATGGTACAATGTGTTTGCGCATTGCGTCAGAAGGCTAATGGATGATTAGAAAACCCTTGTGCAATCATGTTAGGTCTGCAATGCTGTAATTGCTGCAAATGGAGGATTCTTTGACGAAAGCAAAGTTTGAAGGAAAAAATTATTATTTCAAATACAAGTCATTATTTCTAACCTTGTCAATGTCTTGACTATATTTTCTATTCATTTTACAACTCATGGTGATAAATAAAAGTGTGACTTTTCATGGAAAACACAAAATTGTCTGAGGTGACCCCAAACTTTTGAACGGTAGTGTATCAACGTGGCACCTTCAGGCATCTGAAATTGTACCCAAGAATGAACCAGACTTGTGAAGGTCCACAATTCTCTTCCTGATATTAGTGTATGTAAACTTCTGACTTTGAAGAAGGTAATTAAAATTCTCTAAAAAATTATTTAGCAAATAGAAATAATTTTGGTAATCCTAACTGACCTAAAACAGGAAAAGTTCAGTCTGATTTAATGTCAGACAGTGAGAGAAAAGGGTTATGTGCCTATATGTAAACTTATGGTTTCAAACTCTATTTCTGAAGACCCCCTCTCAGAGATGAGTGTGATACCTGGTCTATCACAGTCAGCAGGTGGAGTACCAGGTGGAGTCCTGGTTCCTGGTTTTTCTTGTCCCCCGCTGTCTACACACCAGCAATGTCCAGTGGAGCCATGACACTATGATGCACCATTCAATTTTTCAATATCAACTAGACCAATAAACACATAAATCTAGGTATTCTGCTAGTGTGCCTGTCAATGCCCACCTGCAGGGGTCGGTACTGTCCGTCAGAGTCACAATCAGGGATGAAGGCTCCAAGACTCGGACTTCCTCCAAATTCATCTCCACTCTGCACTCTGTCTCTGTGCTGCTCACACCGAGTCTTTGGGCGAGCCGTTGGTCCTATAGAAATATTTTAGGTAGAATAACCACACACACACAGTTACTGATTCTAGGGGTTACTTTGATTGCAGCATTCTAATATGCAACACTAAAACATTGCATGGAGGTCAGAGACAGTGCCTTTGGCATGGCAAACTGGGATGGTGGTTCCTCTCTTCAAGAAGGGGGACCGGAAGGTGTACTCCAACTTTAGAGGGATCACACTCCTCAGCCTCACAGGGAAGTTCTATGTCAAGATATTGGAGAGGAGAGTCCGGCCGTTGGATTCAAGAGGAGCAATGTGGTTTTCGACCTGGCCATTGCACATTGGACCAACTTTTTACCCTCTTGAGAATCCTCAAGGGTTTGTGGGAGTTTGCAACCAGTCCACATGTGTTTTGTGGACTTGGAGAAGGCATTCAACTACCTCTGTCGTGTTTGTTTGTGGGGGGTGCTTCGGGAGTATGGGGTATCGGGCTTGTTACGAGCTATCTGGTCTCTATACGACCGTTGTGAGAGTTTGGTTTGTATTGCCAACACTCAGTCAGACTCATTCCTAGTGAAAGTTGGACTCCACCAGGGCAGCCCTTGTCACCGATCCTGTTCATAATTTTTATGGACAGGATTTCTAGGCGCAGCCAGGGAACGGAGGGTGTCATGCTTGGTGACCACAGGAGCTCATCTCTGTTGTTTGCAGATGATGTTGTCTTGTTGGCTTCATCCAGCAATGACCTACAGTTCTTGCTGGGATGGGTTGCTACTGAGTGTGAAGCAGATGGGATGAGAATCAGCACCTCCAAGTCCGAGTCCATGGTCCTCAGCCGGAAAATGGTGGATTGTCCTCTTTGGGTTGGGGACAGGTTCCTGCCCCAAGTGGGGGAGTTTAAGTATCTCGGGGTCTTATTCACGAGTGAGGGGAGAATAGAGCGAGAGATTGACAGATGGACCGGAGCAGCATCTGCAGTGATGCGGACGTTGTACCAGTCTGTTGTGGTGAAGAGGGAGCTGAGTTCCAAAGGAAAGCTGTCGATTTACCATTCAGTCTATATTCCTACCCTCACCTATGGTCATGAGCTTTGGGCAATGACCGAAAGAATGAGATCGTGGATACAAGTGGCTGAAATGAGCTTTCTTCATAGAATTGCTGGACTGACCCTTAGAAATAGGGTGAGGAGCTCAGTCATCTGGGAGAGGCTCAGAGTAGAACCGCTGCTCCTCCACATTGAAAGGAGCCAGTTGAGGTGGTTTGGGCATCTGATTAGGATGCCTCCTGGATGCCTCCCACTTGAGGTGTTTCGGGCATGTCCCACTGGGAGGAGACTCCGGGAGAGACCCAGGACTCACTGGAGAGACTACATCTCCCAGCTGGTCTGGGAACGCCTTGGTATCCTCCCTGAAGAGCTGGAGCAGGTGGCTGGGGACAGGGAAGTCTGGGCTTCTCTGCTTGAACTGCTGCCTCTGTGACCCGGACCTCCGGAAACGCAGTAGAAGATGGATGGATGGATGGATTGCATTCTAATATTTTGTTTTTATTCCTGTGATTCAAAAAGGAAATGAAAATTAACTGAAAAAAATCTTCAAGGCATCCGAGTCCATTTTCTTTAGTCCAGTGATCCTAGCTGTACACTGGGGCTGATGAGGGGAAGTGGAAACAGCTGTCAGCAAAGATAGGTAGGACAATCACAAGGGGACAAGCGAAGACAAACAGTGGCCAAGGAACCATTTACAGACTGAAATTCAAGAAGAGAGGACAAATAACCCAAACAGAAAACAAACCTGAGAGGGAATATAAAACCATAGAAATAAATCTGAAACTAGCATCAAACATCACAAGAAGAAAAAAAATTACAGGAAACAATTCATCTCCACCCACTCCACTCTGCCTGTATGTTCTTCTTCACCTCTCTTGTACACTGTCAACTGCTTTGGATGGCTGACCCCAGGTATCTGAACTAATCTACCTTTGCTACTTCTACTCCTTGCATCCCTCTTCTCTCCAGTGCAACCCTCTACCTCTTCAGGTTCTCTTCCACCTGCTCCCTACTCTCCCCACAGATCACAATGTCGTCTATGAACATCATGGACCATGGAGACTCCTGCCTGATCTCATCTGTCAGCCTGTCCATCACCATAGCAAAAAAGAATGAGCTCAGGGCTGATCTCTGATGTAATCTCATCCCCTGTTCTGTAGGCACCCATGCACAACAATGGCAAATTATTTGCAATTGTCTGGACCAATTATGCAAAAAGTGAAATTAAAAATTTCCCACAGAAACCAAAGCTATGTATGTCACAGAGCCACGAATGCTGGTGAATGTAGCGATTTGGGGATTTTATCAGGGTTCGTCAATTCGTCGGAGTTCGTCAGGGTTTGTAAAAGGTTGCCAAACAAGTTGGAAACAGTTTTTAAGGTCCCAAACAGTTTTTCTTGTTGCCAAAAAAAATATGAACATTTTTGAATTTTTTTTGGCAAATGCATTTTTCGCAAACGTATGCAAAAAAGTTGTAAGCATTTGCAAATGGTTGTAACACGTTTGCAAACGGTTCTAAGGCAGCATGGTGGTATACTGGTTAGCACTTCTGCCTCATAGCTAGAAGGTTCCAGGTTCGAATCCCAAGGCTGGCAGGGATAGGAACCTTTCTGTGTGGAGTTTGCATGTTACCCCTGTACTGTGTGGGTTTCCTCCCACAATCCAAAGACATGCAGGTTAGGTTAATTGGAGACTCTAAATTGTCCCTAGGTATGTGTCTTTTAATATAGGGTTAGTGTACCTAGTTATGTAGTGTTCTGGACAGGACTGCAGCCCCTGTCCACGCTTTGTGTTCTAGTTTGACCCATTTATCATGTTTGGTGTATATCCCCTCTGTGTTTGTACAGCCCCTCCTGTCCTGTGCCACCTGATAGCCTTGACGGTGCTCACCTGTTCTGTTTTGTCTTGATTGCTCCCCTCTATATATGTGCGTCTTCAGTCTGTGTCCTTTGCTGCATCCTTATGTTTACCTCACTGTTATATGCACCACGCTGTTTGGATTGTTGCTGTTTTTTCACTCCACACCATCTGGATTATCATTTCATTTCACTCCTGAGGTTACTCAGCACTGTTTATTTTCTGCTCGCTAATAAAGTATGGTTTACCAGATTCGCCTGGCAATTGGGTCTTCCTCTCCTTCTTTGTCCTAGAGGGACAAACGCTCCCATGACAGTAGGAGGCAGCCAGTTATGGACCCAGCGGGTGAGTCTGGTAAGAGGAGGAAGAGGTGGAGTTGGGAAGAGCAGTGGCTCATCAGGGTGATCGAGGATTTAGTGGCCGCAGCTCGGAGCTGCTCTTCCCGAGAGGATGAGATGCCTTGCTGGGTCCGTGTTGCTAATCTGTTGGAAGCCAGACCAAGCGTGCGCTTCCACCCCTGGGTGCAGACTCTCTTTCTTCCTCCGCTATGTAACATCAACCCTTTTGGTTCCAATCTATAAAATCACTCTTCACTTTAAAGAAATTGTTTCACCCAAATTTCTGGTTGTGAATTGTTTTCTTCACCTAAGCACCACAACTTGAAAACACATTCCATGGTAAAAGGGACGATAAAGGATCCTGTTCATGCCAGGAACGGATTAGACTGCGATCATAAATTCAAGAAGAATACTTCCCAACCAGACAGTTTTATGTGCCAAGGACTGTTGTGGCATTCTCCGGGTACCAACAAAATTCCTAAAGTCTTCCTACAATTATCCAAAGCCCAACATTGCCGCCTTTTGGACAGCTCAGGAATATGTTTGCATTACTTCTGTCAACTGCTGGACTGCCTTTTTTTTTTTTTTATTGTTCTGACTGCACATTAACTCTTTCTTCAAGTTTTCATTTCTCAGGATAATTCTCAGGACACTATCTGCAGAGATGACCAACTCTGTGATGAACACTTATGGTTTGAAATGTTTCATTAATCATTGGTTTAAATGTATTGCATGTTTGAAAATATGCTTAAACAAACCTTATTTTAATGCATGTTTAAGGAAGCAGTAATGAAAATTAGTTATGAATCACTGAAGTTAGTTTAGCTTACACACATAAAGTGAATTTTTCATTTTAATAAATGTTTCCTCCTATTTGAAAGCTTACTCAAGTCATCTGACTGGTGTCAGCCAATCACCGTGCTGTCCTGGTTGGATGACGCCCCTTTTATTCTATTGGTCAGTTACAAACAAAGAGCCTCTTTCTTTATTGGCTCACGGTCCATTCAAATCTCCAGCGATAGGAGACAATTGGTTCTTCTTACTGTCAGTCAAGTTTTTCCCCTGAAAAACTACCCAGTTTAAGGAAGAAACTGCCAAGTTGTCTTAGAGTTCTGTTCTGTTATGTGCCTGCTTTGAATTCTCTTTTTTCTGTAAACGTCTGAGGAAAGATTTTTCTCTTTTTTTCCCTTCTTTGAGCTCATCTTCTATATGGAGTGAAACTCTGTTCTCTCAGACATTTTTTTCCCTATTTTATAATTTGTTAAGCTTTTTCTAATCATTACTTTAACTCACTGTGTTTAAAGTGGACTGATAGTGTTTTTTCTTACTCACACTGGAAGCTGCTTTCGCCAATCACCACAACATCGGAAGAACTTGGATTTCGTGGCTTAAATCGTTTTTTTGTGTTGTTTTCTCTCTTTGATTCTGTGACTTTGATCAGACTTTGAACAATTTCCAAGGTATCTGGACCCGAGAAAGCCGCTGAAAAATTCTTGTGTTGTCCACATGGCATACGTAGTGGCCTGCAGCCTCTTATCATCGTCGCCGGATCTCAGCTCCTGACTGTTTGCCTCTGGGAAGAAATATCTGCCGGCAGATATTCTCCAGTATCATTTTCAAATAAAGCTTCAATGAAGGATCCAGCTGAAAAGCCAACGCAGCGGGTCAGAGCCAGATCCCTTGTTTCATCTGCTGACTTAATGTGATGTTCATCGCCTTCAAGTATGTCATAATTTGTCTCAGGTTTAAAACTAGTTCATAACTCTGATCGGAGCTATAGAATTAAGGAGAAACAGTATTCCTCTTTTCATTAACCTCCTTTTTTTTTTTTTTTTAGAATAACTCAGAATTTTTTTTTTCCATTTAATCAGTTTTTATCATTTTCTTCATAAAATTGTGTCCAATTTTCTTCATATTTTGGTTACAGTTATTTCTGTCTCCATTTTCATCACAGTTACAAATTCACCCTAAGGTTTCATTGGTTCCACAAATGTGACTATACCCTTTATGCTAAATAATCCATTACAAGTTGAATGTGATGTAATTTAAGCTGAGTCTGATCATTAAAACTAAATGGTATATGGGAGTTTCTGTTGATGATGTCTGTTTCTGGAGTCAACCAGGAGAATTCATGAATATTTCAGACTGACTGATTGAAGGTATAAAGATTAGTTATTAATAATTTGTCCAAGGTTTTGGACTGGTGCCCCCAAAAATGAGTTGAAAAATGAGCTCGTCCTGTGCCGCCTGACTGCCTTGATGGTGCTCACCTGCTCTGTTTTGTCTTGATTGCTCCCCCCTCTATATATGTGCATCTTCAGTCTGTGTCCTTTGCTGCATCCTTAAGTTTATCTCACTGTTATCTGCACCATGCTGTTTAGATTGTTGCTGTTTTTTTCACTCCACACTGTTTGGATTATCATTTCATTTCACTCCTGCCCTCGTGCAGTGTTTATTTTCTGTTCGCTAATAAAGTATGGTTTACCAGATTCGCAAGGCGATTGGGTCCTTCTCTCCTTCTTTGCCCTGGGGGGGCAAACGCTCCCATGACAAGTTAAGTGCTTTGAGTGGTCTTTGTGAGTAGAAAAAGTGCTATATACAGTGGATATAAAAAACTCTACACAGCCCTGTTCAAACGCCAGGTTTTTGTGATGTAAAAAAATGAGACCAAGATAAATCATTTCAAAACTTTTTCCACCATTAATGTGACCTATAACCTGTACAACCCAACTGAAAAACAAACTGAAATCTTTTCAGAGGAACACTTTGCCAACAGTGCCAACACTTTTTATATCCACTGTAAGTACAGGTCCTTATCCCTTATAACACGTTTGCAAATGGCTGTAACATATGTCACTACAGTTCTTTTTGGTTCACCAAGTAGTGAATACAAATCACTAGATGGTCTGATGGATAGTTTGGGGTTTTATTATGTGAATAACTTTCTCTGAACAAAATCTACATGCCTCCCAGTCCATGACTTTTTCCTAAATATGTGTGTTTTATGTTTTCTGATGTCTGAAATGTACTAAAATAAAATACAGAACAGACTCCGTGCCTGAACCACCGCGAAAAAAGCTCACTGTCCGTTGACACATCTGTTAGTAGACATATGTCCTCTTAAAAAAATGAATTATAGTCTCAGCCCCGATGCTGGCTGCTGTCCTTCAGCACTACACCCCCAGCCTGCATCATTTACAGGTAGAATAATTGTAAAGATCTAGACTTTTATTATAATTCCAAATATGATCATAAAGTTAGCAAAGCCAAAAACAATAATATCAATCCAATAAATCTCAACAGAACTGAAAGAAACAGTAGCTCTCCCGATGAGCGCTTCCCTACATTTACATGCTGAGTTATAAAAAATATATAGTGTAGCCTATATTTAGCCTAAGTGTGTGTGGTCTATCTTTGCCTTTTGCAGTGTATAGCTAATGTGAGCAGGGATGAGGTGGGAAGCTTTTACCCCAGCTGTGTGCTATAGGTTTTGGCCTGTGTTGCCACAGTAAATGCCCAGTCAATCCAGTTGTATCATGTTTTTGTTAATATATTTTGTTATTCAATATATGTTCTGTATAGCTTCTACAGGTGTCTGTCTTCCACAGTGATCAAGAGAAAGTAAATGCTGGGGAGGATTTGCGCACCCTGTTTTATTGGGTTGGATCCAAGATTCACCCGACATTCGGCTGGTATTTTACCGGGAGTTGGCAAAGGTCTCAGCTGTTCCCAAACAGTAGCAAAAGAGTTGTAAATAGTTGCTAATCATTGTAAACGATGTTGTTAACATTTAGTTGTCAATGTTCGGCAGCTACTTTCACAAACACTGTTGCAAACACTTGTGTCAGTGTTGCAAATGGTTGTTAAAGGTCAATAAACATTGTTAGTTGTTGCGAATGACAGAGGTGAACCCTGATGTTTGTGAAGATTCTTCAGAAAAGTTGGTGAATCCAAAAATTGTCACGTTCATCTACACTCGCAGCTCCATGAGATACTACCCTTAATGCTCCAGAGACCCCTGGTTGAAAAACTGACTTTGTTTGTATCTCACATGGACATATTGATTGACACGTAGTATTCAATACATCATCCACCCCCAATATGATATTTGACAAACTCTGGGTTGGGTAACACCTTTCAGTCATAAGGGGAGCTATTTCTGTTCATTTCTTCATGTTGTGCTTTTTGGGTAAATGTTGCTTTCACAGTAGATTTTTCATATTTTTATATGGCATTGATATGACAGTGAGTTAACCAGTGACCCCACACTGTTCTGCTCTGTTTGGGGATAAGAAACTTGTTCTTACAGCTTTATTCTCCCAGTGGACCGAAGTGTTTAATCTCAGCACTTAAATGTACAACTGGACTGACCTTCACGCTGTGAGCAGTAGAAACCATCACCATAAAATCCAAGATGACACTGACAGTAGAAGGATCCCGGTGCATTTACACATCTGGCGTTGGCATGACACGGAGAGGAACTACACTCGTCGATATCTAAATAGGGAAGGGAGAGGAAAAAACAAAAATAGAAATGTATCACCAGGTTTCACTTCAGTTCAGCTGAACTTTTTCAAACGACAATCTCAGTGCATGTAATGTAGAACAATAAAGTATTATTTGTCAAGGAGGGAGGTGGGGAGGGTTTAAAGAAAGTTCATCAAAAGTTCACACTAGGGTGAAAGCAGGACAGGCACACACACACACACACTGTGCCATTTCTCCCCTTGTCTCTCCCTTCACCCCCACACCTCCATCCTGCCTAATCTCATCCTCTCCTCTTCTCACATTTGTCATCTCTCCTCCCCTCTTGCCCAGTGTTTCTAGCTTTTGCAGCTGTGTGCAAAATGTTCTGCTTGCATTGGGACAAATAAGTGGGTCTCTTCCAAATATTCAGCTTGTTTTCCAAAATGCTTCTCGGGGGAGCAGCAGATTGCAGCCAACAAAAGAAAGAGATAAACACATGAAAATTGGAGAATCGTGTGGTTTTTGCTGCTGCAAAACACATGTTCACATTTGCGTTTGCATTAAAATAACTGACACATGGCTTGATTTAGCAGAAAAGGGACTACCTAGAGGCTTTAGCTTCAGATTTAAGTTGAACTAAAAACCACTACAACAGGCTTCTACATTATTTTTGAGGAAGCAAAGGAGGCATTTTCAAAAATTTAAACTGATACTGTTCAGGAGAACTAAACTACTGAAAAAAGTTATTACACCAGAACATCAAGCTCGTATACAAGGGGGGTTGAAAAGTTCATAGTGGTCAAATTTGACCAAATGTGGTTTATTTTTCAACAAAGTCTCCCCTTCGGTCCACACACTTCTTCCATCAGTGTTGCAGCGCTTGGATCCCTGCGGTTGAAAAATAAACCACATTTGGTCAAATTTGACCACTATGAACTCCCCCCCCCCCCCCCGTATGCACACCACAGATGCTCCAAAACCCAGAATGCAATGCAAACTTAGTTTACCCTCCTACCTTTTCTGATCACACGGTGTTTCCACCGTGCTCACGCTCTCGGGGTTCCTGATTATTTTCTATATTTTCCCAGTTTTGTATTATTATTTGACTGTATGGTTGGTTACGCGTTTTTGAGTATGTTGTTGTTGTTTCTGTTTTTATGTGTTTAGATCTGCCTGTTAACATGAGCCCTCACCCGCTCCTTAGTTATCGTTTGTCATTTCCTGTTTGAGCTTTTATTTTGACAGTGTGCTTTGTTGTCTTCCTGTGTTAGCTTCTTTCACAGTCTTGCACACCTGTCATTTATTTCCATCACTCCTCGCTCTGGTGACCCACACCTGCATGATTTTTTATCATTGTATCATGCCCTATTTAAGACCCACTCTTTATGTGAACATACTAAGTGTGACATGCTGTTTTCATCTATGTTCTGTATTATCTCGCCTGTCTCCTTTACATTATACTTTATTTGTGCACTTTGTATTTTTTGTTCGCAATAAACCTCACAACCCACAGTTCAGTGCCTGGGTTCCCTCTCTCTGCCCCGGAGGGGCAATTCTTGACAGAAGACCGCAGCCAGTTTGTGATCCAGCTGCTGTGGGTTTGTGTTGGTTTTTTTTTTTTGTTTCATCTATCTTTCCATTTTCCTGAGTAGCGGTCAACATGTCTCCAGCACGCCGGTCCTCTTTCATCAAAGGGGGGTTGACAGACGGGGGCCCGAGCCTGGAGGAAGAATGGGCGGCCGACTTCATCCAGGGCTTTGTTGCTGAAGCTCTCCCGTAGCCCTAAGAAGATCTGGGAGAATGTGGATGGAGTGGTCAGGATTGTGGAGGCACATCCCGGATTGAGGAAGTATCTCCAGTTCGCGGAGCTGTTGTCCACTGTCTCCTCGCTTCAGCTGTCATTTCCCAGGTTGACGATGGGGCCGCTTCCAGTGGGACCCAAGCCTACGAGAAGGTGCCCTCCGCAACAGACGTCCTTCTCCTCCCACCATTCACCATCTTCAGCTCCCGCTTCACCAGCTCCAAGATGCCGCTATCCAGCTACATGCTGCCAGGAGAACTCCTCTACCTCCCTGTCAGCAGCCCCTTTTTCACCGAGGCAGAAAATTCCTACATCAGTTCCCTCTTCTTGTTTTTCCTCACCGGCTGTTCCGTCAGCTTTCTCCTCCTCCACTGCTGCTGCTTCCCTCTTCTCCTCGGCGTTTCCTCCCGCTGCTGAGGGTCCGGTCGTCTCTTCCCCAGCTCCGCCTGTCATCGTGCCTGCAGGGGTGGCTCCTCCATGTTCCTCAGAGATTTCATCACCACTGTAGCCACAAAGAGGACAGACTCAAGGTCTGCTGCAGCAGAAACCATTGTGCCCCGGGAATACAGGCAAGTGCTTTTTCAGTCTCCACCATGGGTGCAGCTACACCCCAGTCTGGATCCACCATGGGTGCAGCTATGCCCCAATCCCGGGCCACTGTGGGTGCTGCTATACCCCAGTCCGGGGCCTCCAATGGTACCACGTTCTTGTCCAAAGTCGTTGTGGTCCCTCAGTCCCCATTCATTACCACCAAGGGTTCCTCTCCGCCACCCAAGGTGGTTGTGGGTTCCTCTCCTCCTCCCAAGGCTGTCGTGGGTTCCTCTCCTCTGCGCAAGACTGTCATGGGTTCCTCTCTTCCGCCTGAGGCTGTCGTGGGTTCCTCTCCTCTGCCCGAGGCCATCATGGGTTCTCCTCTTCCTGAGGCTGTTGTGGGTTCCCTTCTTCCTGAGGCCACCGAGTGTCCCGTTCCTTCCCCTGAGGTCCCCACTGGCCGGCTGTCCTCTCCATCCAGTTCCCCTGCTCTTCAGCCTGCCTCGTCACCGGCTTTCTTTGCTGGGCAGCCGCCTCCTGGACTCCATTTATTTGGGTGGCTAAAGCACTCTGGCAGACCACCCGACAGACTGTGCCGCTGGGCCCACGTTCTCTAGTAGACCACCCAACTCATTCCATTGCGCCATCTGCCAGGTCTGGGACTTAAGCTGACCGCCTGAACTATCCAGCCCTCCTGTCCAGGGGGCCTAGGGGTCCGGTTTTGCTTTGTGTAGGTCCCTTAGCGAGTTCCTTGTTCTTTTTGTTCCCCCCTATCTGGGTTTCTCCCACCACCTTCCCAGGTTGGGTCATGGTCCTTCTCCTATTCTTGGGGGGATGGGGGGTTCTTTCTTCCCTTTTTTCTTCCTTGGGGTGTCTGGCATCCACCCCTCAAAGGGGGGGCTCTGTCATGAGGCAGAGCATGGTGTTTCCACCGTGCTCATGCTCTCAGGGTTCCTGATTGTTTTCTATATTTTCCCAAGTTTGTGCTATTATTTGACTGTATGGTTGGTTATGTGTTTTTGGGTTTGTTGTTGTTGTTTCTGTTTTCAGCTGTGTTTAGATATGCCTGTTGACATGAGCCCTCACCCACTCCATAGTTATTGTTTGTCATTTCCTCTTTGAGCTTTTATTTTGACAATATGCTTTGTTGTCTTTCTGTGTTAGCTTGGTTCGCAGTCTTGCACACCTGTCATTTATTTCCATCACTCCTCGCTCTGGTGACCCACACCTGCATCATTTATTGTCATTGTATCATGCCCTATTTAAGACCCACTCCGCTGCCCATTCCTCGTTGCGGTCTTCACGTGACCAGACGTAAGTGTGACGTGTTGTTTTCGTCCATGTTCTGTATTATCTCGCCTGTCTCCTTTGCACTATACTTTCTTTGTGCACTTTGTATTTTTCATTTGCAATAAACCTCACAACCCACAGTTCAGTGCCCAGGATGAGTCACACCGATGTTGCACGTGATGGTGCTCGTCCTCTGGGGATCCGACGGGGAGGAAGAGTGCCGGGCCATCAGCCTCAAAGGGGCCCACCCTCAGCTACCGGAGGTCTCCTCACCTCGTCCTGCACGACCAGGGGACGGGGAACGAGGAATGCTACTGGCCGAAAAGAGACGCCAAAGGAGAGGAACGTCAACATCCTCCAGTGGAATGCAGAAGGAGTCTACAACAAAAAACTAGAAAAGCACTCGGAGAGCGCAGACCTCCGCCAAGCGCCACAGTTCCCCTGTGGGCATGTTGTCCTGTATTTTTTTTTTCCAAGTGTTCTGACGATTTTTTGGCAGAGTTACATGCACAAAAAAAAAAAATATTGAAAAAATATTGAAAATGGCCCTATCTCGCAATGTTAAATAAAAAAAAAAAAGAAAAAAGAATCTTTAAAAAATTCCTGCATCCAGACGGTGATCCGGATCACCACCAAAATCTAATCATCTGTAGGATACCCCATTTCTGACAATCTGTGAAAATTTCATGAAAATCCGTCCATAACTTTTTGAGTTATCTTGCTAACAAACAAACAAACAAACAAACAAACAAACAGACAGACAGACAGACAAACCAATGCTGATGAAAACATAACCTCCTTGGCGGAGGTAAATATCCCTTGCCGAAAGACTCCACTCAGAAGACACTGATGTCGCCTGCCTACAGGAGACCCACCTGAAGGAAAACCAATGCTTCAGTGTTAGGGGATACCAGGTCTTCAGGAAAGACAGAAAAGGAAGAACAAAAGGAGGAGTGGCGATTCTTGTCAAAAACGCCATACCAGCACAAGAGTTTGATGTCAGTACCAACAACCAGGCAGAAATCCATAGAGTTCGAATCATGGTTCATAATGAAAGCGTCACGATCTTCAATGTGTATTGCCCCCCAAAGCGAGATCTCTCACTTGACCAAATGGAACTCCCAGACCACCGATGCTTAGTCATCGGTGACTTCAACAGCCACTCAGAGGCATGGGGCTACAGCGAAGCAGACAGAAGAGGAGAGGAGGTGGAAGATTGGCAAGTCGACAACAGTCTTCTGCTAATGAATGATCCTGATAATCCGCCAACGTTCTTCTCCAGGGTATGGCTGAGTAACACCACGCCCGATCTTGCGTTTGCCACCAACGACATGGCCAGGCTGGCAACAAGAATGGTACTTGACCAGCTCGGGGGAAGTGACCATAAACCTGTGAAGATTGAACTGGACATCAGCTACAAACCACAAGAAGCTAAGACATTCCCTAGGTGGAATTACAAGAAGGCCAACTGGGAATGCTTCTCAACACTGGTGGACCGGTACTCTGCGGAGATCCGTCACAAGCAGCAGAACCTCAACAAGAAAGTCAGGGTGATGAACCATGCTATTCTGAAGGCTGCAAATGAATCTATTCCTCGGGGAGCCAGAAAGAACTATAGGCCTTACTGGACAGAGGAGCTCCAGCAGCTTGAAGACAGTGTGGCAGAGGCAAGGAAAAAAGTAGAAGTAGATCCTACAGTAGAAAACAACATTGCCCTGAAGGCGGCCACTGCAAAACACAGGCAGACCTTTATACAGGAAGCTTGAAAGAGATGGCAAGAAAAGACAGAGCAGCTCAACTTGGACAAGGACGGCAACAAGCTTTGGAAACTGGCTCAAGCCATCAATGACGAGAACAACAAAAGCTCGCCGATCACAGTACAGGCAGATCAAGAACTGCTGACTGGCAAGAAAGCAGCAGACCATTTCATCAACCAGTATGCGAAGATGAGCCACCTTCAGATTCCACCAGAGAGAAGAAGGGATGTCAGAGGAGCCCAGCGAGTTCATCAGAACGCACAGATAGAACCAGTGATGAACTCGCCATTCACTC
The DNA here is from genome assembly GCA_020510985.1 of Pholidichthys leucotaenia. Taxonomy (NCBI): domain Eukaryota; kingdom Metazoa; phylum Chordata; class Actinopteri; order Cichliformes; family Pholidichthyidae; genus Pholidichthys; species Pholidichthys leucotaenia. The sequence goes on along the minus strand of CM035845.1, from coordinate 276,440,987 downwards.
TCAAGGAGCTGGAGGATGCAATGTCAACACTGAAGCTGAAAAAAGCTCCTGGATCTGACAAGATCACAAATGAAATGTTGCTGAACCTTGGCCCCAAAACCAAGAAGAAACTTCTGCAGCTATTCAACGACAGTTGGAGATCAGGGACTGTGCCACAGATCTGGAGAGAAGCCACGATGATTCCAGTGCACAAAAAAGGCAAAGACAAATTGAAGGCTGAAAGCTATCGCCCCATAAGCCTTACAAGCTGCATAGGAAAGCTGCTAGAGCGTCTCATCAACACCAGACTCATGTGGCACTTTGAAGAAAAACAACACATCAGCCCAGAGCAAGCAGCCTTCAGGCAGAACCGGTCTACAGAGGACCAAATAACATACATCTCTCAAGCCATAGAAGATGCCTTTCAAGAAAAGAATCACACCCTCGCTGTGTGGATTGACCTAGAAAAGGCGTTTGACAAGGTATGGAAAGACGGCCTCAAGCTGAAACTGCGCCAGTGCGGTGTCGCTGGGCGCATGTACAAGTGGATCACCCAATACCTGCACAACAGAAGAGCCAGAGCCCAGGTCAGACAGTACTCCAGCAAGAAGAAGGTGCTGAGGGAAGGAGTCCCACAAGGAGGAGTTCTCTCCCCAACACTCTTCCTTGTATTCATCAAGGACATCATCCAGAGTTTGCCAAGGAATGTACGAGGTGCCATCTATGCCGATGACTTAGCCCTCTGGTGCAGTGAGAAAAGCATTGCGACGGCAAACTACAGACTGCGGCAAGCTCTCCGGCTGATAGAGGTATGGACCAAATCATGGCTTGTGAGCTTAAATGAGAGTAAGACTACATACACCGTCTTCACCCTGTCCACCCAACCCCAGAAGGTGAAACTGCAGATCAACTCCCATGAGCTCCAGGCTGAATATGCACCCACATACCTCGGGATCACCATGGATCGCAGACTGACTTGGAAGAACCAGCTGCACAAGAACCAGGCAAGAGCAAAGATCAGGATGGCCCCAATGAAGAAATTGTCAGGAAAAGACTGGGGTGCAGACCAGAGTGTCCTGAAGAAGCTCTATGTGGGGAAGATTCGGCCTGTTCTGGAGTATGGCATGGCGGCAACCTCAACAGCTGCCAAAAGCAACACTGAGAAGCTGGACAGACTCCAAAACCAAGCCATGCGAATAATGACAGGAGCCATGTGCAGTACCCCTATCAAAGTGCTGGAGACAACAACAGGCCTTGCACCACTGGAAGACAGAAGAAACGTCAAGGTACTGACCCAGGCCGCCAAATTCAAAAGACTGGAAAACCATCCCATGAAGGACAGACTGGGCAAGCCAACAAAAGGGAGACTCAAGAGATCGAGCTTCATCCACTAGAGCAGGACACTCGAAAGGAGAGACCCAAAACTGTTGGACCACATGCCCACACCAATATCACCCACAGCATCTGTTCCCTCCTGGAACCGACAGAACTTCCCAGCCATACGCACAGACATATTGGGCATTGGGAAGAAAGGAACACAGTCAGACCAAGAGAGGAAGTCGCTGGCGCTGGCCCTGGAGTTCATTCAGTCTGCCTACCCTAAAGAGCAGTGGACTCACATCTACACAGACGGCTCTGCCATGGAAGCAACCAGGAACGGCGGAGGCAGCGTGTACATCAGGTACGCTGACGAGGAGACCCACATTTCCCATTGCGCCACCAATTTTAGGGCTGAAGCAGAGGCCCTGAGAACAGCAGCGGCCCACGTCAGGGAACATCAAGACAAGGCACACAAGCGGGTCGTCATCTTCACTGATGCCCTCTCTGTCTTGGATGCACTTCAGGACCCCCGACGCAAAGAACTGAATGAACTCGCCCTCACTCTGTCTCAACTAGCAACACAGGTGAACGTATCACTCCAATGGATTCCTGCCCACTGTGGAATCTATGGAAATGAGACGGCTGACAGACTTGCTAAGGAGGGTGGGCAGCAAGACCAGGAAGACAGGCAGGTCTCTTACAGTGAGGAGAAAACCATTATTAAGGCCCTGTCTCACAAGAAGTGGCAGCAGCAACACCCAAACTTCTGCAAGGATGACAACTACTATAGTCTGAGCAGGGCTGACCAAGTCGTTCTGTTCAGACTCCGAACTGGACATAACAGAATGCATGCTCACATGCACCAGAAACTTAAAGTTGGACAATCGGACAGATGCCCATGTGGTACTGCCCAAATGACCAGCGAACACCTCCTCCAAGACTGCCCAGACCACACTGCACTCAGACGAGCTACGTGGCCTGACCCCACATCACTGAACCAAAAGCTGCACGGGGACCTCGGGGACCTCCGCAGGACGGCAGCATTTGTCAGGGCAGCTGGTGTGATCATCTAGCAATCGACGAAGAAGAAGTGCCCGGGATTCCTCTCTCTGCCCCGGAGAGGCAATTCTTGACACAATTGGTGTATATGGCAGGGTAGAGCATTTTAGGGTTGTGTGTGTATATTGTTTTTTTGTTTGTTACAGCTTTAAGGCTGTAACAAAGTGAATGATATTATTAATGTAATGTATATTGGATTATTGTTTTCTTTGGTATATATTTGTGTGAGTGTATTTTTGTTTGAGTTGATTATGAGTTACACCTGCACTAACTGATCAAATCAGCAGGAGCCAATTAGTGAACTCCGTTGTGAACTCTCTGTCCAGAAGGACGTATTTAAAGATGGTGCATGACTGTGTTAGGAGAGAAGCCAAGAAGTCTAGGGAAGTCTGGAGAGAAGTCTTAGAGAAGGCGTCAAGGAGCCTTCAAGGGAGAGTCTTCCAGGAGACTTCAAGTGCAGAGAACCAGAGGATTTGTGAAAGTGTATTATCGAGGAGTACGGAGGAAATGAGGGCAGGAGCGGAGAAAGGACGGAGGAAGCGCAGGTGTGGTGATTTACAACGGCAGCACGGGACCGAAGACGCCGGGAGAGTGACCAGCCAAAGGAGGCTCCATTGTGTGGGATGAAAGGCGAATACACAGCTAAGTAAAGGAACGTGCTTACTGTCTGTGTGTTGTGAATGTATATTAGCCCTGGTGTGTTCACGGGAGGCTAAGTTTGTGCTGCAGGTTTCCCCTGGACAACGGATACGAAGGAGCCACTCCTCTTCTCTCCGCCTATTCGCCACCTCTCCTCGGGCACGGAACACTCCCTCTTCGAGGCATACAGGAGGGTCTCAGACGAGCCCGGACAGACGGTGCTTTCCTTCCAGGACAAGGAGGATGATAGCGGGAGTTCCTGGCCGGACAGCCAGCGAATGCATCACGCTCAATTGTGGACATTCATAAGGTTTTTTTCTTGTAGCGTAGGAAGTGACTTTTGATTGAAAGAGAATTGTATTGCTTTTTTCCTTGTGTGCTTTTTAGGGTATTTATGGTATTTATAATATTTATTGTGGGGTTAGTTTCTTAAATTGTGCACATTGGGAAATGTATGGTTCTTATTAAGAATGTATGTATGTTTCTTATTTGGGGATTTATGGTTGTTATTGGGTAGTGTTGTAGTCTATAACCATTTTAAGTAATTGTCTAATAAAGTTGTATAATTGCTTTCATGCCTTCCTGAGTGTTTGTGTTGTTGTGGCATGAGAATCATTTATTCATAAAGCTCACAGTGATTGGCACTTCCAAACTATGACATATTTTTACACTAGATATTGTTAATAATGCTGACCAACAGAAATGTAGACTCAGAAAATAGAAGCTTTAAGTGGAAGATAAAATGTAAGATTAAATCTGAAGTTTTCTTTTCACACTTTCCCTGTAGTCATAAGGTAAGATGTTTGTATGTGAAACATTCCTCTGTGTCTACCATACTGATCATAGTGTGAGGATTGTTAATGAAGACAACTTTTACACATTCATGGGTGTTTTTAATGAATGAAAACTGTTTCATTTGAAAAGATTGAGTGAAACTGCTAAGACACGTAGATGCATAAAAATTATACAATTGCATCTTTTTAAAATGTTCTCAAATTTTTTGTGATTTTCTTTCATCTAGGTTTCCTTTGTTCTACATTCTATAAGATTTTAACTTGCACTTGTAGCTGTTGTAACAAACTGTTAACTGACAGCAGGAACGTGTCATGAATCCCCGTGCACCATTACGCAGCGCATGAGGGAGGGAATGAAAAACCCAATAGCGAGAGTAGAACGAGCCATTTATTAACTTAAACCACAACAAAATAAGTCCAGAAAGACCACACTATACAGTTGATTGAAATGATGAATTTAGGCCAACAGACATACAGGGTTGCTACCCGGATGTTCTACAGCCGGAGAGGGGGAATGCCTAGTGTTGCAGAAAAGCTGTGCACAAAGCGAACGGCAAACATTAACTTATGGCTGGAACAATCCGGGGCTGTCTGTGTAGTCTGGTGGATGAAGAAGTGAGGCAGAGTCATTCGCTAACATCAAGGGAATCACCGTCTTGAAATGTCAGGCTGAATAACATGCAGGTAGTGGAACACATATGTGGAGGAACACGCTGCCACGCATGAGGGTGAATGCTCCAACGATCTCTTCCCATTAATGCAGCATATTTGTAATCATCATACTAACAAGGGAAGAGATCGCTGGTGTGATGAAGCGTGGACTGAATATAATTAATCCCTGGTGTGCATGAGTGAGTGTCAGAGCGTGTGAATAGGAATGAATGGAGTGTGTGTGTGTATGTGTGTGAACACCCATAATGGGAAACAGCTGATGGCACTGACAAAAGGAGGAGGCGTGCCCAAGCTGTCAGGGAGCAAAGGACGACCCAAATAGCTCCCTGACGTGCCCGATGGAAAATAGGGCAAAAATAACCATAAGTTAGAACTGGGTTTGGAACAACCAAACCCAGTTTCATGACAAACCCCCCCCCCCCCTTCCCGGGGTGGATTCCAGAAACCCCAGTACCATCAGCCAAAAACAAAAGACACACCTCAAGGGACCCTCCCCCCAGAACAAACAGTAGCCAGGGTGGGAGGTGGGGGAAAACTGTTTAGGATGGAAGCAACCAGAGAAAAAAATACAACAAATAATAAGCAAATAAACAGCAGTGACCCTCCTAACAGCCCCCACCAAGGACACTAACCCCCCTCCCCACAAGTCCAAAGTTCAGGGGGTTGACCAGAGTCCCAGGCCCCCAGCATGGTGAGGGGTGACTGATCGGGTGGCCTGCCCAAGTCCCATGTTCAACAGGCTGCCCACAGAATAGTGTCCGGTGACCTGCCTGGGCCGATGGGCCACCCAACCCCAAGGCCAAGTCTTTCAGGTGGCCAACCAGCGTGGTGGAGCCACCAGAACCAGAGGGGAAGGTGGAGAGGCAGCCTATCCACCCAGGAACCTCGGTGGCCAAACCAAGGGACAGGAGCCCCCCTGCCCTCCGAAGCTTGGAGCAGGGGGACCGTAGCACCAGCGATGGTCCCAGTCGGGATGTGGCTGCACCGGCGATGGTCCCAGTCTGGGACGTGGCTGCACCGGCGATGGTCCCGGTCTGGGACGTGGCTGCACCGGCGATGGTCCCGGTCTGGGACGTGGCTGCACCGGCGATGGTCCCGGTCTGGGACGTGGCTGCACCCGCGATGGTCCAGGTCTGGGATGCTGCTGCACTGGCGGTGGACTCCGGCAGGAACTCTGCTGCACCGGCGGTAGACTCCAGCTGGAGCCCTGCTGCACCCACGGTGGACTCCAGCTGGAGCTCTGCTGCACCCACTATGGCCTCCCCAGCGAGGGAAGTAAGGCTCCTCACAACCCCTGGCGCTGGACTCCGACCCTCGGCGGCCTCTGGCGGGATTAGCTGCTCTCTGGCAACCCTGGCAGGGGGCTCCAAACCCAGAGGGAGAGAAAAAGAGACCAAGTCAGGGTCACAGACAGCGGCAGAGCCCGGTGAGGTGGCCCCAAGGGCTATAGCGGTCGGCCCCGGGCCCCCCTCACCCTGAGTCAGGCAGTGGGACATAAGACATGGACATGACAGCCATAATGGGGTACACTTGCCTGTACTCAGACTCCATCTCCGTCCAGGACTTCAACGACTTGGGGTGCATGGATACCGTTGGTTCGTCTGGTGCTGTACCCCCCGTCGACCTCTTCTGGGACCACTAGCCCCGCGTCGTCGTCCGTGGGCAACCCAGGTAGTGGCAGCTCCTCTCCGGCGACCCTAGGAAGGAGCTCGAAGGGGATATGAGGGGAGGAACAGTTAGGGTCGCTGGCAGCGGCAGAGCCCAGTGAGGGGAGTCCAGATGCCACTGAGAGCTGCACCTGACTCTCCTCCCCAGGAGCCAGACAAGGTCTCTTAATCATTGACAAATGAACTACAGGACAGATTACTTGCCTGTGCTCAAGCTCTACCGCCGTCCAGGACTCCGGCGATGCCGACGATGATGGTCGGGGTCCCATCGGCTGGTGGTCTGGTCCGGGGGTTGACTCTGCTGCGGCAGCCCCCACAACAGGCGTGATAGTTGTTGCAGTCTTTGTTCTCACATCCGGCGTCCTCCACACCACTGGCTCCTCTGCCGTGGCGGCCGAGGACGACCTCTCAGCTGGCCCATGAGCTGGACCCTCCTGGGCCTCTGGTTCCTCTCCCCCCCGAGCGACCTGGATCCAGAGCCGACAAGCTCGTAGGGGCACACAGAAGGGTTTTGGTGAGGTTGGGAAAGGGAGCACTGTATGCTGCTGGGGCGGAGCACTCAGGGGACTGCACACCCTGAGTCTCTTCGCCAGGAGACAGGCAAAATTGTTCATCAAACATGAAAGTTAAATAAGAAAAAACTTGCATATTCTCCTGGCACTGGACGTCCCCAACGGCCTCCGAGGCGTCTCTTCTCCTCTCTGGGCATTCCTCCTCGCACTGCGCTGGCGGGACCGGAAGCCTCTTCCGGCAGGAGTTCCTCCTCTTCTTCCTCCTGGACAGCTCAGGAACCAGATAGTCTGGGATACGAAGTGCTGCACTGGGCAGCGAGTCACCTGTGCGGAGATGCTCCATACTCTCTGGAGAAGGGAGCGGAGTGGCCGCGAGGAGCTTGAGTGCTGGGGGATCCTGATCCAACTCCCCTTCTCGGCCCTCCTCCTCCACCTGGCGGTCAAGCAGGGCCAGTCTCTGCTCCTCCCTTTCACGGCGCTCCTCCTCGACCTGACCGTTGAGCATGGCGAGCAGGTTCGACCACTCCTCCTCCGTCGGCAAGCCTGTGGATTGAGCAGGCGCGGGGGGTGGAACCTTCACAGCCGGGGAAGCGTGTCCTCGGGCCTCCCTCTCGCAGTGCTCCTCCTCCACCCGAAGGTCAAGCAGAGCCAGTCTCTGCTCCTCCGTCTCATGGCACTCCTCCTCGACCCGACGGTTGAGCACGGCGAGCAGGTTCGACCATTCCTCCTCCGTCGGCAAGCCCATGGATTGAGCAGGCACGGGGGGTGGAACCTTCACAGCCGGGGAAGCGCGTCCTCGGCCCTCCCTCTCGCGGCACTCCTCCTTGATCCGATGGTCTATCATGGCCAGCAACCCCAGTCTCTCCTCCTCCATCATAATGTCCGAGGAGTGGGTGGGCACCGGCCCGGGAGAAGATGCAGGGGCGAGAGAACCGCGAGGAGAGGAGGTCTTCCTCTGCCAGGAATGCTTCTTCTGACGGGTGGCCAGCTCCAATGTCGCAGAGGCTCCCTAAGGCTCCACGTCTGGTGAGAGAAGAATGACGGAGAGGATGGCGTCAACCCTTGGAATGGCCCGGAGGTTTGGATGGTGCCGCTCGACGTCTTCTGCGACGAGTCATGCCCACTGAACGTCCTCCGGGAACTGTGGCCACTGGGCGGAACAGAGCACTTCCTCCAGTAGATCCTAGGCTCTCTGCTCCTCGTCCGTCCAGATTGTCATACCATTACTCGGGGAGGAGGGAAAAAGAGGGTGAAAAAGAAAGAAGAAACACATGTCTACTCCGCTGGGTTTTTTCTAACTGGTCGGAGCATTCTGTCAAGAATCCCCATGCGCCATTACGCGGTGCACGAGGGAGGGAATGAAAAACCCAATAGCGAGAGTAGAACGAGCCATTTATTAACTTAAACCACAACAAAATAACAAGTCCAGAAAGACCACACTATACAGTTTATTGAAATGATGAATTTAGGCTACCAGACATACAGGGTTGCTACCCAGATGTTCTACAGTCGGAGAGGGGGAATGCTTAGTGTTGCAGAAATGCTGTGCACAAAGCGAACAGCAAACATTAACTTACAGCTGGAACAATCTGGGGCTGTTCATGTAGTCTGGTAGATGAAGAAGTTTAAAAGTTTGGCAGAGTCAGTCGCTAACATCAAGGGAATCACCGTCTTGAAATGTCAGGCTGAATAACACGCAGGTAGTGGAACACATACGTGGAGGAACACGCTGCCACGCGTGAGGGTGAATGCTCTGACGATCTCTTCCCACTAATGCAGCGTATTTGTAATCATCATACTAACGAGGGAAGAGATCACCGGTGTGACGAAGTGTGGGCTGAACATAATTAATCCCTGGTGTGCATGAGTGAATGTCTGAGTGTGTGAATAGGAATGAATGGAGTGTGTGTGTGTGTGTGAACACCCGTAATGGGAAACAGCTGATGGCACTGACAAGAGAAGGAGGCGTGCCCAAGCTGTCAGGGAGCCAAAGTCCCAAATAGCTCCCTGACGCGCCCAATGGAAAATAGGGCAAAAATAACCATAAGTCAGAACAGTTTGGAACAACCAAACCCAGGTTCATGACAGGAACGGTTACATGTGGAAAATTTCTTCAGTCTGATTACAGTTCAGATCAGAACTTTACTGTTTACATGGATCCTGAAAAAGTTGATCCGATTAGGACGTGCGTTTCCATGTGTCACACGTTTGAACGGACTAAATCATTTTGACATGCGCACAATTATCCAACATTCCGGAAATAGTAGAAGAAGAAGCAACTTCCGATGTAAACAAACCACGCTTCGTGTCTTTCTCTTTTTGAAATTGACCTGTATTGTGTTATTCAGACTGTACTTGTGCTTCTGCTGGTCTCCGTAATGAAGCTACAAGCCCAGCAGTTCATACTTATGCATATGACAAACAGTTTTACTCCCGCCATGTCTTCCGCTAGCTGCTGTAAAGGCAGAAATACGTCACGTCGATGTGTGGCTGATGTACAGACATGAGCAGTAAACATATTGTGACGTATGCAGGGTTCACACAAAGAAAATGGAGCAGATGGCTGTGATCAACCGGATTTATTTTTCACACACTCTGAGCACAGGCAGGAGGGGAGGTCGTTCTCCCAGACCTCTGTTTACATCACGGTTACACACACATAACGTTTTCAACTGGCAGAGCATGCTGGGAAATTCCTGCCCCACTTAACATGGCCCCGACGTTACAATATTTTCTACCCAAACTCCGGAATAAGTGTTTATATGTACACCAATCGGATTAACAATCGGCATAACCCACCCGTCTCAATTGGAAGGAAATTTTGATCTGAATGAGTGTGATTGGGTCAGAATATTCAGATTGGCGTGTTTACATGAAGCATTTTTATTCTGATCAGGCTTTTAATCCGGTTACTCGTGTCCATGTAAACATGGCTAATGATTTTCTGAAGTGTTCCTGATCCCATGTGGTAACATGCTTTACAGAATGATGTTGATTTTTTTGTTTGTTTGTTTTTGTAGCGATGCCTGAGGGATTGAAGGTCACAGACATTCAAAGTTGGTTTCAGCCTTGCCACTTACGCGCAGAAATGTCTCCAGATTCAGTGAATCTTTTGATGATATTATGGACTGTAGATAATGAAATACTAAATTCCTTTCAACTGTACATTGAGAAACATTGTTCTTAAACTGTTGGACTATTTGCCCACGCAGTTGTTCACAAAGTGGTGAACCTCACCCCATCCTTGATTGTGAACGACTGAGCATTTCAGGGATGCTCCTTTTATACCCAATCATGACACTCACCTGTTTCAAATTAACCTGTTCACCTGTGGAATCAACTTCAAAATGGGTGAATATTTGCAACAAAACAATAAAGTTTATCAGTCTGAACATCAAATATTTGTCTGTAGTGTATTCATTTGAATGTAGTTTAAGGCTTTTTAAATCATTATACTGTCCCAGCTTCACTGGAATTGGAGTTGTAACAGTAGCACCCTCTCTTCAAACTGCTCACAATATTGACATAAACATACAGTTAGATCCAGAAGTATTTGGACACTGACATGAGTTTTGTTATTTTAGCTGCATACCAAAACATCTTCCAGACACAGTTATATAGTCAATATGGGCTTAAAGTGCAGAATCTCAGTTAAGAATTTGAGGGTATTCACATCCAAATTGGAGTTACAGTTTAGGAGTTACAACCAGATGGAGAAGAGTTGCAACATTTTATTTATGGTAAAGTTAGTGTGTCCAATTACTTTTGAACTCCTGAAATGAGGTGGGTGTTTTAAATGGTTGTAACTCCTCAACTGTAACTTCAATTTGGATATGAATACGATCAAATTAAAGCGGAGAGTCTGCACTTTATATAATTGTATCTTGAATATGTTTTGGTAAACAGCTAAAATAACAAAACTTGTGTCAGTGTCCAAATACATATGGACCTAACTGTAATAATCTGAGGAGAGGGACAGACACAACTTCTCTCATGGTGGCTTTCACTTTGGTTTTTGTGGTTGTAGCCATCCTTTAGTAGACTATTGCAATAAAATTCCTGTTGGTGATGGAAATGTGCCCAACAGGTGGCCTTAAAGGCATCTGTTTCCCACTGGTGGAGCTGGTGTCCAGTACATGGTACACAGGTGATTGTCATGATCAGTACCCTGAGTTTGTTTTTCATCTGGTTTTCATAAAGAGCGTGGAATTCATCACCCTCACTCATTATACTCACCAACACAGGTGCGCCCGTTAAAGCTGAACTCATAGCCACTCTGGCAGTGGCAGCGGTGGCTACCAGGCAGGTTCAAACATTCAGAATGGTCACCACATGTGCTCAAACCCTCAGCACACTCATCAATGTCTGCAACGAAAGGCAGTTTTTCTATTAAGTCTGTAAAGCAGGATTCCTGGTCTAACAAGGTCCATAAACACCGTAATTAGGGGCCATTATCAGTACTTTTAGTGCATACATTATATTACTATATTACTATAGCATGGAGCCCCACATTTGGATTCTTGGCCCCATTGTTTAGCCCAAGCTAATGCACCAAACAAACACCATAAACACTATATGGCCAGAGAGAAAGAGTGAGAGAGACTCAGGGTCTTCTATGGGAACTGAAGCAGAGTCGAGAGTTTTCCTAGAGCTTGAAAAGAGACGTTTAAAAAGTCCCTTTATTGTACAATTCAAAAATATAAAATCACCATGATACCATCATTCCACCCAAGTGTTCCACATTTCAAAAATTCAAACATAACTCATCCCCCTCCCCCACAGAACGCAAAACACTCCCAACAGTCCATTTATTGGTGAACCCCTCCAAATTGTCCACCATTTTATAATAAGAATACTCCACCCGGAGTCTAACTTTTAACAGGGCCTTAAAAACAAACACAGGATCCATACTGCCAATGTTAATAGTCCGATTTTTCCTAGTCAGCCAAATGGCAAGTTTAGCGATACCAGACAGGAAGTTTATCAAAATATGCACAGACTTCTTTGCCACTTTGTACTTCGGACCATAAATAAACAAACCAAAAGAAAAACATTCACCAAAATCATGAAACCACACTTTCAAAAGATCAAAAAGGCCAGATAAACGAAAACATTTAACAAACAAATGTTCCAGGGTCTCAACTTGAGAACAAAACAAACATCCCTCCCCAACATTAGGATCCAGGTGTGCTCTGTATTTAGTTGTAGCTATTGCCCCATGTACAATCCTCCACTGGAGATCTGCTGTCCGTTTCTCTATAGGGAGCTTGTACATGGAGCGCCAGCTGCCTTTTGGGGAGAATACCGGCCCCAAAAACCCCGCCCACTTCGACTCTTTCACCCCCGTCAGAGAGCGCAGATGTACAACTTTCACACAGATGTGATACACCGCCTTCTTCCCTACAGCCTGGAACTTGCCCAGACGAGGAATTCTGAAAGACAGCAGGTGGTCTTCTTCCTCCTGCCACTCTCCCACTGCTGGACTTATGGAAAGGGCAGGAAAGCTGAACACAGTGTCCTCATCCCATTGATCAGAAAGAGTGCGGTTTTCCACAAAGGCTCTCAGTGGTCGTGGCAGGGCAGCACACATTTCCTTCACCACCCTATGCACCAGTCTGACAGATGTAATATTGGCTCTCCGCCTCAGCGTTTCTATGGACGTGGTTGACATCTTCATCAGATGACCAAGCTTGGTGCAGCCCGCCTCTCTTAAACAAGTTCGCAGACTGACAGACTGCAGCATTTGAGTGTCCATGAATTCATTGAAAAACAACGGTTCCTCAAACAGCCACATACCTGGTGTCTCCTCAGGAATACGGGCTACAGTGAAGACTTGCCATGCATGCAAGACAGAAGCATAAAAAGCAGAAAGTCCAGTAAAGTCCACCTCCCCGGATTTCACGAGGAAAAGCTGCTTGTCGTAGCCCAAGCGGCCAACTCTCCTCAGGAGCAGTTTTGCAGTGTCCATCCAGCAGGGGCCACATCCATAGAGGAACCGTTGCGCAGTCTGAAGCCTAAAACAGGTGATCTTGGACTGTATGTCAACCAGGCCCTGTCCTCCCTCGGCAACAGGCAGGTAGAGAACAGCTGCACGCACCCAGTGTCGACCAGACCAAAAGAAGTCCACGATCATCTTCTGGACCTCCTCCACCAGGCTTCTGGGCGGTGTCAAAGCGATAAGTCTACGCCAAAGAGCCGAAGCGACCAGATTATTGGCGACCAGAACTCTTCCCCTATATGACAGCTGTGGTAGCAACCAATTCCATTTAGAAAAACGGGCACACACCTTCTCCTTAAATCCCTCCCAGTTCTTGCTTTCAAAGTCCTCAGAACCCAAAAACACCCCCAACACTTTAAGACCGGCTTTCCCCCACAGAAGACCTCCAGGTAGATGAGGAATGTCTTGATGTGTCCACTGCCCCACCAATAAACCCTCACTTTTGCCCCAGTTTACCCGCGCAGAAGATGCTTTTTCATAAATAGATAGAGTGTCCACCAAACACTTTACATCCCTGTGGAATGTGATGAAAATGTTAATGTCGTCTGCATAAGCAGACAAGACGAGTGGACGACAACTACTGGAGGGCCCCGGCAGGGTCAAACCACCCAGCTGAGTGTGCAACCTGCACAGCAAAGGCTCAATAGCCAAGCTATACAGTTGACCCGAGATCAGACAACCCTGCCTTATTCCCCGATGTACAGGGATTGGCCGACTCAGCCCTGCCCCCAACTTTACCAAACACTCAGCTCCAGTATATAACATATTAACCCATGTCAAAAAAAAATTGCCAAAACCAAACCCCTTAAGTGTGGAAAACAAATAGGGATGGTCAACCCTATCAAAAGCTTTTTCCTGGTCCAAAGACACAATACCAAACTTTAAATCACAACATTTACTAAGATTAAGAACATCACGTATGAGAAAAATCTTGTCCATAATGGTTCGATCAGGAATACAATATGTTTGATCTCTATCTATGATTACATCCAAAACATTTTTTAGTCTATTTGATGGGGCTTTAGAAAGCACCTTGTAGTCTGTGCAAAGAAGAGCAACGGGCCTCCAGTTTTTAAGCAAGGCCAAGTCCCCTTTCTTAGGCAGCAGGGATAGTACTGCACGCCGACAGGAGACAGGCAAAGATCCAGTTCTGTAACAGTCAATTAGAACGTCATAAAAATCTGATCCTATAATGTCCCAAAAGTGCTTAAAAAAGTCAGAAGAGAGACCGTCAAGTCCAGGTGCACGTCCCAGAGCCATTTGATTAACTGCTACAGTTAACTCATCCAAGGTCAGTTCGCAGTCCAGAGCAGCCCTTTCCTCTGGGCTGAGCTTGGGAAGACCCTCAAAGAGTTGATTTCGATATTCTATGCAGCATGGTTCTGCACCAAACAGGGCCCCATAAAAATCCACTGCATGGCTCCTCATCTCAGATGGATTTGTAGTTATTTGACCATGTGGGAGTTTTAAACAAGTCATCAATTTCTTTTTTGCGGCAGACTTCTCCAGATTGAAAAAAAAAAGACGTTGGGGCATCCATGTCCTTCAGCTGAGTAAACCGGGATCTAACAAGTGCTCTCTTCACTCTTTCCTGCAGCAAAGAGCTCAGGGCTGATCTCTTCTCCTGCAACAGGGGACCCGAGGTAGAATCCTGATCCCTAATCAAACTCTCCTCCAGCCTCTTAACAGTGTCCTCAAGTTCACAAACTTTGGCTCTGATGATAGCAGTCGAGTTTGCAGCATACTGCTGACAAAAAATGCGAATTTGCACCTTGCCAACCTCCCACCACTGTCCTAAGAAACTAAAACGAGGCTTTGTAGCCCTCCAGTGTTCCCAGAAACACACAAAATAATGACAAAAAGCGTTGTCTTGAAGGAGCTTATTGTTGAAATGCCAATATGATCTAGTTCTTTCCCCTGGTGAAATGATTAACATCACAGAGGCTAGATGATGATCTGTAAAACCGACAGGACTTATGTTACTATGAAGAATTCCTGGGCCAAAACTTTGAGAAACATATATCCTGTCTAATCTAGCAGCACTGACCATATTATCTACGACTCTGACCCAGGTATACTGTCTAGTGTTTGCATGTTTAATTCTCCATGTATCCAATAGGTCAAGCTGTACAGTGATATTTTTTAAAACTTGTGATGACTGAAGATGAGGTTCTGCATTAGTTTGATCCACAGTAAAATCTAAGGTACAGTTGAAATCACCAGCGACAATAAGTTGATCTTGGTGATAGTTCTGCAATTCATTTTTAAGTTTATTGAAAAAGGCAGTTCTTTCAGAACTCTGATTTGAAGCATAGACGTTAATCAAACAAAACACGGAATTCTCTATTTCTGCCCTAACAAAGAGCAGCCTGCCCTTCACTACCTCCACTACAGATAAAACTGTTGCATTCACAGATTCCCCAAACAAAATGGCTACTCCTGCACTAAAATTTGTACCATGACTAAGTGAAAAAGGGCCCTTCCACCACAAGCCCCAGTCCACTTCATCTGCTGAAGTGGTATGAGTTTCTTGCAAAAACAAAATGTTAAGATTTTTTTGTCTAAACAATTCACTAACTAGTCCCCTCTTATGATTGCCCCTCCCACCATTGATGTTTAGGGTTCCTAATTTTATGTTTTGCATAGAGAGATAGAGAAGATAGAAGGCAGGGAGAGACAGCAAAGAGCAGTAAATATATAGGAACACCGTGCTGTGCATACCCATGTAAGTTATTTCATCTGTCGGGTGCGTGTGACCTTTTTTCCTCCTGCTGATTTACGCAGGGCCGTTAGGTGTTTTTTAAGGCGAAAACGTTTTCTCTAATCCAGGAGGTCAAGGCCAACCCGTCTTTCCAGCACTTTAACAGATCTAATAAATTTATCGGCGTCACTGAAGTAATCAGTGACTTTAACTGCTCTTTTGTAGGTTTCGTCCAGGAAAACATTTATTTCATCCAGTGAATACAAGCTTTTGCTTCTACTGCAAGTTTCTCCAATAGACACAGTATCAGAATCAGAATCCATTTCCTCATCACAACTTAATTGACTGTTTGATAAAGCCGTCCCAGCTGATTGATCGTGATCTGCAGTTTCCTGAACGCCACTTACAGCAGCTGACTGGTGTTGTTCCGTCAGCTATTCAGAAACGTTAGCAGCCACCGGAACCACAGCTGCTGATTTTACAAGCTCTTTCTCACAGCTAGATTCTGATGCACCATCAGTGACTGTTTGGGCGTCATCACCAGCCACGCTCCCAACCGTAAGCTGGGCTGCGGGCGCCACAGCCGGGCTGTCCACACACACAGCAGCGGGTTCCGGAGCAGGACCGGCGGAAGGCCCCGCAACGTCATCTGTAGTAGCGGCATAAGCGGAGGCTGCACCGCTGGTTTCAGCTGCAGCATCATCAGAGCCTCCCGCACGTTGCTTATGCGGACAAGCGAACCGTTTATGGCCCACGTCTCCACATTCAAAACACTTCATTTGCCCTGAGCTCGCATACACCATGTAGGAACCGTCCCCATGTTTAACCCGGAAGGACACTTCTAGAGTTTGAGTGGGCGAGTCCAAAAACATGAACACCTGGCGCCTAAGTGATTTGACATGTTTTAATTTGCTATCCTTACATCCCAAACTCACAGTTCTAAACGGGCCCGCAAATTTCCCAAATCTGCGAAGCTCCGTCTCCAACTGCTCATTAGTGATGAAGGGAGGAACACCTGAAACGGTGATGCGCGTTGATGGAACAGATAACGGGGACACCTGCACATACGTGTCCCCGATTACAACACCGCTCCCAATCAGACTGTGGACATATTCCTCACCAGTCAAAAACACAACAACAGCTTTATTCATTCGTGAGGCAAAGCAGATCATATCATGTCCCACCTTCTCACCCACAGCAAGAAGAACCTCCTCCACAGCAACGCTGCTATCCGGTGGGACTATCCTCACTCCCTGCCGGATAGACGGAGGTCTATCCGGCAGCAAAACACCATCCTCCAGCAAAACGCCAAAAAAAAAAAAAAACCAAAAAACACAAACGCACTCAAAAGACTGAAATAAACTTACCTGAATATGCAGCCAATAACAAAGGATAAAGGAAAAGTCCAAACGTTGTGAAAAAGTATAATCCAAAACTCCTCACTCACACACCCAACACCTCCTCACTCACGCTGTCACTCGCACCCACCGGAAGCGGAAACGAGAGAAGAGAAGAGAAGAGAGGAGAAGAGAAGAGAAGGGAAGCGTTTGTACTTGACCCCTCTAAACTGGATGGACAGATGTTGATGAAACACAGACACACTCCCTTCAACTATCTTTAAGTGAGTGTGTGTTTGTGTGAGACAGAGGCCCCATTAGACTAAACAAAGACAAGGAAGCACCACAGATCCACCTCTCCCTGCAGTGTACATAAACTGCCCCTATGTTATATCCAGACAGAATATTTGAATAATTCCCGCCACATGAAAAGCAGAAGATAAGCAGAGACAAGGAGAGTTGGAAAATTACAAGATACAAACCATAGCAGTTGCGTCCATCCCCTCTAAAGCCAGTAGCGCACTGGCACTGGAAGGCCTGGCCCTCCAGAGGGATGCACTGGGCTGTGGTGTCACAGTCATGGTTCCCAGCGTAGCAAGGGTTAACCAGCTCTGGTCTTGAAGGCTCAGCTACAGATGACATAAAGGATAAAAGACAGTGGTTAAGTTTCAGGTTAAAAAAAGCACTAAAGTCAACTTACTTGGCATCTCATTTCTGAGGGGAGTTGGACTTGCATGTTTCCATCCCTTTTTAAGGGCATGGGACGGACTTTATACAATGAAGACTGAAATTTCAAGCTTTTTATTGTGGCGAGTAAAGCCAGTAACCAGAGGTATCTTAAAAATATAACATGTCATGGCCAGCAGGCAGCAAAAGATGGGTGTTGACTTTTATGCACAACAACTTTCCTGATGAGACCATGTTCTTTATCTCTTGTTTTTATCATATTGAATAAAACTGATAATGGACTCTCATGGTCTCTGCTTGAATCCAATAAGGGCCCCTTTACACAGACAGAGACTGTTGGGTGACCACTGACTGAGAGATCAAAAATTGGCCCTATCGCTCAGCAATCTCCTAAAGCCTCAAACAAGCTATTTCTGTGTAAATGTTTGGGAGATCGGGCAGCGTGGTGGTGGAGTGGTTAGCACTGCAGCAGCACAGCAACTCACCCTTGGCCGGGGAACCCTGAGTTCGATCCCAGCCCCCGACCAACAGTGATCTGTGTGGTGGTTGCATGTTCTCCCCGTGTCTGCGTGGGTTTACACCGGGATTTCTCCCACATGCCAAAAACATGCAAGTTAGGTTAATTGGCATCAAACTGGGGATTCTAAATTGTTAAGACGCCTCGTGCGCCATTACGCAGCGCACTGAGGGAGGAATGAAAAACCCACGAGCAGGAGTAGTTCCGTGCACTTTATTAAACATAAACCCCACAAAGAGTCCACCAAACAGTCACGACATAAACAGCAGGTTGAAATGATTGAAATAGTGGCCACCAGACAAACAGGGACGCCACCAGAAAAAACAGGGACGCCACCAGGACGCTCAACAGCTCGAGGAGGGAAATGCCTAGTGCTGCAGAGCAGCTATCAGCACGAGGAGAAAGGCAAACTTAACTTACGAGCTGAGATGATCCAAGGCAGTCCGTGCTGTCCGGAGGAAGAGGGCTAAACAGGAACAGCCGTTTATGTTAGTAAACCACAACAGTCTTTAGCGTAAGAGAAGACAAGTTCGTCAGGCTGAAAATACACGAAGGGAATGAAGGCTAACATATACAGAGGTACACGCTGCTGTGTAAGAAGCGCAATGCTCCGGCGATCTCTTCCTACTCTAACAGCGCTTAAGTAATAATCAAATTAATGAATTCAATTCAATTCAATTCAACTTTATTTATATAGCGCCATTTCACAACAACAGTCATCTCATAGCACTATCAACTGTAGGGGGGAACCCCCACAGTTGCAGAAAGACCCCAGCAATCAGGCGATCCCCTGTGAGCCAGCACTTGGCGACGGTGGAGAGGAAAAACTCCCTTTTAACAGGAAGAAACCTCCAGCAGAACCAGGCTCAGGGAGGGGCAGTCATCTGCTGCGACTGGCTGGGGGGTGAGGGGATAGAGAAAAAGAAAAGAACAGACATGTAGAGAGCAAACAGCACGATGGGGACTCAATCTATGGGAGAGAACAAACAAATGTTAATGACCAGCAAAAAAAAAAATATTTCATAGAGAGTGAGGAAAGGAGTGAGGCCCAGTGCATTACTGGAGGTCCCCCGGCTGACTAAACCTATTAGCAGCATAACTAAGGGAGGGTTCAGAAACACATGATCCCTCCCTAATTGTAGGCTATATCAAAAAGGTAGGTTTTAGCCCTATTCTTAAAAACAGAGATCGAGTCTGACTCCCGAATCCAGATTGGCAGCTGATTCCACAGGAGAGGAGCTTGATAACTGAAGGCTCTGCCTCCCATTGTACTTTTGGAGATTCTAGGTATTACAAGTAATCCTGCATTTTGGGAGCGTAGTGCTCTGTTAGGATAATACGGTAGTATCAGATCTTTTAAATAAAAAGGAGCCTGATTGTTTAGAGCTTTGTAAGTAAGAAGAAGGATTTTAAACTTAATTCTAAACTCTATGGGAAGCCAATGAAGGGAGGCCAGAACCGGAGAGATATGATCTCTCTTTCTAGTACCTGTTAAAACTCTTGCTGCAGCATTTTGGATCAGCTGAAGACTTTTTAAAGATGTTTTAGGACAGCCTGATAATAAAGAATTACAATAATCTAATCTCGAGCTAATAAAAGCGTGGATCAGTTTCTCAGCATCACTCTGAGACAAGATGCTCCTAATCTTGGCAATATTACGCAAATGATAGAAGGCAGTCTTAGAAACAAATTTAATATGTGAATTGAAGGACAAATCCTGATCAAAAATAACTCCAAGGTTCCTCACAGAGCTATTAAGAGAAAGAATAACCGCATCCAAACTGAAAGTTTGATTTGGAAAGGAATTTCTAAGGTTTTTTGGACCAACAAGAATGACTTCAGTCTTATCTGAATTTAATAGCAGGAAATTACAAGTCATCCAAGCTTTGATTTCCTTAAGACAGGCTTCTAACTTGGCTAATTGATTACCATCATCTGGCTTCATTGACAGGTATAATTGTGTGTCATCTGCATAACAATGAAAATGTATACAGTGCTTTCTAATAATGTTGCCTAACGGAAGCATATATAAACTAAAAAGAGTAGGGCCTAGCACAGATCCCTGTGGAACTCCATGACTAAGCTTTGAGTTGAAAGAAAACTCATTATTTACATGAACAAACTGGAACCTATCAGATAAATAAGATCTAAACCATTGCAACGAAGTTCCATTAAGTCCAACATAGTGTTCTAATCTATCAAGTAGAATATTATGATCGATAGTATCAAAAGCTGCACTAAGGTCTAAAAGGAAAAGTACAGAAACTAGTCCATTATCAGATGCAATGAGGAGGTCGTTAGTGACCTTCGCTAAGGCTGTTTCAGTACTATGATGGATTCTAAACCCAGATTGAAACTCTTCAAGTAAACCATTTCCCTGCAGGTGGTCAAATAATTGCGTAGCAACAACTCTTTCTAAGATTTTTGAAATGAAAGGGAGATTAGAGATTGGTCTATAGTTAGCTAAAGCTCCTGGATCTAGCGTTGGCTTTTTGAGTAAGGGTTTAATTACAGCCGTTTTAAAAGCCTGCGGTACATGGCCTAAAGTTAATGAAGAATTGATTATATGAAGAATAAAGCTACCAATAAGTGGGAAGACTTCTTTAAATAACCTGGTAGGAATAGGGTCTAAAAGACAAGTTGAAGGTTTGGATGAGGAAACTATTTTGTCTAACTCACAAAGGTCGATTGGAGTAAACTCATCAAGACAGACATCAATAGAAGGAGTTGTAGTAGTTACAGTATTTAAGTTAACTGTGGGAAGAATCTGATTGATTTTATCTCTGATGGATGAAATTTTATTATTGAAAAAGTTCATAAAGTCCTGACTAGTAAGCTCTAAGGGAATGCTAGGATTGACAGAGTCCTGACTCTTTGTCAACCTGGCTACAGTACTGAAAAGAAACCTGGGATTATTCTTGTTCTCTTCTATTAATGCAGAGTAATAACTCGTTCTAGCTTTTCTAAGAGATTTTTTATAAATTAAAAGATGATTTCTCCAAGCTAAATAGATTTCATCTAAATTAGTAGAACGCCATTTTCTTTCTAATTGACGAGTCTTCTGTTTTAAGGTACGAGTTTCTGTGTTGAACCAAGGAGTTAGAAATCTCTGATTAGACTTTTTCTTTTTTAAGGGGGCCACCAAGTCTAGAGTCTGATGCAGAGAAGCTGAAACACTATCCACCATGTTATCAATTACAGAAGGAGCAAGCTGTCTATAGCTTATTTCCGTTGTGTTGACACATGGCATAGAGGAAACAATCTGCATAAATTTGGAAACAGCATCATCTGAGAGGCATCTACTGTAATAATATTTTTTCTTTAGGAGCCAAATAGTCAGAAATAGTAAAATCAAAGGTTAACAGACAATGGTCTGACAGTACAGGGTTATGAGGAGACACTACAAGGTTTTCTATTTCTATGCCATATGTCAAAACAAGGTCCAATGTATGGTGGAGGTAATGAGTAGAATTTCCTACTTTCTGAGAAAACCCAATCGAATCTAATATTGAATTGAATGCCACATTAAGGCAGTCACTATCTACATCCACATGTATATTAAAGTCCCCTACTATAATTATTCTATCAGATTTCAGCACTAAATCAGCTAAGAAATCAGCAAATTCGGATAAAAATTCTGAGTAGGTTGATGGGGGACGATAAACTATGGCAAATAAAATTGGGTTTAACCTAAAATTGCTAAAGTGCCCAATACTGAGGACCAGGCCCTCAAAGGAATTATAACATGTTTTTTGCTTTACATTAACTAGTAATTTGGAATGGTAAATTGTTGCTACTCCTCCTCCACGACCAGAACTTCTGGGATTTTGACAGTTTAAATAACCAGAGGGAGTTGATTCATTTAAACCAACATAATCCTCTTGTCCTAACCAAGTCTCTGTAAGGGAAATTAAATCAATCTGATGATCAATTAACAAATCATGGACTAACAGAGACTTGGGAGTTAGAGACCTAATATTTAATAAACCACATTTAATTTTTAAATTATGAGGAGGAACAGAGGCCAAATCATTCAATTTAGAGGCTTTATGTTTAATTTGAGTTTTACCAATATTTTGCTTTATCACTTTGGGATGCTTATACATTATATTTTTATTCACTTTGGAGGGAGCAGACAACGATTCTCTGATGGGGAAGTCAGGGGCTAAGCTGAGGGGTGGCGGATGAAGAGGAGCTGCAGAGAGGCGTGTAAGACTGCGACTCTGCTTCCTGGTCCCAACTCTGAGTAGTCAGGGTTTTGGAAATTTGGATAAAAAAGATGCCAGATTGTTAGATAAATGAGAAGCACCATCTAAAGTGGGATGAATGCTGTCTCGTCTCATAAGACCAGGTTTTCCCCAAAAAGAGCTCCAATTGTCAATGTAGCCCACGTCATTTTTATGACGGAATAATGAGGGAAGAGATCAGCGGTGTGGGAGAGTGTGAACTGGATAAAACTGAAAACATGTGTGCATGAATAAGTGTCTGAGTATGTGAATGAGGTGTGTGTGTAAGTGTGTGATACACCAATAATGAGACACAGCTGATGACACTGACAGGAGGAGGGGGCGTGCCCAAGCTGTCAGGGAGCGGAGGACCCAAAGGGCTCCGTGAGGCACCTGATGGAAAACAAATAGTGAACCGCGCCAAAATAGCCACGGTGTTAGAACTGGGTTTGGGTCCTCCAAACCCAGTTTCATGACACTAAATTGCCCTTAGGTATTACTATGAAAGTGAAGGGTTGTCTGTCTCTCTATGCTGGCCCTGCGATGGACTGGCGATCTGTCCAGGGTGTACCCTGCC
This sequence comes from Pholidichthys leucotaenia, assembly GCA_020510985.1. Taxonomy (NCBI): domain Eukaryota; kingdom Metazoa; phylum Chordata; class Actinopteri; order Cichliformes; family Pholidichthyidae; genus Pholidichthys; species Pholidichthys leucotaenia. The sequence goes on along the minus strand of CM035845.1, from coordinate 276,418,302 downwards.
TCTTGCCCAAAAGATGCTGGGATAGGCTCCAGCCCCCCCACGACCCAAAAAGGTTTAAGCGGAAGAAGATGGATGGATGGATGTTTGGGAGATCACTGTACGATTTTCATGGTGATCTACAGAGAAAATGGTAAATGGCATTCACTTATATAGCACTTTTATTCTCATCTCTAGATGACCAAAGCGCTTTACAGATCCTGCTATCCACCCATTCACACACTGATGGCGGCATGCTGCCAAACATGGCGCTGTCCAGACCCACCAGGAGCAACTAGGGGTAAAATGTCTTGCCCAGGGACACAATGGCAGAAAAATCCTTGAGATTAGGAAAAATCGGTGAGACCAGTAGAGATCTCCGAGAGACCAGGAGAGATTGCTGAAGGATCATTAAGAGTATGTTAAGTGACCAAAGGTCATCTACAAGTTGTCAACCAGGATTTTTTAGAGCACTTCATGCTTCCCTCTATTGACAAGCTTTATGGAGATGCTGGTTTCATTTTCCAGCAGGACTTGGCACCTGCCCACACTGCCAAACGTACCAAAACCTGGTTTAATGGCCATGGTAGAGGGCACATGCGCACACAGCGACCAGCAGTGGGTGAAAAAAGTTTGACATCTGTGTCTCTGTTTTTATGCATTTTAATGTGTTTCAACGTAATTCTCTGTGTCGTTTTTGTCCTTGAATGTTTGCGGACTATATAACGAAGAGCTCCCTGGTTCCATCAGTATGGATTTACTTCTTGTTTTTGCACTGTCGTTTTTTTTCCTGCCGGCTCTTTGTCTTGGAGGTAAGCGCGATTGCGATCACGCCGGGAAGAATGCAGTATTCCAGAGACATGTTACTGCATTTAAACATGGATAATGCAGCATCTGTGTTTGAGTCCGTGCCGCAACTGCTGGACTTTATTTTAAGAGATTTTCATGAACACAGCAATGAAAAGAGAGACAAGAGTAGGAAACACGGAAAACGTGGAGGTGTAAGATTAAACCTGAGGAGGAGTCAGCTTAACCGCATTCCTCTTCCTCCCATTATTATGGGGAACGTACAATCCCTGAGAAATAAAGTGGATGAAATTCAAGGAAATGTACGATATCAGAAGGATTTCAAGAACTGCTGTGTCATGGCTTACACGGAGATGTGGCTTATGGCGCATGACCGGGATGCGGACCTGTGGATTGACGGCTTTGGAGCCCCACTTCGCTCGGATCGGCAGGAAGAGGTAACGGGGAAACGTCAGGGGGAGCAGCGTATGTTTATATATTAATAAACAGTACTGTACATCTGTCACGGTCAGAGAGTGCATCTGTACACCAGATGTGGAGCTTCTGTCCGTATCGCTACGCCCCTTTTATGTGCCCCGCGAGTTCCCCCAACTTTTCATAACGACTGTGTACATTCACCCGAGAGCGGATGCTGACTCCGCCTCCAGCACCGTCTTTGATGTGGTACAGCGGCTGCAGTCGATTTCCCCAGAGGCTCCAAATTTTATCCTTGGGGATTTTAATCATGTTTCTTTAAAGAAGACACTTAAAAACTTTTATCAGTATGTCTCCTGCCCAACCAGGCGAAAAAAGACATTGGACCTGTGCTATGGATCCATTGAGAGGGCCTATAAATCTATTCCCCTTCCTCCTTTAGGATCCTCAGGTCACAACTGTGTACATTTGCTGCCCACATATAAAACTGCTCTCAGAAGAGACAAGGCGAGGACCAGAGACATAAACGTGTGGACAGAGGATTCAGTGCACTGTCTCCAGGAATGCTTTAACTGTACGGACTGGGAGGTGTTCACACTGGCCTGCGGAGAAGATTTGGACTCTTTAGTGGACGTGACACGCTCATACATGGCTTTCTGTAGAGACATGATCATTCCACGTAAACGTGTCAAAATATAACCCAACAACAAGCCATGGGTTACAAAATCAGTTAAATCCTGCTTACAGAGGAAAGCACTTGCCTTTAAACTGGGGGTTGTTTCTGAGCTGCAGGTTGCCACAAAAGAGCTGAAGGCCAAAATTTTAAGAGCAAAACAGAATTATAAATCAGAGTTGGAAAGCAAGATGGTAACAAAGAAGCTTGGTCCAGCCTGGGCCAGTATGAAAACTATTGCAGGCCTTCAGAGCACAGAGTGCAGTAATCGTGTGTTTTTAGATGGTTTTAGTTCAGACACAGAGCTGGCTAATGCTCTTAATTGTTTTTATGGTCATTTTGACTCCTTTGATTTTAGCACAGAAACCCAAGGTTTGAAACAGAAACTCAAAGACAATCAGCACTTTAATATTGAGGTGCAGGATGTTAAAAGGGCGTTCTGTGCTGTAAAAGTGAACAAAAGTCAAGGCCCTTAATATATGTGGGTGCTTGGTAAAGTCCTGTGCACATGAGCTGAGTCCTGTATTTCACTACATTTTCAATAAGTCCTTACAGACACAACATGTGCCTAAGATCTGGAAAGATGCCGTGGTTCTCCCCGTTCCAAAATCCAGCTGTCCTAAAACGGTAAATGATTTTAGACTAGTTGCTTTGACTTCAATTTTAATTAAAATTTTTGAAAAACTGGTCAGATTTGAGGTCCTAAAGCAGACTGAGCATGCATTGGATCCTTTGCAGTTTGCCTATAGGCCTCACAGAGGAGTGGAGGATGCCACTGTCACTCTGCTTAACATGCTTTTTAAACATCTGGATTTTAATGGGACACACGCCAGGCTTTTATTTGTGGACTTTTCTTCTGCCTTTAATACAATCCAACCTCATATTTTAGTTGAAAGGCTCCTGCAACAATTTGATTTGAGTAATAATCTGGTGGATTCTGGATTTTTTAACCAACAGGACACAGAGAGTAAGGGTCAATGGTACATTGTCTGACCAAAAGTGTTGTTCTACTGGCTCTCCGCAGGGGTGTTTGTTGTCACCACTACTCTTCATCCTGTACACAAACGTGTCGGAGCAGACATGACAACAGAAACATTATAAAGTATGCTGATGATCCAGTTGTTGTCAGTCTCCTCCAGGATGGTGAGAGTGGCTACGGCCTAGTAGTTGATGATTTTGTTCACTGGTGTGAGGATTCCTACCTGCAGCTGAATATGACAAAAACTAAAGATATAATTATTGACTTTAGGAGGAAAACTCCCAGGCACAAAGTCACTGTAGGAAAAGGCCAGACACTGAATGTGTACAATCCTACAAATATCTTGGGACGATTATTGATAGTAATTTAAACTTTGAAGAGAACTGTGAAAGGGTGTGCAAAAAGGTTCAGCAACATTTGCATTGTTTAAGGAAACTTGCACGCTTCCAAACTGACCGAACCACAATGACAATGTTTTATCAGGCTTTTATTGAATCTGTTTTGTCCTTTTCTTCAGTGTCATGGTTTGGTCAGATAAAACTGAAACAGAGGAAATCCTTGGATCAGGTAGTTAGATGGTCCAGTCGTTTGCTTGGTGAGTCACAGCTGAGCCTGACATCCCTGTACACCAGACAGGTATAGAGGATTGCTACCTCCATTTTAAATGATGACTCCCACCCTTTGCACTGCCACTTTCAGCTTCTTCCCTCCAGACAGAGGTTTGCTGTCCCAAAAAGCAAAACCCAGCGCTACAAAAGCAGCTTTGTTCCTGCTGCTGTTAAAGAATTGAACAAGATGTAACAATATATTGCACATAAATTAGTTACCCATTTATTAATTTTATTTTATATTTACTTATTTTTGTAGGCTTTTTATTTGGGTTCTAAATCTTTTATTGGGTTTTAGACTTATGAGTTTTTAACCTCTTTGACGAGTCTTTAACTTTTTAATATGACCCTTCTCTCTTATCTCTTTGTTTTTTCTCTTATCTCTTTGTCCTATGTCCTGATTGGTGGAGCCTTGAGCACTTTTATCGTGTTTATAGTCAGCTTCATGTGTGCCTGTGTTTGTGTTCATGTTGAATGTAACTGTGGTTTGTAAATATGGATGTCACCCGACTGCAAAACAAATCTACCTACGGGTACAAATAAAGTAACCTGAACCTGATGGTATCACTAAGCTTTATTGGCCAGCAAACTCTCCTGACCTAAACCCCACAGAGAATCTGTCCGGATGCTGAGTGCGGTGTGCTCACCATGCTCATGCTTTCATGCTTTCAGTTCATTTTTGATCATTTCCTGTTTTCTTCTTCTCAGGGTTCTTATTTGACTTTGGTTTTGGATGTATTATGTGTTTTGAGTTTGCCAGTTATTTCTGTTTATAGCCATGGACAAAATTGTTGTTACCCCTCTGTTAATGAAAGAAAAACCCACAATGGTCACAGAAATAACTTGAATCTGACAAAACTGGTAATAAATAAAAAGTCTATGAAAATTAACCAATGAAAATCAGACAATGCTTTTGAATTGTGGTTCAACAGAATTATTTAAAAAAAAAAAAAACTCATGAAACAGGCCTGGACAAAAATGATGGTACCCTTAACTTAATATTTTGTTGCACAACCTTTTGAGGCAATCACTGCAATCAAACGATTTCTCTAACTGTCAATGAGACTTCTGCACCTCTCAGCAGATATTTTGGCCCACTCCTCATGAGCAAACTGTTCCAGTTGTCTCAGGTTTGAAGGGTGCCTTCTCCAGACGGCATGTTTCAGCTCCTTCCACAGATGTTCAATAGGATTTAGATCAGGGCTCATAGAAGGCCACTTTAGAATAGTCCAATGTTTGGCTCTTAGCCATTCTTGGGTGTTTTTAGCTGTGTTTTGGCTCATTATCCTGTTGCAAGACCCATGACCTGTGACTGAGACCAAGCTGTCTGACAATGGGCAGCACATTTTTCTTTAAAATACCTTGATAGTCTTGAGATTTCATTGTACCCTGCACAGATTCAAGACACCCTGTGCCAGATGCAGCAAAGCAGCCCCAGAACATAACAGAACCCACTTCATGTTTCACAGTAGGGACAGTGTTCTTTTCTCGGTATGCTTCATTTTTGCGTCTGTGAACATAGCGCTGATGTGCCTTGCCAAAAAGTTCCAGTTTTGTCTCGTCTGTCCATAGGACATTCTCCCAGAAGCTTTGTGGCTTGTCAACATGCAGTTTGGCAAATTCCAGTCTGGCTTTTTTATGATTTGTTTTCAACAGTGGTGTCCTCCTTGGTCGTCTCCCATGAAGTCCACTTTGGCTCAAACAACGACGGATGGTGCGATCTGACACTGATGTACCTTGACCTTGGAGTTCACCATGAATGTGTTTAGAGGTTGTTCTGGGCTCTTTTGTTACCATTCTTCATCAAGTGTCCTCCTGCGGCCATGTCCAGGGAGGTTGGCTACAGTCCCGTGGATCTTAAATTTCTGAATAATATGTGCAACTGTAGTCACAGGAACATCAAGCTGCTTGGAGATGGTCTTATAGCCTTTACCTTTAACATGCTTGTCTATAATTTTCTTTCTAATCTCCTGAGACAACTCTCTCCTTTGCTTCCTCTGGTCCATGTTTAGTGCAGTACACACCATGACACCAAACAGCACAGTGACTACTTGTCACACTTTAAATAGTCCGACTGACTGATTACATGTTTGTAGACACCTGTGATGTTAATTAGAGGACACATCTTGGTTGAACATGTCCCTATGGTCACATTATTTTCAATCTTTTCTAGGGGTACCATCATTTTTGTCCAGGCCTGTTTCACGAGTTTGTTTTTTAAAGTAATTCTGTTGAACCACAATTCAAAAGCATTGTCTGATTTTCATTGGTTAATTTTCATAGAATTTTTATTTATTACCACTTTTGTCAGATTCAAGTTATTTCTGTGACCATTGTGGGTTTTTCTTTGGTTAACAGAGGGGTACCAACAATTTTGTCCACGTGTGTATATAAGTTCGTGGTCTTAGTCTTATCCTGTCATTTACATTAGGTGTCCTGGTCTATTCAGTTTCTTAGCATAAATATTATCTGCCTGTTTGACATGAGCTCCTCACCTTTTCCTCCAGTTTACGTTTTGTAATATTGGTGTTAGTTTTCCAGTTTTTGCATCCCTTGGGTTTTGTATTTATTTTGTTCTCGCTTTGATATTTACTTTTCCCCTTTTACATTCTCTAGTGTTTCTTATTTTGCTATCATTCCATATTTGTTGTCAGTTACCTCTTGTCATATCCTGCTGTACTTTTACCTTGACAGTGGTCATTGTTTACCCCTGTTGTCATCTCAAGTTTGCGGTTCATCTCAGCTGTCAGCTGAAGTTGTTGAAGGCCACTATCAAAGCAACCTGGGCCTCCATAACACCTCAGCAGTTTCACAGGCTGATCACCTCCATGCTACACCACAATGATTCAGTAATTTATGCAAAAGGAGCCCTGACCAAGTATTGAGTGGGTACATGGACATACTTTTCAGTTGGCCAACACTTCTATTAAAAATAAATTTTTAAAAATTAATTTTATGTAATATTCTATTTTTTTGAGAAACCTAATTTTGGGTTTCCATGATCTATAACCCATAACCATCAACATTAAAAGAAATAAACACTTGAAATACATCATGGTGTGTAATGAATCTATATAATATATGAATTTCATTTTTTTAATTGATTTACTGAAATAAATCAGCTTTTCAATGACATTCTAATTTACTGAGATGCACCTGTATCTATCTATATATATCTATATCTATATCTATATCTATATCTATATATATATATATATAGTGGGACAAAAAAGTATTTAGTCAGCCACCAATTGTGCAAGTTCTCTCACTTAAAAGATGAGAGAGGTCTCCAATTTTCATCATAGGTATACCTCAACTATGAGAGACAAAATGAGAAAAAAAAAAATCCAGAAAATCACATTGAAGGATTTTTAAAGAATTTATTTGCAAATTATGGTGGAAAATAAGTATTTGGTTACCTACAAACAAGCAAGATTTCTGGCTCTCACAGGCCTGTAACTTCTTCTTTAAGAGGCTCCTCTGTCCTCCACTCGTTACCTGTATTAATGGCACCTGTTTGAACTCGTTATCAGTATAAAAGACACCTGTCCACAACCTCAAACAGTCAGACTCCAAACTCCACTATGGCCAAAACCAAAGAGCTGTCAAAGGACACCAGAAACAAAATTGTAGACCTGCACCAGGCTGGGAAGTCTGAATCTGCAATAGGTAAGCAGCTTGGTGTGAAGAAATCAGCTGTGGGAGCAATTATTAGAAAATGGAAGACATACAAGACCACTGATAATCTCCCTTGATCTGGGGCTCCACGCAAGATCTCACCCCGTGGGGTCAAAATGATCATGAGAACGGTGAGCAAAAATCCCAGAACCACACGGGGGGACCTAGTGAATGACCTGCAGAGAGCTTTGACCAAAGTAACAAAGGCTACCATCAGTAACACACTATGCCGCCAGGGACTCAAATCCTGCAGTGCCAGACGTGTCCCACTGCTTAAGCCAGTACATGTCCAGGCCCGTCTGAAGTTTGCTAGAGAGCATGTGGATGATCCAGAAGAGGATTGGGAGAATATCATATGGTCAGATGAAACCAAAATAAAACTTTTTGGTAAAAACTCAACTTGTCATGTTTGGAGGAGAAAGAATGCTGAGTTGCATCCAAAGAACACCATACCTACTGTGAAGCATGGGGGTGGAAACATCATGCTTTGGGGCTGTTTTTCTGCAAAGGGACCAGGACGACTGACCCGTGTAAAGGAAAGAATGAATGGGGCCACGTATCGTGAGATTTTGAGTGAAAACCTCCTTCCATCAGCAAGGGCATTGAAGATGAAACGTGGCTGGATCTTTCAGCATGACAATGATCCCAAACACACAGCCCGGGCAACGAAGGAGTGGCTTCATAAGAAGCATTTCAAGGTCCTGGAGTGGCCTAGCCAGTCTCCAGATCTCAACCCCATAGAAAATCTTTGGAGGGAGTTGAAAGTCCGTGTTGCCCAGCGACAGCCCCAAAACATCACTGCTCTAGAGGAGATCTGCATGGAGGAATGGGCCAAAATACCAGCAACAGTGTGTGAAAACCTTGTGAAGACTTACAGAAAACGTTTGACCTCTGTCATTGCCAACAAAGGGTATATAGCAAAGTATCGAGATGAACTTTTGTTCTTGAACAGATACTTATTTTCCACCATAATTTGCAAATAAATTCTTTAAAAATCCTTCAATGTGATCTTCTGGATTTTTTTTCCCTCATTTTGTCTCTCATAGTTGAGGTATACCTATGATGAAAATTGGAGACCTCTCTCATCTTTTAAGTGGGAGAACTTGCACAATTGGTGGCTGACTAAATACTTTTTTGCCCCACTGTGCGTGTATATATATATATATATATATATATATATATATATATATGTGTGTGTGTGTGTGTGTGTGTGTGTGTGTGTGTGTGTGTGAGGATAGGCTGAAAAGTTCATAGTGGTCAAATTTGACCAAATGTGGTTTATTTTTCAACCGCAGGGATCCAAGCACTGCAACACTGATGGAAGACGAGTGTGGACCAAAGGGGAGATTATGGGGTGGCTGTGGTGCAGTTGTTGTGTGGCCGACTACTGATCAGAGGGTCAGGGGTTCAATTCCTTCTCTGTCTGCAGTCTGCATGTCAAAGTGTCCTTGAGCAAGACACTGAACCCCCAGTTGCTCCTGGTGGGTCAGGCCAGTGCCGGTGCATGGCAGCTCTGCCACCATCAGAGTGTGAATGTGTGGATAGCAGGATCTGGAAGATCATTGATAGATCTTGTGGATTGTTCACAGATCACTGAAAGACTGTTGAGAGATCTGGCCATTTTTTTCATCATTCAAAGATGTCTCAACAACCTCCAGCTCTGTGTAATGGGGGTAGAAGAGCACTAAAAACCTCTCAAACACTCAGCAACCTCCTTGGTCACCCGAAAAACTCTCAATCATAACTCAGTGATCTGTCCTGGTCTCACAGTGATCTCTGAAGGATTTTTCAAAGATCTCTACAGATCACCAATAAAGTTGCAGAAAATGTTATTTTCAATCTCCCAAACATTTACACAGAAACGGCTTTTTCCAGGCTTTAGAAGATGGTTGCTGTGTAAAGGTGCCCATACTAACAAAGTAAGGGGGATTCTCTCATACTAATACTAGCATGTTCTTTCATGAGGCCCTTTGTTAATATATATGTACAAATGACTACAGTGTGTGGGAGGAATAAGGCACAAGAAGACAAATAACAGACTAAATCTAAATATGAACCCGATCAGGCACAAAAGGGAACAACTGCACTGATTGCACCATATCACATCTCCAGCACTGAGATGAATCCAGACCTGGATCATTCACCGGGCAAAGTTCAATGATTAGGGCAGTGACTGCAAGAGCACTTAACCAAACACACATGTAGGATCCCTCCAGACACATTCTCACAGGACGGTTTCCTCTTAAGGAGCGACTCCCTTTATGTTCTCTATAGCCGACATGTGGACGAGGTTAGATGCACATGTAGAGGAGAGAGAGGGAGAGGAGGGGGCGACACCGAGACAGAGGGATGAGTGAGCGGATGTGAGTCGAGGGTTTCCTCATACCACCACACAGACAATTTCAAAAACAAACCTCTGACTAATTTCCAGAAACAATCACATCAGAGCTGAGAAAACCCTGGAAACAGTAGAGAAGCAATGATAAAAGTAAGTAAATATGCTGAGATATGAGGCTGTTTGCTGCTGTGGGATCACTGGAATGCTGAAATCCTACTGGCTGTTACACAACTTATGAATGCTGCATTTTTATTTTATTTTTTTTGCATGTCTCTCAAATATCTACACTTGACACAGCTGAATTTTAAATACTAAATATCAACAGGCCTAATTGATGAAGTAATTTCCAATTTAGCTTCACTGTCAGAGGCATCGTACACATCAACAACAACAATACAGACACACATACGCAGCTCGCTTTCATCTCCCCGAGGCCAGAGAGTAATTTCAGCTCATTATCAGTGAGAGAGGGACTCTTCAAAGTTTGAACGAGGCTGGGGAGCAGAGGAGATGAGAGGGTGAGATACACGAGGAACAGAAAAACAAGAGGGATAATGAGAGAGGGACAGGGAAGCAGTGGGAGAGCCTGGGGAGGAGCACACACACACACACACACACACACACACACACACACACACACACACACACACAAACACACACCACGCCATCAAAGTGGTGACATGGAGTTTCCCACCTGCTGCCTTTTAGACAACTCCATCACACACACACACTGACTGACCAAATTTGCTCTTTTTAGATGCAAATCACCTACTCATGAGTGATATAAATCGTTCCATCCATCACCACTGACTTTTACTAGTGAACTTTGGCACATTGTAGTGTTTGAAGCAATCAGAGCAGCATTTAAGTGAGTAATCATTAGGATCAGAAACTCTTAGGGCCGTATTACTGCAGCAGTGTCCATAGTCAATTGTCAGAGGCACAGGGCACATTTATGGGCATTTCCAAGTTCATTTTGCTATTGAAATAGGGTAAAAATGAATTTTGCACCACAAAGTGCAAATAGGCTGTCCTAATGCTCTTTATTATTCATCAGAGGTGTGTTTGAGGTGTTACCTAAAGCTCATGACCATAGGTGAGGGTAGGAATATAGACTGAACGGTAAATCGACAGCTTTCCTTTCGAGCTCAGCTCCCTCTTCACCACAACAGACCAGTACAATGCCTGCATCACTGCAGATGCTGTTCCGATCCATCTGTCAATCTCTCACTCCATTCTCCCCTCACTCGTGAATGAGACCCCAGGATACTTAAACTCCTTCACTTGGGGCAGGAGCTTGTCCCCAACCTGGAGAGAACAATCCACCCTTTTCTGGCTGAGGACCATGGACTTGGAGGTGCTGATTCTCATCCCAGCCACTTCACACTCAGTAGCAAAACATTCCAGCAATGCCTGCTGGTAATTGTTCAGTGAAGGCAACAGGACAACATCATCTGCAAACAGCAGAGATGAGATCCTGTGGTCACCAAACATGACACCCTCCATTCCTAGATATCCTGTCCATAAAAATTACGAACAGGATCAGTGACAAAGGGTAGCCCTGGTGGATTCCAACTCCCACTGGAAACAAGTTCAACTGGCTGTTGGCAATATGAACCAAAATCTTGCAATGGTTGTATAGGGAGCGGATAGCTCATAACAACAAGCTCGATACCCCATACTCCCACAGCACCCCCACAAGAAACCACAAGGGATGCGTTTGAATGCTTTCTTCAAGTCAACACATGTGGACTGGTTGGGCAAATGCCCACAAGCTCTCGAGGACTCTCGAAAGGGTAAAGAGTTGGTCCAATGTGCCATCTCCAGGACGAAAACCACATTGCTCCTCCTGAAACCGTGGTTTGACCAACGGCTGGACTCTCCTCTCCAGTACTCTGGCATAGACCTTCCCGGGGAGGCTGAGGACAGTGATCCCCCTAAAGTTGGAACACACCCTCTGGTCCCCCTTCTCGAAGAGAGGAACCATGCCAAAGGCACTGTCCCCAACTTCCACACAATGTTGCAGAGGCATGTCAACCATGACAGCCCTACAACATCCAGAGCATTTCAATTCAATTCAATTCAACTTTATTTTATATAGCACCATTTCACAACAACAGTCATCTCATAGCACTTTTAACTGTGGTACAAGTGGTAGCCTTGAGGTACTCAGGGTGATTCTCATTCACTCCTGTGGCCCGGCCACCGAAGAGATTTTTAAATCACTTCGGAGACCTCAGTCCCTGTGATGGGCGAGTCGTTCGCCTCATCCTCAAGCTCTGCTTCCAATGTGGAAAGCGTGTCAGTGGGATGGAGGAGATCCTTGAATTATTCCTTCCACTGCCCGACAATATCCCCAGTCAAAGTCAGCAGCGCCCCATCCACACCATACACAGTGTGGGTAGGGAGCTGCGCTTCCCCCTCCTGAGTCACTGGACAGTTTGACAGAATCTCTTTGAGGCCGACCGAAAGTCTTGCTCAATGGCCTCACCAAAGTCCTTCCACACCCAAGTTTTTACTTCAGCAATCACCCGAGCTGCACTCCGCTTGGCCTGCCGGTGCCCCTCAGCTGCTTCGGGAGTCTCACAAGCCAACCAAGCTTGATCGGACTCCTTCTTCAGCTTGATGGTCCCCCTCACCACTGGTCTCCACCACTTGGTTTGGGGGTTGCCACCACGAGATGCACCAATGACCTTGTGGTTGCAGCTCTGGGCAGCCGTTTCAACAATGGAGATGGAGAACATTGCCCATTCAGACTCAATGTCTCCAGACTCCCTCGGAATGTGGTCGACGTTTTTTTGGAAGTGGGAATTGAAGACCTCCCGGACAAGGAGCTCAGCCAGATGTTCCCAGCGCACCCTCACTATACTTTTGGGTCTACTAGGTCTGAATGGCATCCTCCCCTGCCATCGGATCCAACTCACCACCAGGTGGTGATCAGTTGATAGCTCTGCTCCTCTATCTGAGTGTTCAAGACATATGGTTGCAGGTCTGATGAAATGATAACAAAATCGATCATTGACCTGTGACCTAGGGCATCCTGGTGCCAGGTGCACATATGGACACCCTTATGCTTGAACATGCTGTTCATTATGGACAAACTGTGATTGGCACAGAAGTCCAATAACTGAACACCACTCGGGTTCAGATTGGGCAGGCCGTTCCTCCCAATCACCCCCCCTCCAGGTTTCACTGTTGTTGTCCACGTGCGCATTGAAGTCCCCTAGTAGGACAATGGAATCCCCAAGAGGAGCACTCTTCACCACCCAGCCAGAGACTCCAAAAAGGGTGGGTACTCTTAATCATCATTTGGCGCATAGGAACAAATGATGGTCAGGACCTGTTTCCCAACCTGAAGGTGCAGGGAAACAACCCTTTCATCCACCGGGGCAAACTCCAATGTAGAGGCAGCAAGGCGGGGGGGATACAAGAATACCTACCCCTGCTCACCACCTCTCACCCTGGGCAACTCCAGAGTAGGCCAAGCTCCAGCCCCTCTCCAGGAGATTGGTTCCGGAACCAGAGCTGTGTGTTGAGGTGAGCCCGAGTATACCTAGCTGGTATCTCTCAACCTTGTGCACCAGCTCAGGCTCCTTCCCCACCACAGAGGTGACATTCCACGTCCCAAAAGCCAGTTTAGGAAGCCGGGGATCAGACTGTGAAGGTCTCTGCATTCAACCACCACCTGATCCACATAGCACCGGACCCCCATGGTCCCTCCTGCAGGTGGTGAGCCCACTGGAGGGCAGACTCGTGTAGCTCCTTCGGGATGAGCCCATGGACAGAAACCTGGCCATCAAATGCTCGCCATCGAGCCCCTGCCCTTGGCCTGGCTTCAGGGCAGGGTCCCGGTAATCCCATGCCGGGCGGGTACACTTAATCCTTGTTCTAGTATTCATCATGAGAGTCTGTTTGATACGTTCTTAGTCTGGCCCTCCACCCAGGACCAGTTTATCTTGGGTGACCCTACCAGAGGAAAATTGCCCCAGACAACATACTGTAGTGCCTGGGATCACTAGGGCTTGCAACCCCCCCCCCCCCCACCACGATAAGATGACGATCCATGAGGGGGTAATTAAAGTATAAACAACAAAAAATAAAAGAAACTAAATTATTAAAATCTACTGTGATGTGGGGATCTAAAAATATGATTATTAATTTTACTTTGAAATCTATTCTTTTCATATCCCCTTCAGATCTGTGAAGACTGGGTTTACACTCCAAGATCCATCCTGCATTGAGATGTTCTGAAGGGAAGAGGTTGTCAGTGGAGGAGCCATCCCTGCTTCGTTGTGGATTTCAGCTCTGAAGACCTCAAGTTCCATACCTCCATACTCTAACATGCATTCAATGTAATTTATAATGGCTGTAATGGCTAATTCTTTTATTTATCTTTTTTAAGTTCTCAGCAAGAATACAATGTTGGTCATTTTTTGACAACTTTACTGAGTATTTAATTCTAAATAAATCACTGTTTAACAGGAAAGCTTTTGGCAATCCTGTTTTTCTTGTGGTATTACATAGAATAGCATCACTGTAAACTATGGAAAAAGCAGCTACTTTAAAATCTGTACTTCCTCACACAAGTTTCAGCGCAAAAAACCTCTAAAAATGTCACAACTTTTTTGTCACAACCACAAAAATAGCTGATGAAATCCTGGAAGGACTGAAATAGAGTGAGAGTACGTCTACATGCTTCATGCATTGAATTTGTTCACTTACTCTGGGTTGTTAACTTGACACCACACACCCTTTGCACTAAAGAAAGCACTCACTTGTTAGCACTTTGTGAAATCATAAGTTAAATAATAAAAAGTGCATTATTGTAACTGATTTTGGGTCAGTTCTTTATGTGATAATTTATATATTAACAAAGTTAGAGTATTCCCGTTGCAATTTGCAGCATTAGGTCTCTAAGATTTTTTTTTTTCCTGCTAAGTAAAATGGTTGTTAAAATGGTAATTTCCCCTAATTGAATCGGGATCAAATTGAAGCGAATTAAATCAGAAGTGAATCAATTCAGAACCTGAAGATTCTGGAAATTAGTGATGATTCCCAGCCCCACTAATATGACAGTGTTTAAATGGGGGGACAAATCTGTTTTGCACTGAGGACAATGTAGGCTTGTTCACAAAGGGAAAATGTGTTTAAGGGGAAGAAGCTTTTAAGGAGCTTTTTAACTTCCTTCTCCACAGCCCTGCTCACACTGGGGAACTGGGCAAGGTCCATTAATCTCCTCTGCTGAATGCAGAATTGTTGCTTTTTAGCTCAAAACAACTGTCATTATACTTTAAATGTGAATCATCCTGTTAAAAGAATGATAATAGATGAGGTTAAAAAACTGTAAATTGCTGTGTCTTCAAATAGTTCATATTTAACTATCCTCATTTAACAGAAAGCAACAACTAAGTGTGTGTTTTTCATTAATCGGGCCGTGCACGCATGAACGGAGATGAGATATGATGATGTGATATGATGACAGACACAATACATTAGTATGTGGACAGAAGAGAGGTCACCACACCTCCTCCATGAACCACATCCAAACCAGAAAGCACACAGTCTACTGTTATGACTCCCCATGCGCTTTTACGCAGCGCATGGAGGAGTGAGGGAAAAGGATGGATTTACGCGCTGGGTACACCACAACACATTTATTAACATAAAGACAAAACAGTTCCAAAAAGGTGAAGATTTACAAAAACACATAAACACACTTACAGTTGGTGTCCGGGGCCGGCATTGCCCAGCAAACGCAGGTGGAGAAACAGATTAGCCACAATGGCGTCCCAGAGCTGACATCACTCAGAGGACGCTGGAATCCACGGCTAGACGAGGAAGTGGCCAATCTGTAACTTTGATGAATATGACGAGGCACATACAGCGATTAACGTCCGTATAGCACACCTCAATGGTCCAGCAATGCTTGACTGGCAAAGGCCGCCCAAGTCCAAGCACTACTGGAACAACAGATTGGGTGCACCTGGGTGAGGCGCGGGAAAATTAGTGACAGGAGTGGAATCAGCTGGCTGTCAGGAGAGAGAGGGGGCGTGGTCAGACTGGCAGGTGCTAGGCAACGCCCACAAGAAAGTAGGTTAAAGCGGCTGTATAACAGCTGCTGGCCAGACAGTGGCTATGAGTGAGGAAACAAGGACAAAAGACATAGAAAACTCAAAAGATAACACAATACACAAATATACCAGTAACCCAAGCCACAGAGAACAGTCAGAATTGAGCCTAAGAACAACACCGGCTCTGTTCGTGACAGAGCCCCCCCGCCACCCCCCCAGGGGTGGAATCCAGACACCCACAGTAACATCATAAGGAAAGGGAACACACACACACACACACACACACACACGCGCGCACACACACACACACACACACACACACATACACACAATCCCCAAGAGGAACAACAACATGAACCCAGGTGGGAGGTAGGGGGAACAGGAAAGAAGGGAACACAATACCTCGCCCAGGGCCCACAAATACCCCCCCCCCCCCCCAAGTCCAAAGGCCAAGAGGCTTGGGAGGCCGCCCAGAGTCCCAGGCCCAGTAGGCAGTCCGGCGAACTGTGTCCGGTGGCCTGCCGGAAAACACGGGCCATCTGGCCCAGAAACTCAGTCCCTCCGGCAGTCGGCCAATGTTGTAGAGCCACCAGGACCAGGGGGGTGGAGCAGGAGGTGGCCTGTCCACCAGGAGGCTCTCTGGTGGGTGACCGGACCATAGAGAGGGAACCCCCACGGCGTCAGACTGGGAGGAGATGGGGACCACGACGGCATCAGGCTGTGGAGTAATGGCCCCGGTGACCTCAGGCTGACCGGCAGCACCCTTGATGGTCCTGGTCTGGGACACAGCTGCGCCCGCGGTGGACCCCTACCGTGCCAACGCTGCAACTACAGTGGCTCCTGGCTGGAGCTCTGCAGCACCCGCGGTGGATCCCGGCTGGAGTTCTGCAGCACCCGCGGTGGTTCCCGGCTGGAGCTCTGTGGCACCCGTGGTGGACTCCGGCTGGAGCCATGCAGCACCCGTGGTGGACTCTGGCTGGACCCATGTAGCACCCGCGGTGGACTTCGGCTGGAGCCATGTAGCACCTGCAGTGGACTCTGGCTGGAGCCATGTAGCACCCGCCGTGGAACTCGGTTGAGCCCCTGCTGCCCCCGCAGTGGACTCCAGCCGGAGCCTAGCTGCACCCACGGTGGAGCCCGGTTGGGCTTCTGCTGTCCCCACGGCAAGCGGGCCAACCCACAGGAGCACCAGGCTGAGGAGGCGGTCGATGGGGGGAACCCCGATGACCCTGGCAGGAGGAGCTGGAGCAGCGGCATCCTCCGCAGGTCGGACCGGACTCACAACAACCTCTGGTGATGGTGCACCCTCTCTGGTGACCCTAGACGAATGCTCAGAGACAGCAGGAGAAAAAGGATGGTTAGGGTCGCCGGCAGTGGCGAAGCCCGGTGAAGTGATTTCAGATGCAGCCAAGGGCTGCACCTGACTCCCATCACCGAGAGCCAAGCAAGATCTCTCCAAAACTGACATTAGAAAAACAAGAGAGAAAACTTGCCTGAGCTCGAGCTCTAACACCGTCCAGAACTTCGTTGATCCCAACGATGAAGAATCGGGCCCAGCCTCCAAAAGGACCAGCTCAGGCTCCCATTCTGCTGCGGTTGCCTCCGCAGCTGGCAAAATGGTAATAACAGTCCTTATGTCCTCCAGTGAAGTATCCCCCACTGGAGATGGATCCAGCGAGGGGGCTGAGGACTGGCTCCGTGCAGGCTCTGGAGCAGGATCCTCCAGGGCTTCAGGCTCCTCCATCATCCGGTGGCCAGGTTCCAGGGCCGATGGGCACTCAGGGAAAATAGGAGGAGACACGGAGAGGGAAAAAAAAAATTAAAGTTTGCAGCTGGAGGAGAGAACCCAGTGGACTGCTGAAACTGGGCCTCTCCCCCGGGAGACAGGCAAGATTCAGTATTATTAGATGGTATTGAATGATACAATACTTGCCTGTCATCCTGGTCTTTGATGTTGGCAGCTGCAGTAGGCGAACAGTCATCCCCCTCCGTGTCTGCGGTGATCTGGCTCCTCTCCAAGGACAGTGGAGGAGCCGTCTCCATGGCTACAGAGGTGGGAGTTCCCGGGGCAGCCCTAGCAGGCTTCACGACAGCTGAAGGAGAGATTGTGGCTGCCGAAGACGAGGAGGGCCTTTCCCAGTGTCTCCTGGCGGGATGACGCTACCTCTGGGCGGCCGACGCTGATGGCGAAGCGGGTGAGGGAACAGAAGCAGGCTGTGGAGCGCGTTCTGTTTGGGCTCCATGAGGAACGCTGCTCTCCCCACACCCAGAAACATGCGCTGGAGCGCGTAGACTGAAGCAATCAAGTCTGCATACTGAGGGTAATTCCAGAGTCCCTGCTCCACTTCGCCTTGGGTCCACAGGCTTTGTGGGCCCCGTCCATGAAGGCTTGGATAACAGCCGCCCCCCACTCCTCCTCCACCGTGGGTTGCCTCATCACTAATCTCCTCCGGCCGGCATGGGAGTGATGCGCCGAAGGCATGGTCAGGCAAAAACAGGTGGGTGAGGAAGAATTACAAAATGGGAAAAAGTGATATGAGGGTGTATCAGCTAAATCCTTTTTGCTGGCTGGACCATTCTGTTATGACTCCCCATGCGCTTTTATGCAGCGCATGGAGGAGTGAGGGGAAAGGATGGATTTACGCGCTGGGTACACCACAACACATTTATTAACATAAAGACAAAACAGTTCCAAAAAGGTGAAGATTTACAAAAACATATAAACACACTTACAGTTGGCGTCCGGGGCCGGCATCGCCCAGCAAACGCAGGCGGAGAAACGGATTAACCACAATGGCGTCCCAGAGCCGACATCACTCAGAGGACGCCGGAATCCACGGCTAGACGAGGAAATGGCCAATCTGTAACTTTGATGAATATGATGAGGCACATACAGCGATTTAACGTCCGTATAGCACAGCTCAATGGTCCAGCAATGCTTGACCGGCAAAGGCCGCCTAAGAACAAGCACTGCTGGACAACAGATTGGGTGCACCTGGGTGAGGCGAGGGAAAATCAGTGACAGGAGTGGAATCAGCTGGCTGTCGGGAGAGAGAGGGGGCATGGTCGGACGGGCAGGTGCTAGGCAACGCCCACAGGAAAGTAGGTCAAAGCGGCTGTATAACGGCTGCCGTCCAGACAGTGGCTATGGGTGAGGAAACAAGGACAAAAGACATAGAAAACTCAAAAGATAACACAATACACAAATATACCGGTAACTCAAGCCACAAACAACAGTCAGAACCAAGCCTAAGAACAACATCGGCTTGGTTCGTGACAGTCTACTGCAACGGTAAGTCTGCTAATAAAGTAATACTAGCAAGTGTAGCCTATCGTCATATTATAATTAAATTAAATTAAAATAATTACATTTTATATTAACACATTTTCTGTCTATGGCGCAGCAGCGCTCCCGTCAGCTCACCACCCTCTGGCGGTGAAGTTTTTTTTCAAGAAAATATTCAGTTTAGATGTGACAAATTCCAAAGGCTGTAACTTGAAAGTGGTAAGAGATAATGGCTTATTGTCAATTAGAAAGCTGTAGAATATGATCCAAAATTTGAGATAGGCATAAATTTACACATCTAATTTGCATAATGTGACAGCAGCCATATCAAATTGTATAACTTTCAGTCAAAAGTGGACTCTGGACATATTTACACAAAAGATGGTTTTGGTTTTGGTTTTTTGTCTTTGTTTTTGTTTTGTTTTTTTGTTATCTTATCTTCAAAGTATATGAACCAGAAAATCAGTAGAATGTACACAAACAAATAAATACATTGGACCTACCGGCACACCATGTGTCTTCATTCATCTATTTTCGTCATCTCCGGTCCTTATTTCGTCTTCTGCCAGTCATTTTTGCTTTCTCTCCCACATCCAGAAAGTCTCACATGAATCTTATGATTTATTCCACCTCAATTTTGGTTACATAGCACCGCCGAACTGGCGCTATTTTTCTCTGTCGTCATGTGCAGCTCCGTCGATGGCAGACGAAAGTGTGCATGCTCCAGCCCATCTTCTGCTGTCACAAAAGGTAAATATTTCCCTTCAGAAGCTAAATAATCTCTTTTTAGAATCATAGTTGGCAAAATTTGGAGCAAATGCTTCCTCCGTGTGGAAATATTTGTTGGGATGGAGCCTTTGTTTACATTCTCTTCTTAGAGTTCCCGGAAATGATGTTTGAGGTGGCTCGTTTGGGTGAAGTCCTCCAGTCCTCCAGTGAAGAGCAGTAAGCTATACGTGTCTGACATCTTGTGATGTGAAATGCTTGGTACAACTGGGTTTTCTGTGCCTTTTGGACACATCACGTGACAGGTGTGGACCTGCGACTTAGGCAGTAGGTGACACACATGTTTTATGACAGCCGGACAATTAAAGGGTTAAAATAATAGAAAATTCCAGTGCATGCTGTGTTTCCTCATGAGCTGCTGTCAGTATGTAGGAGCTACACAATTTCAAAACATCCCGCTGAAATAACATTGACAATGTGTTTCTGAGGACAGACTTCCTTTATCCTGATCAAAAGTGCATTGTCATAACATGCACCAAAATACTGATGCGCATGAGATTGTGTGCTGCCATACCTCTTTCAAATGAGCCACCTCCTCCCAGCACAAACCCTGCACACTGTCTACTGGTAATGAGATGGTGTGATGCAAAGCGTAAAAAACAGACTATGCACTGACAGAAACTAACAAAAGCACTGGTGCAAGGTGGGAAGCGCGGTGCAAAAGCCCACTGTTGACCATCATAATAGGGCCCTAAATATCTTCCAAAACCAGACCATCAGTGACTGAGTACTCATAGCTCATTCTGGCATAATGAACACATCATGACGTCACTAAGACCGTTGAACTGCATCTCTCTATACACACATGCGCACAGCTCAAAGTTGAAATGGCACATAATACAGTATATCCTATGACCTTTGACCTTGTACATAACCTGAATCACTGTGTGTGCGTTTGGTGACCATCCAGGCAATTGCCTAGGAGGAGCAGTGACAGACAAACAGTGTCATGGCATAGTTCAATTCACCGTTGCTGGAATAAGTGGAAAAAAAATATTTTTGAATCATAGCAATTAATTAATTAATAACTAAAAGTTTCAAAGCCACAAAGAATGGATGTCCCATATAGATATTAGTTAAACAGGTCATGTAGGCATTTTTACAGCCACTGTATATAAAAGAAAAATGCCATAATTTTCTAATAGTTTTTACTGCTATCACTGCCCTTCTATGCAGTTAGTCAATGAATATATAAAATTTCATTTGAAGTTGCATCCTTATTTGTGAAAACTAATATTTAAATGTAGAGAGAAAAAAAACAGTGTTCCTGAGCCAAAGCAAATCTTTATTTCCACCATCTATTATGCTGTGGGGAAAGATTTATTTCTGATTTTCTGTTACAGAAATGGGTCTAACCTGCAGTCCTTTGCACAAAAAAAACAAAAAAAACCCCAAAAACTAGATTAAAAAAATGGAGAGAATAGGCCACAGTTCATATAGATCAGGGGTGTCAAACTCAATCCATGGAGGGCCAAGACCCTGCATGTTTTGCTTCTACCCAGTGTCATCAGCAGGTGTTTTCACTGATCAGCAATCAATGGGAAGAAATTCAGTGAAATCGCATGCTGAAGACACTGGGTGGAGGTAAAACCTGCAGGGTCTTGGCCCTCCATGGAATGAGTTTGACACCTGTGATATAGATAGATAGATAGATAGATAGATAGATAGATAGATAGATAGATAGATAGATAGCCTTTATTGTCATTATACAAACAAATGTACAATGAGATTTAAGCATCTCCTTCAGTGCAACATACAGTATGTAAAAGAGAAAAATAAAAAGCATAAAAACAATAAACTCCTGCAATAAATAATGTATAATGTGTACAATGTACGTAATCTAAGATAAAATAAGTCATATATACAATATAAAAATAAAAATATTAAAAAGACTGCACAGCATTCTGGACCGTAAATGTCAATTACACAGTGATGTGTTTAGAGGTATACTGAGAGGGTCAGGGAGGGTTGGACTGAGAATTCAGAGCCATGATGGCTTTTGGAAAAAAAACTGTTCTTAAGTCTATTTGTCCTGGCTCTGATGCACCTGTAGCGCCTCCCTGAGGGCAGCAGGTCAAACAGGTCAGCTCCAAGGTGGTAGATGTCCTTGATGATGTATTGTGCTCTCCTAAGGCAGCGGGCGGTGTAAATGTCTGTCAGGGAGGGGAGAGGGCGGCCGATGATCTTCTGTGCTGCCTTTACTACCCTCTGCAACCTCTCCCTGTCTACCATTGTGCAATTCCCATACCACACTATAATGCAGTATGTGATCAGACTCTCAATGGATGAGCGATAGAAGGTCAGCAGCAGGGTGGAGTTGAGGTCGTACTTCCTGAGGACTCTCAGGAAGTGTAGCAGCTGCTGAGCCTTCTTAATAATCGCCGAGGTGTTGTCTGTCCAGGAGATGTCAGAGGAGATAAGGACGCCGAGGTACCGGAATGTGTGGACCCTCTCCACACACTCGCCGTTAATGAAGAGGGGGGCTGGGTTGGTATTGGTCCTCCTGAAGTTGACAATGATTTCCTTGGTTTTCTTGGTGTTCAGAGTCAGGTTATTTTCTAAACACCAAGTTGCCAACTTCAGGACCTCCCCCCTATAGGCTGTCTCGTCCCCTCCAGAAATGAGTCCAACCACCGTGGTGTCGTCAGCAAACTTCACGATGAGGTTGTTGTTGTAGGCCGGACGACAGTCATAGGTGTAGAGACAGTACAGGAGGGGGCTCAGCACACAGCCCTGTGGGGAGCCAGTACTTAGCGTCTGTGTGGAGGAGAAGTAGGAGCCAAGTCTCACAGTCTGGGACCGGTTAGTGAGAAAGTTCTTTATCCAAGCACATGTGAGAGGTGGGAGACCAAGGGTGTTCAGTTTGGTAATGAGAATGTCCGGGATAATTGTATTGAAGGCCGAGCTGTAGTCCATGAAGAGCATTCGGACGTAGCTGTGCTGCCGCTCCAAGTGGGACAGCGCAAAATGGAGGGCTACGGCGATGGCATCTTCAGTGGATCGGTTTTCACGATATGCAAACTGGTAAGAATCAAGGTCCGGGGGAAGATGGCTCTTAATGTGCTGAAGAAGCAGTCTCTCGAAGCACTTCATAATTACTGGGGTGAGGGCCACAGGACGGTAATCATTTAGGCTGGTGGTGGGAGACTTCTTTGGTACCGGAATGATTATGGCAGATTTCAGACAGGACGGGATGACTGCCTGGGCCAGGGAGAGGTTGAAAATCCTGGTAAAGATGGAGGTGAGCTGGGAGGCACACGTTCTAAGCACCTTACCAGGAACTCCATCTGGGCCGGCAGCCTTCTTGGGGTTCACTGTCAGGAGCACCCATCTCACGTCATGCTCACTGACAGTGAAAGTGGTGGTGCAGGAGCTGGGTGGGGGTGGGGGCAGGGCTGAGGCTGATGAGTGCTGCTGTTGAGTTATTTCAAAGCGAGCAAAGAAGCTATTTAGCTCCTCTGCCAGCGGTGCACTCTGGTTCTCTGATGTTGTAGCACAACCTCTGTAATTACCTCCGCCAAGGAGGTTATGTTTTCATCGGCGTTGGTTTGTCTGTCTATTTGTTTGTTTGTTTGTTAGCAACATAACTCAAAACGTTATAGACGGATTTTCATGAAATTTTCATAGATTGTCAGAAATGGGGTATCCTACAGATGATTAGATTTTGGTGGTAATCCGGATCACCATCCAGAAGAAAACCGCCATTACAGAAAATGCGATTTTCGTGAATAACTACTGAACCACTAATCCTATCATTGTCAATCCAATTGCTAGTCATATGTTTTCATGGTCAAGGAATCTGAAAACGTACACACAAACACTGTATGGGGGGAACTGTGGCGCTTGACGGAGGTCTGCGCTCTCCGAGTGCTTTTCTAGTTCGTGATGTTTTGAATTCCCTGCCACACCTCCCGTATGTTGTTACGAGACAAGTGGGACTCTATTCTCATCTTGTAGTCCACTTTAGCTTTTTTAACTCCTCTTTTCAGATCGGCTTGAGTAGACCTATAAAGGTCTCTGTCACCTGATCTGAAGGCAGCATCACGGGCTCTGAGGAGTGTACAGACCTGGCTGGTCATCCAGGGTTTCTGGTTGGGAAAAACCCTAATATTTTTGTCCACAGTCACATTACCGATACAAAACTTAATGTAGTCCAAGGTTGTATCAGTGGATGGTTCCAACTCCTGTTGTCCAAATAAATCCCAGTCTGTCTCTGTGAAGCAATCCTGCAGTTTGGAGAGAGCGTTGTCAGGCCAAGTTGTGACAGTCTTTATAGTAGGCCTGTCTCTACACCTGAGGGGGGTGTAGGCTGGGGAGAGCAGGAGGGAAAGATGGTCCGACTGGCCGAGGTGGGGGAGGGATATGGCTCTGTATGCGTGCTTGATGTTAGTGTAAACATGGTCTAAAATGTACTCCCCTCTAGTAAAACACTTAACATGTTGATAAAATTTTGGGAGTACGGTTTTCAGATTGGCCTTATTAAAGTCTCCTGCGACTATGTGGACACCATCAGGATGAGCCTGCTGATGTTTGTTAATGGTGTTAAGCAGGAGGGAGAGCGCCGTATTTACATTTGCACTGGGTGAAATATACATGGCCGTGATAAACACTACTGTTAGCTCTCGGTAGAAAAAAAGGCCGACATCTTACAGACATGTACTCGAGATCGGGAGAGCAATATCTGTCTGTAATAGTCCCATTGTTACACCAGTTATTATGCACATACATACAAAGCCCTCCCCCTCTACTCTTACCGGAGTCCTTAGTCCTGTCTCAGCGTAGCAACGTGCGGACCGCTAGCTGCATGCTAGCGTCGGATATGTCCGGATGGAGCCAAGTTTCGGTGATAATCAGAACACAACAGTCACGAACATAGCGATTACCGGCAAGTTGTAATTCCAAGTCTTCCGTTTTATGCACCAAGGATCTGGCATTGGAAAGATACAGGCTCGGTAGAGGTGGCTTATGTGGTTGTCTCCTTAGCCTTAGCATAACACTGGACCTGCAGCCCCGCGTCTGCTTCCTCTCCCTCCTCCGTCTCCGTCTTCGCTGCCTCCACGACCCGACAACAATCCAGGGAGAGCCCGGTGGGCTTGCTATGTCGACTGGGATGTTATGCTTGTGGTGAAAAACACTCACAACTGTGCCCTTCAGAGGTAAAGTGGGCTATCCCACAAAACCATTATTTTGAGAAAATGAGCTCTAAAGTTGAAATATTCTCAAAAAATCAGTGTGCCTATATCATTAAAAAGTTGCCCCCTATAATTACCTTCAAGGTGTGACTTAAATATGAAAATATATTTAAATCACATAAACTTTAGAGCTCATTTTCTCAAAATAATGGTTTTGTGGGATAGCCCACTTTACCTCTGAAGGGCACAACTGGTGTCTGATGCTGGTCTCCAATCTCAAGAATATATCATTAAACCTCCCATATCCCTGATTTTCAACTCTGTTTTCTTCCTGGTCATTAACATTCATGACACCTTTATCTGATTGGGCTTTTTTCAGATAAAACAGAGTTGCCAACTTTTCAGAAAAGCTTGGAGTGAGATTTAGAGGGATTGAGACAAGGGTGGTAGGAGTGCAGTGAGCTTACTTGCATGCAAGCAATACACATAAACCCTTATTTTTTCTAATGCATGTACTTCTTTACCTCAGAATAAGTTTTAGAACAAGTTTAGACTGCTTTACGCTGCCTTGAGCACTCTTATTGTGGAAAAATCTGGAGAAAATCAGCACAATATTGGCAGCAGTTTCTTCATTTTGGAGTGAGAAATGAGGGTTGTGGTGTGAGAGACAGAGGGAAAGAGAGTGAGACTCACTCCAAAAGAGTGAGAGTTGGCAACACTGGATAAGTGTGAAACTACCATGCTAACTTCTAATACTAACTGCTAAGTTATGCTTGACCTGTTGATCCCCATCTCACCACAGCTGCCATTTGTACAAAAAGCAAGACAGCAGCAGCTCCAGCAATAAAAACTAAAACTGCCAAAATAACACAGTCATAGACAGCACATCATACACATCTCCATCTTTTATAAGAGTATATTAATGCTAGGCTAAAAGTTCAGCAGCGACCACCTCCAGTTATAGCCTCACTGATAAAATATTTAGATAATTTACTTGTAGGTCTGAAACACAGCACAAAGGTGTGGAGGCAGTAGCATCCCAAAGAAGTACAGTGCTGTGAAAAAGTATTTCCCCCTTCCTGATTTCTTATATTTTTGCATATTTGTCACACTTAAATGTTTCAGATCATTCATTCATCTTCTTCATTCATTCATTCATTCATCTTCTTCCGCTTAATCCTTTTCGGGTCGCGGGGGGCTGGAGCCTATCCCAGCATCTTTGGGAGAGAGGCAGGGTACACCCTGGACAGATCACCAGTCCATCGCAGGGCCAACACAGAGAGACAGACAACCATTCACTCTCACAGTCATACCTAAGGACAATTTAGAATCCCCAGTTTTGATGTCAATTAACCTAACTTGCATGCTTTTGGCATGTGTGAGGAAACCGGAGAAATCCCGGAGTAAACCCACGCAGACACGGGGAGAACATGCAAACTCCACACAGATCACTGTTGGTCGGGGGCTGGGATCGAATCCAGGATCCCCCGGCCAAGGGTGAGTTACTGTGCTGCCGCAGTGCTAACCACTCCTCCACCGCGCCGCCCATGTTTCAGATCATCAAACAAATTTTAATATCAGACAAAGATAACCCGAATAAATACAAAATGCAGTTTTCAAAAGATGATTTCATTTATTAAAGGAAAAAAGAAACTATCCAAACCTACCTGGCCCTATGTAAAAAAGCAATTGCCCCTCTTGTTACATCATGAATTAACTGTGATTAACTATATTTTTTGGAAAGCTGAGTTCAGTTTCGTAGCTACACCCAAGCCTGATTATTGCCAAACTTGTTGAATCAAGAAATCATTTAAATAGAACCTGTCTGACAACCTGAAGTAGGCTAAAAGATCTCAAAAAGCAATACATCCCTTTGTGATCTAAAGAAATTCAAGAACAGATCAGAAACAAAAACCCAGAACAATGTCTAAAGAACTGCAGGCCTCACTTGCCTCAGTTTGCACACTGGTCCATGATGGAATAATAAGAAAGAGACTTGACAAAAATGGCATCCATGGGAGAGTTCCAAGACAAAAACCGCTGCTGGACAAAAAGAACAAAAAGACTCGTCTCACATTTGCCAGAAAACATCTAGATGATCCTCAAGACTTTTGGGAAAATATTCTGGCGACTGACGAGACAAAAGTTGAACTTTTTGGGAGACATGTGTCCCATTTTATTTGGCATAAAACTAACACAGAATTTCATAAAAAGAACATTGTATGAACAGTCAAACATGGTGGTGGTAGTGTCATGGTCTGGGGCTGCTTTGCTGCTTCAGGACCTGGACAGCTTGCCCTAATTGACAGAACCATGAATTCTGCTCTCGACCAAAAAATCCTGAAGGAGAGTATCCGGCCATCAGTTCATGAAGCCCTCCAATGTGACAGAATTTAAACAATTCTGCACAGAAGAGCAGGTCAAAATTCCTCAACAGCGATGTAAAAGACTCATTGCCAGTTGTTGGCACCAATGGTGTCACAACCAATTATTAGGTTTAGGGGGCAGTTAGGGGGCAATTACTTTTTCACATAGGGCCAGGTAGGTTTGGATAGTTTTTTTCCCTTAATAAATGAAATCATCATCTAAAAACTGCATTTTGTATTTACTCAGATTATCTTTGCCTAATATTAAAATTTGTTTGATGATCTGAAACCCCTCATGGATCGTCACCTTATCGTGGTGGGGGGTTTGTGTGCCCTAGTGATCCCAGGAGCTATGTTGTCCGGGGCAATTTGCCTCTGGTAGGGTCACCCAAGACAAACTGGTCCTGGGTGAAGGGCCAGACTAAGAACGATTCAACAGACTCTCATGATGAATTCTAGAACAGGGATTCAGTGTACCCTGCCCGGTATGGGGTTACCGGGGCCCCACCCTGGAGCCAGGCCTGGGGGAGGCGCTCAATGGCTAGCATCTGGTGGCCGGGTTTCCAGCAATGGGACCCGGCCGGGCTCAGCCCGAAGGAGTTACATGGGTCCGCCCTCCAGTGGGCTCACCACCTGCAGGAGGGACCATGGGGATTCGATGTTATGTGGATCAGGTGGAGGTCAAAGGCGGAGACCTTGGCGGTCTGATCCCACGATTCCTAAACTGGCTTTTGGGGATGTGGAATTTCACCTCTCTGGTGGGGAAGGAGAATGAGCTGTGCATGAGGTTGAGAGATACCGGCTAGATATAGTCGGCATTACCTCAACACACAGCTCCGGTTCCAGAGAGGGGCTGGAGCTTGGCCTATTCTGGAGTTGCCCTGGGTGAGAGACGATGAGCAGGGGTAGGTATTCTTGTGTCCTACACCTTGCTGCCTCTATATTGGAGTTTTCCCTGGTGGACGAAAGGGTTGTTTCCCTGCACCTTCGGGTTGGGAAACAGGTCCTGACCATCATTTGTGCCTATTTGCAAAATGATGGTTCAGAGTACCCACCCTTTTTGGAGTCTCTGACTGGAGTGCTGGAGAGTGATCCTCTTGGACACTCCATTGTCCTACTGGGGAACTTTAATGCGCACGTGTGTAACGACAGTGAAACATAAAGGGGGGGATTGGGAGGAACGGCCTGCCTGATCTGAACTTGAGTGGTGTTCAGCTACTGGACTTCTGTGCAAACCACAGTTTGTCCATAACAAACACCATGTTCAAGCATAAGGGTGTCCATATGTGCACCTGGCACCAGGACACCCTACGTCGCAGGTTAATGATCGATTTTTTTATCGTGTCATCAGACCTGCGACCACATGTCTTGGACACTTGGGTAAAGAGAGGTGCAGAGCTGTCAACTAATCACCACCTGGTGGTGAATTGGATCCAATGGCAGGGGAGGATGCCATCCAGACCTGGTAGACCCAAATGTATAGTGAGGGTGTGCTGGGAACATCTGGCTGAGGCCCCTGTCCGGGAGGTCTTCAACTCCCACCTCCGGAAGAACTTTGACCACATTCTGAGGGAGTCTGGAGACATGGAGTCTGAATGGGCAATGTTCTCCACCTCCGTTGTTGAAGCAGATGCCCAGAGCTGCGGCCGCAAGGTCGTTGGGGCATCTTGTGGTGGCAACCCCCGAACAAAGTAGTGGACACCAGCGGTGAGGGGGGCCATCAAACTGAAGAAGGAGTCCTATCAAGCTTGGTTGGCTTGTGAAACTCCCGAAGCAGCTGAGGTGTACCGGCAGGCCAAGCGGAGTGCAGCTCGGGTGATTGCTGAAGCAAAAACTTGGGTGTGGAAGGAGTTTGGTGAGGCCATGGAACAAGACTTTTGGTCGGCCTCAAAGAGATTCTGGCAAACTGTCCGGTGACTCAGGAGGGGGAAGCAGCTCCCTGTCCACACTGTGTATGGTGCGGATGGGGCACTGCTGACTTCGACTGGGGATATCGTCGGGCAGTGGAAGGAATACTTCGAGGATCTCCTCAATCCCACTGACACGCCTTCCACAGAGGAAGCAGGGCTTGTGGATGAGGGGGACGACTCGCCTATCACAGGGGCTGAGGTTGCCAAGATGGTTAAAAATCTCTTTGATGGCCAGGTCCTGGGGGTGGACAAGATTCGCCCTGAATACCTCAAGGCCCTGGATGTTGTAGGGCTGTCATGGTTGACATGCCTCTGCAACACTTCATGGAGGTTGGGGGCAGTGCCTTTGGCATGGCAAACTGGGGTGGTGGTTCTTCTCTTCAAAAAAGGGGACTGAAGGGTGTGCTTCAACTTTAGAGGGATCACACTCCTCAGCCTCTCTGGGAAGGTCTATGCCAAGGTACTGGAGAGAAGAGTCCGTCTGTTGGTCGAACCTCGGATTCAGGAGGAGCAATGTGGTTTTTGTCCTGGCCGTGGCACAACGGACCAGCTCTTTACTCTCTCGAGAATCCTTGAGGGTTTGTGGGAGTGTGCCCAACCATGTGTCTACATGTGTTTTGTGAACTTGGACAAGGCATTCGACCGCGTCCCTCATGGTTTTTTGTGGGGGGCGCTTTGGGAGGATGGGGTATCGGGCTTGTTGTTACGAGCTGTTCGGTCTCTGTACGACCATTGTGAGAGTTTGATTCGTATTGCCAACACTCGGTCGGACTCATTCCCAGTGAGAGTGGACTCTGCCAGGGCTGCCCTTTGTCACTGATCCTTTTCATAATTTTTATGGACAGGATTTCTAGGCACAGCCAGGGAATGGAGGGTGTCATGCTTGGTGACCACGGGATCTCATCTCTGTTGTTTGCAGGTGATGTTGTCCTGCTGGCTTCACCCAGCAATGACCTACAAGTCTTACCGGGACGGTTTGCCGCTGAGTGTGAAGCGGCTGGGATGAGAATCAGTACCTCCATGTCTGAGTCCATGGTCCTCAGCTGGAAAAAGGTGGATTGTCCTCTCCGGGTTGGGGACAAGCTTCTGCCCCAAGTGGAGGAGTTTAAGTATCTGGGGGTCTCATTCATGAGTGAGGGGAGAATGGAGCAAGAGATTGACAGATGGATCGGAGCAGCATCTGCAGTGATGCAGACATTGTGCCGGTCTGTTGTGGTGAAGAAGGAGCTAAGTCCTAAGGCAAAGCTGTTGATTTACCAGTCAATCTAAGTTCCTACCCTCACCTATGGTCATGAGCTTTGGGTAATGACCGAAAGAACGAGATCGCGGATACAAGCGGCTGAAATGAGCTTGCTTCGTAGGATTGCTGGACTCACCCTCAGAGATACGGTGAGGAGTTCAGTCATCCGGGAGAGGCTCAGAGTAGAACCGCTGCTCCTGCACATTGAAAGGAGCCAGTTGAGGTGGTAGGGGCATCTGATCAGGATGCCTCATGGACGTCTCCCACTTGAGGTATTTCAAGCACGTCCCTCTGGGAGGAGACCCCAGGGCAGACCCAGGACTCACTGGAGAGACTATGTCTCCCAGCTGGTCTGGGAAAGCCTTGCTATCCTCTTCGAAGAGCTGGAACAGGTGGCTGGGGAGAGGGAAGTCTGGGCTTCTCTGCTTGAACTGCTGCCTCTGCGACCCGAAAGAAAGCGGTAGAAGATGGATGGATGGATGGATGATCTGAAACATTTAGGTGTAACAAATATGGAAAAACATAAGAAATCCGGAAGGAGGCAAATGCTTTTTGCCTGTAGCTTTGTACATTGTTGCTTTAATGAGAAACTTTAACTTTGTTTCGGTCAAGCCTTTAGTTAGCGTTAGCTAGTGTTACTGGTTGCTCTGATGTTAACAGGCTGTGCTCAGGTCCTGCCTGGGGTCAGAGGGGAAGTTCTCCAGCTAAAGTGTTTTGTGTTCTGGGAGGATGAGGGGGTGATGTAGGGGTCATGATGGTGAAACAGGTGCCTCTTCAGTGTTTGTCTTCCAGCAACTGATAACCAGCCATGTCCAGGTCCGCTGTGCTCATCAATCAATAACTCCACGGAGGCGGATAAAAAAAAACATTTTGTCCCCAGATAAGAAGAATTTGCTCTGTTTTTAAGGTCAACTTGGTGCTAGCCTTGGTCTCAGAGAAACTTTGGCCATGGATTCTGTCAACAGCATGCCAAATAGCACAGAGATGGGACTTAAATTAAGAAGTGATTTTTTTTCCATAGTGAAGTAGGGAAAATAAATCTGGAAGACCGTCAACTGGCTGGAGCTGTGAAATAACTGAATCGGCTAAAACTGAAACATGATGAAAATAGCAGAGAAAGAGCAGCTGCATGTTTCAGCTCCATCTAACCTTCAACATCAAGCACCACTATAGGTGGGAAGGAAAGAGTGAATTGGAAAAGGCTACATTGTGTTCTTTGAATGCACCTCACTTTGCTCCACAACAACGCTCTGCCTCTGCTCCTTCACCTGGATTCGCTGATGCACATGCAAACATTTTAGAGGCCGGTTTTGGAAGGAACTCTGAGGGTAGGGGATGTGAGTTTTTCTGTTTTATGGTTCCACAAACTAACTTTGTCTTGCTTTGGGAACACTGTAAGGCCTTAACAAATAAAAAGTGCTTAATGGAAGTGAGTTCAACTAAAGCAAGGAAAGGCAGTGCGTTAGGAAACAAGCAGTAAGATTTTAACAATTTCTGTGTAGGTAACATGGGCGCTGATGTAGAAAACAGTCCAGAATCTAAAATATATCCTTCAGTGTTTCTACCTGTGACTTGAATGACCTCCAACAATCTTTGCTTCTTTTGACATTACGAGGCAGCTATTCTGCTTGACAATCAATCCCTGCAGAAAATCTGCCTGGGATATTGTTTCCCAGAAAATGTAAATTTCTCATCACACATGTTTAACCCATACAAAACCCATGATCCCCAAAGGCCCTTCCAGCATTGCTCTGGGTGTACTGTTGTGCGTGAGCATGTCACAACCTTTTTAATAACCGGGCTGACATCTAAATGACAGAAACTTGGTCTGGTTGGAAAAAAAATCTGTCTGTCTTAAATTCCTCACCTCTCGAGCTTCCTCTTCTCCCTCTGTCCCTATCTGGTTTTCATCAGATAGAGAGGGTAAAGAATGCATGGCCACTATGTGTTGACAGAGGGAGAACATGACATCTCCAATGCTTTATTTCGAAGCACTCATGGCCAGTAAAACTCTTCCTCTGGTACCTGACCGCTGAAGATGCTTTGCACTTCTTCTGGTTCTGATTCTCAGGTGAAAAATCTTTAACTCTGTGCAAATTTAAAAAATTATTAGAAAAAATGTATTTTTAATCTTTGCCAATCAGGTTAATGTTTTAGGCTCTGTTTATTTTGTTTGTTGGTGGGTGTTAACAACATAACTCAGAAAGTTTTGAACAGATTTTAATGATATTTTCAGGAGATGTTGGAAATGGGCCATGGGCCAATCAATTAGATTTTAAGGATGATCTGGAACACTGGGAAGGTCTATGCCAGGGTACTGGTAGAGGAGAGTCCGGCCGTTGGTCGAACCTCGGATTCAGGAGGAGCAATGTGGTTTTCGGCCTGGCCATGGCACATCAGATCAGCTCTTTTCCTCTCGAGAATCCTCAAGGGTTCAACCAGTCTACATGTGCTTTGTGGACTTGGTGAAGGCATTTGACCATGTCCTTCATGGTTTTTTTGTGGAGGATGTTTCAGAAGTATGGGGTATTGGACTCGTTACGAGCTATACGGTCCCTATACGACTGTTGAAAGATTTTGGTTCGTATTGTCAATACTCAAGTCTGACTCATTCCCAGTGAGAGTTGGACTCCACCAGGGCCACCCTTTGTTACTGATCCTGTTCATAATTTTTATGGACAGGATTTCTAGGCACAGCCAGGGAACAGAAGGTGCCATGCTTGGTGACCACAGGATCTCATCTCTGCTGTTTGCAGATGATGTTGTCCTGTTGGCTTCATCCAGCAATGACCTACAGGTCTTGCTGGGATGGTTTGCTGCTGAGTGTGAAGTGGCTGGGATGAGAATCAGCACCTCCTAGTTTATGGTCGTCAGCTGGAAAAAGGTGGATTATCCTCTCCGGGTTGGGGACAAGCTGGGGTCTCATTCACGAGAGAGGGGAGAATAGAGCGAGAAATTGACAGACGGATCAGAGCACAGATTGGAGCAGCATCTGCAGTGATGCGGACGTTGTACCAGTCTGTTGTGGTGAAGAGGGAACTGAGCTCTAAGTCAAAGCTGTTGATTTACCGGTCAATCTACGTTCCTACCCTTACCTATGGTCAGGAGCTTTGGATAATGACCGAAAGAATGAGATCGTAGATACAAGCGGCTGAAATGAGCTTTCTCCGTAGGAATGCTGGACTCACCTTCAGAGATAGGGTGAGGAGCTCAGTCATCTGGGACAGGCTCAGAGTAGAACTGCTGCTCCTCCACATCGAAAAGAGTCAGTTGAGGTAGTTTGGGCATCTGATCAGGATGGCTCCTGGATGCCTCCCACTTGAGGTGTTTTGGGCACACGCCTTCCCACTGGGAGGAGACCCCGGAGCAGGTGGCGGGGGAGAAGGAAGTCTGGGCTTCTCTGCTTGAACTGCTGCCTCTGCGACCCGGACCTCCGGAAAAGTGGTAGAAGATGGATGGATGGATGGATGATCTGGACCTCCATCTGCATTCATGCATTAATTACTGGATTTTCTAGAATCTTTGCAATAAAAAGAGCACTAACGTTCTGCAAAGTCACTTCAAATTACAAAAATATGCAATTTTCAGTGCTATGTAACTGTCAGTGCATTTACCTTCAGTGTAATTAAAATTAAATTAAATCACCCTTTATTGTCATTCAACCATACAACCAATCATGTACAGTAGAACAAAATTGTGCTTTATCCTATCTACAGTGTCAATCACACACACCCCATGTGTAGAATCAGAAGGGCCGCTGCCATGCAAGGCGCTGCCACAGATTCCCCTCCTCCATTCCATTATCGCTGAGCACCAAGCTGGATGGCAGGAAGTTCCACTTTTATATGGTCTTCGGCATGACCCGGCCGGGATTTGAACCCCTGCCTCCCGGGTGTGGGGTGGATGCGCTACCAACTGAGCCACCACTCCAGTAGATGATGATAGAACTGAATTTCCCTCCTTGATTATTCATTGTGAAGAGTCTCTAAGGGTAGTATCTCATGGAGCGGCAAATGCTGACAAACGTAGAGATTTGGGGATTTGCAAACTTGTCTGATGAATGTTAATGAAAATCAAGTTAGTATGTCATGGATCGGTGAATGCTGAGGAACGTTTTGTCAGGGTTCGTAAAAGGCTGCAAAACAGTTCACACAGTTTTTAAGGTAACAAGCAGTTTTGTCATAAAGGCTCTTAAACAGTTGCTAGTGTTCAGTACTTGGTGAACCAAAAAGAACTTTAGCGACACATGCTACAACCTTTTGCAAATGATTACAATTATTTTGCAAACGTTTACAACTGTTTGCAAAAAAAAAGACATTTGCACAAAAATTTTGAGCATGTTCAAAACTTTTTTGGAAATAAGAAAAACTGTGTGGGACCTTAAAAACTGTTTGCAAACTGTTTTGCAACCTTTTACGAACCCTGACGAAACCCAACAATCAACAATTCATGACCATTTGTGAGATACAGGCTTAAAGTCTGGTAGTGTTTATCTGAACATGGATCAGCAGTATACTGTCATCTTACTGGTTCATCAGCGACCAGAGAAAAGTTCAAATCTTTTCAACTTTCTAGAACCACGCCGAAAACCTGTGTGTGACATGCACAAGCAGGAAATCTAACAAGCATAAGTCTTGCATGCTGCTTTCCAAGAAGAGGGCTCACATATCACCTCTTCATGCTGGTTCCATTGAAAGTAAACAGATGGCGTGTGGTGCCACCTTTAAGATTTGTACATACTCCACAAGAAAAGAAAAATTTGTTCATTTTCTCGAGGTGGCAAGAACAAAAACAAGGGTAGTTCTGGCCAGGACATTTCATACTTCACGAGAAACTCAAGTGCAGAAAAGGAAAAGAGGAAGACCACAGAGAAGAATCATGGAAGTAGTGAAGGAGGACATGAAGAGGGTTGGTGTTACAGAAGAATGCAAGGGACAGGGTGAGATGGAGGTGGAGGATCGACTGTGGTGACCCCTAAAGGGAGCAGCCAAAAGAAGAGGAGGTGGAGGAGGAGGAGGAAGAGGAAGAGCAGAAGAAGAAGAAGAAGAAGAAGAAGAAGGGTCAGGGAGTCACTGGTTGCAAGCAAAAGAGGAGCAGATGATCTCCAAATCCGCAAACTGTAGGGATTTTTTTAGGGAGTAAAATGGTCTCTGGTTTTGTCAGGAAGATTGTACAAAAAACAAAACAAACAACAACAAAAAAAAAACCAAGACTTGGCAAGTTGCAAAGTGGCTTGCAGGTGTGCAGGTGTTGGAAACATGCAAAATCTGTGCAGATGAGATCTGTCAAATGGATACACAGAAGAGCGTCATCTGAGTCTTAGGCTGACAGCCACAAATGAAATGAGCTGTAATCAGCTGATCTACTATTATGGGATGAAAAAACCTTTGTGGCCTTCCATAAAATTATAGTTTCATCAGCAAAACTGAGAGCGATTTGACAGAATCATTTTATTTCTGCCACTGCAAATATAAAAAACATGCACCACAATAATAATGAAGGTGTGAATATGAATTAATTCTTTAGTTTCTCATTTCAGTTTAATAAATAACAGAACTAAAAGTGAAAAGCTGTGAACTTTGCCTGTCCACAAACAGCAGAACTTGTTACATTGAGGAAACACATGCAGTCCAAATCCTGATCCCACCAAACCAAACCAATTATCCAAAATGCTGTTCCATGGTTTTGCTTTTTGTGTTTGTGGGAAAAACAAGAATCTACACAACCCAACAGTGAAGTGGACGTTTTCTTGTCACACTTGTTTGCATCTGATTGAATGCTGTTGGTTTCCTCTGCACACCGATTTCACTGCCAGATCAGCTCAAAATGTTGACACTTGTTCAGATTCATATCACACATGCCAATCAACTAAAACCCTCAATTTTTTAAGTCAGCTGTGACGCAAACTGTGGTTAGAATCCTCCTTAATAAAGTGCTCTGCAGCTTTTGGTAGACGATGAAGGTCCAGGCACAGCAGGGGTAACATGGACATTTTGACAGTGTTTTTCTATGGTTTCAGTGTGTAATTATCTCCATCTAGAGCCTACAGTGTGTGTGTTAAAGCCTGTGCTCAGTCCACCTCTGCGCTGTGGTTTGGCTGACATTTCTGGGGCAGCACTGCAACAATAACTAGGTGGTCTGGTTGCTAGCTGGGCCTCTGGGAAGGAAAAACCTCACGTTTTCAACGCCTCTATTATGTCAGCCCACTTAGAATCTGACAGGGATGGTCTGGAATGGATTTAGGCAGTCAGTCAAACCCGCTGCTGTCAGTATAATGTGCCGATATTAACCTTCTGTTGAAGCTCAGAGGTCTACAGTGATGTAGTGTCTAACCATCTTTAAAAATATGTTTTGGGTTATAAATTTTGTTGTTATTGTGTATTATTTAATATTTGACATAAACTCATGACTGTTTAGGTTATTGTGTTTAATTTTAATTGATTAAATCTGCTCCTATTTCAATACACCCGTCCCTTCCTGGAGGTAGAAATGACCTAAAACCAGACAATCAATGATGGAGTAGCTCATTAGCCTGACAAAACCACCCTGAGAGCTTGCAGATCTCCTGGCCCATGACCCTGACCTTCACATTGAGCACAACCTGGATGCAGACCCACCTGAGGATCTTTATGGGTGAGTTTGGTGAGCATTGGGACAACAGCCAGAGAGTTAATTAACGTTATCAGGTGCATTACAAAGACCCAATAAACTTGCCTCTGATAGCGTGAAAGCAAAACTTCACTGCAGTTTCCTCCCAGAAGCCAGAGACATGCATGTTGGGCTAACTGGTGATTCTAAATTGGCCCTTGGTATCTGTCTCTGAAAGTAGAGGGTTAATGGCTAAGTGCTTTGAGCCATCTTTGAGATTAGAAAAATTGTTATACACAATAAAGACAAATCTTTATCCCTTAACACATTTTAATCGGTGAACAAATAGCCTTGGATGCGGTATGCACTCTCTGGGTGCCTTCTAGTTCCAGCGATCAAACATCTTCTAACTACAGAAACTGAAGACGACTATGAGACTAAAACATTGAAAACTACCCTTCTGAAACCTCTCAACAGATATTTAAACTTGTGGGTGATAACCCTCATCACCCATGCCAACCAGGTGGTGTGGATAGAGCAGTCGGTGCTGTCTGCCAGCCAGCTGTCTTTGTCTGTGTTCTAATTCGACAAGAAATGAGGCTACGGCCACCAAACCTGGTACACAGGTTCACAGTGACACTCTGACCTCTGACTATAGGATTTGGGTCAACAGGTCAAAGGTCAAGGTTTTAACGCTAAAGTGCTGCAGAAGGCGAGCGTCTGCATCTTGGTTTACTACATTCTAGTTGGAAGTTAAGCACTGTTATAAAAACAATTATGACTTTTCACTTATTGTTAACATATAATCTAAATAAGACACAGTATTTTGCTTTCAGCCTTGCCA
The DNA here is from genome assembly GCA_020510985.1 of Pholidichthys leucotaenia. Classification (NCBI taxonomy): domain Eukaryota; kingdom Metazoa; phylum Chordata; class Actinopteri; order Cichliformes; family Pholidichthyidae; genus Pholidichthys; species Pholidichthys leucotaenia. The sequence continues at coordinate 276,380,606 of CM035845.1, read as the reverse complement.
GCCAGACTGAGTAAAACTGTTTAAGCTAATTATTACCCAGGCCAACTTAAATCATGTGGGTAGAGCGGTTGGTGCCACCTGGGACCGGCAGGCTATCCGACTATCTGTCCGTGCTCTAACTCAACAGGGAATGAGGCTACAGCCACCAAATTTGGTACGGAGTTTGACTTTGGGATTAGCATTTATAGCTATACTTTTTAGGTCAAAAGGTCAAGAGTCAAAGTCACAGGATCATAAAATTTCAACATCCAAAAAGGTGGGGAACTAGGGCTGCAAAAGGCAAATGTCTGAATCTTGGTTGAGTGCATTCTAGCTCATACAACAATGTGGCTAGAATTGTAGATTACATAAATAGAAAACATTTACCTTTCACTGACCTAGTGACACCTGATCTGTGCCACTTTCACTCACCTCCGACAGGACTGATTTTGTTGGTGATGGCGTATCTCAGGATCTGCTCCTCTTTGACATACATGACAAAAACTCTCTCCATGGTTATCTGCAAAGTCTCCAGTGCAGCAGCTCGGTTGTCATGCCGACAGTCGCGGAAGGTGATGTTCTGTTTGAGCTGAAAGGAGAAGGACTCTGACCCTCGGTCTGCAGACACCACCGAGTACTCCCTAATAGAGGTGGAGGTGGCAACTGCAAAAAGGAAAGACAGGACCATTGTGGACTAGCTCAACCACAGAATTCTACACAGTGTTCATCTTTGGTGTTAGTATGTCTACCGGAGGGGTAGTACTGGTAGATCTCTTTGAAGGGATCCATGGTAACTTCGGCTCCAGGAGGCAGGAAGGGCACGCTGCCGCTGACTACAGTATCCACGGTGAGGTGGTTGTGGTCATCCAAGCCACGGCCAGTCTGAATGATCGACAGGCCCTGGTTCCCGGGGTAAAACACAACCTCTGCGTGACGAGTGAACTCAGCACCTGGTAAAACAATGAGTCAGTTATTCAATCCGTTTGTCTGTTTACGCATATACACACAACATACAGTATACTACACAATCACAGCAATTACACAACAAAAGAGTGGTCTCACACACACACACACACACACACACACACACACACACACACACACACACATACACAACAGCTGTTTCCTATTAGAGTGGGGAGGTGGAAGTGCGATATCACTTCACATCCCTGGAGACGATACAGCTGGCTGGGAGAGTGAAAACACACACCGACCCAGAATGTCCCCGATGTGGAGGAGTTCCCTCATTCTTCTACAGATGCATTTAGGAGTCAAGATGTACGAGGCAACATGTTGAACACATTTACCCGTGATTTTTTTTTTTGTAACTTAGATTTTTATTCATTTTTCATCATATATAATGCATTCAGATCACATTCTACATTTAAAAAACAAAGGGGTTAGGGTAGGGAAAAATAAAAAAAATAAAATAAAATAAAATAAAATAAAATAAAAAAAAAAAAAATAAAAGGGGGGGGGACAAATGTTGGAGAATCAAGTTTTTAGTTTCCATCTCTTAATTCTTCTGTTTTTTTCAGTGTCTTTGGTTATTCTTTCAATTTCTGCCTCGTTGTTGCACTTTGTAGTGTGTCCATTTCCGCCATTTTTTCTCCCATATTCCTTCTTGCATTCTTCGTCGATATGTTAGTTTTTCCATCATACGTATGTCCTCAACAATGTCAGTCCATTGTTCTTGGTCAGGAAGAACTTCTGATCGCCATTTTTTTGTGATAGTTTTTTTACATGCAATCAACAAGATTTTAACTAGATATCTGTCCTCAGCCTGTATAACATTGTCTTTTTTAAGATCACATAAGTACATCAGGTTACAGTTCATTGGTATATTATATCCTAATATCCTCTGTATTGTCACATGCATAGATTTCCAAAATGATGATATTTTGTAGCATTTCCAAAACATATGTGAGTGGTCTGCATTTTGAGCCCCACATCCCCTCCAGCATAAAGATTGGGTATTTGTATATTTTCCTTGAATCTGTGGTGTAATGAAAAAGCGAATCAGGTTTTTCCATCCAAATTCCCTCCATGCCCTTGAATTTGTTGATGTGTGTTGTGTTTTCCATATTTCCTGCCAGCTTTCTTCTGTTATGTTTAAATTGAGCTCTTTCTCCCATTTCTCCTTTATATAGTTACTTGTATGATTGTTTGTCATAAGTTTCTGATATAGTTTTGAAATAATTCTTATTTTATTTCCTGCATATGAGCTTAAAATAAGTTGTATAATCTCGTTCACATCTGTTTGGAGGTTATGCCTAATCTTCTTCATATAGTAATCTCTCATCTGCAGATATCTGAAAAATTCCGATCTTTCTAATTTAAATTTTCTCCTGATATTTACAAAGCTCCCGAGATCTTTTTTTCCAATATTGCCCCATGCTGTGATTCCCTTGTTCACCAGATTTTTGTATCCCCTATCTTGTTTTGCCGGTTCAAACTGACTGTCAAATGCTACCCATTTCAATAGTTTTATGTCTTCCCTTATATTATATTTTTGTACTATTTTATACCACAGTTCTAAAGTAAATTTAGTGATTGGGTCTATTTGTTTGATTTGCTTATATGCATCTTTATCCCCTATTATGCTTTGTACTGGGAGTCCCTCAATTTCCTTTTCCATTTCTTTCCATTTTGCCTCATATCCCTCGTCGCACCAACATATGATATATCTTATTTGTGCTGAGTAGTAATATTCCTTTAGACTCGGTAGGCCCATGCCTCCTTTCTCTTTTGGTAATTGGAGGGTTTTATATTTCACTCTTGGTTTTTTACCTCCCCAAACAAATCTCGATATCATCCTGTCCCACTTTGAGAATTGGGCATCTGGAATCTCTGTTGGTATAGCCTGGAAGAGGTAAAGTAATCTAGGTTGTATGCTGATTTTGACTGTCTCAATTTTTGAATTCAGATCCATATTTAAGATTGACCATCTATCAATATCTTTTTTTATTTCTTGTTCCAACCTATCATAGTTTGCTTTATATATTTTGCTTAGGTCTTTAGGTATGTTCACTCCAAGGTATTTTATTTCTTTTTGGTTCCAGTTTAGTTTGATCTTATCAGTTATCTGGTTTAGAGGGTTATAGTGGAATGTCAGTATTTGTGTTTTTGTTATGTTTATCTTGTATCCTGATAATTTTCCAAAATTTTCTATCAAGTTCATCATTTCCATTATTGATTTATCTGGTTGTTCAAGGTAAACTATAATATCGTCTGCAAATAGCCCAATCTTGTGTTCCGCCCCCTTTATTGTTACACCTTTTAATTTCTTATTTTGTCGTATCGCTTGAGCCAATGGTTCTATGAACAGAGCAAACAAGGTGGGCGATAAGCAGCATCCCTGCCTAGTTGATCTTTGTATATTTACTTTGTCTGTTAAGCTACCGTTTATCTTGATTCTTGCCACAGGTTCTTGATATAGCGTCCTTATGCATTGTACTGATTTTTCGTTAAATCCAAAGCGCTCCAGTACACTATATAGGAATTTCCAGTTAACCCTGTCAAATGCTTTTTCTGCGTCTAAACTCATTATTACTGCGCTTTTCTTTTCTTTATGTATTTGGTTAATTATATGTATTGTTCTCCTGATATTGTCATGTGTTTGGCGTCCCTCTATGAATCCAGTTTGATCATCTTCTATCAATTCCGTCAATGTCTTTATTCGTTTACATATAATTGTTGTGTATATTTTATAATCTACATTTAATAAAGAGATTGGTCTATAGTTTCCGCATTGTTCTTTATCTTTCCCTGGTTTTAAAATAACTGAAATGATTGCTTCGTTCCATGATGGAGGTATTTTGTTGTTGTTCAGCGTCCAATTAAATGACTTTAGGAGTTGTGGCGTGAGTTCTTCTATAAACAGTTTATAAAACTCAGATGGGTATCCATCACTACCTGGTGATTTACCGTTTTTAAGTGACTTAATCACATCTCTGATCTCTTGTGTTGTTATTTCTGCTGTTAGTTTTTCATTTTGTTGATTTCCTATTGATGGCAAGTCCAATGTGTCTAGAAATTTTTTAATATCTTTAGTATTTGTTTCTTCAGGTTGCGAGTATAGTTCTTGGTAGAAATTATGGAAAATTTCTTCGATGTTTTCTGGGTTAACTGTGGTTTTATTTGTGGTGGGGTCTTTAATCTTGTATACATTATTCATTGTTTGTTGTTTTCTTAACCGTTTTGCCAGCAGTTTTGTGGCTTTTGGCCCCGTTTCATAATATTTTTGCTTTAGATATCTATTTTTCCTTTCAATTTCATCCATTTGTGTTTCTTTTATCTTTGTTTTTTCTTCTTTAATTTCTTGATATATTTTTGGATCATTTGTGCTTTGATGTTTACGTTCTAATTCCCTCAGTCTCTCACATCTTTGTTCATACGCTTCCAGTTTAGTCTTATTTGCTTTTCCTGTTTCAACAATTAATTTACCCCTTAACACGGCTTTTAGTGCGTCCCATAGTATTGTTGGGTCCACTTCTTCATTGTCATTCTCTTGGATATATTCGTTTATGTTTATTTTTATTCTTTCTTTCATTTTCTCATCATTTAACAGTCCTACGTTAAGTTTCCATGTTGTTTGTCGTTTTCTATTGTTTAAATACTGTATATTTCCATGTATATAGGATTATGATCTGATATTTCTGCCCCTCCAATCCAACAATTTCTCACCCTGTGTCTGTCACCTTCATTCATAAGGAAGTAATCTATTCTAGAGTGTACTTTATGGACTGCTGAATAATGTGTATAGTCTTTTTCGAGTGGGTGCAGGTCCCTCCATATGTCTACCATACCCATTTCTGCCAGTGAGGTTCTTATGAACTTTGTTACATGTTTTTTTGTCTTCTTAACACTTGTTGTGTCAACTTCATGATCCATGACAGCATTTAAGTCTCCTCCACAAATTAGGACTCCTTCACTGTGTGTTGCTATGAGATCAAACAGATGTTGAAAAAAACCCTTGTCACTTTCTGGTGGGGCATAGATGTTCACTAATGTAATCTGCATACCATCTATTCTTCCCTTTATTATTACATACCTGCCTTCTTTATCCTGGATTTCCTGTTCACTTTCAAATTGTATTTTGTTTGAGATTAGTATCATAACCCCCCTTTTAGCTCCTCCCTTAAATGAACTGTAGTAGGAGTTCTTATAGCCAAATCTCTTTAGTTTCACATGTTCTGTCTTGCTCAAATGTGTCTCTTGCATAAATATAATTTCAGCTTTTTCCTTCTTGAATTTTCTTATTATTCTTTCCCTTTTAACAGGTGAGTTCAGACCATTCACGTTTAATGTCATTATCTTAAGATTTTTACCCATATTCATGTTTTTCCATTTTTTTAACTTGTGCTCCTAACCCCTTTAACAACAAAAATAACACATATTTATATAAAAACACATTAAAAAAACTCGACCTCCGTACTTTGGGCCTTTCTTCTGCCCACTGGTCCCTGTTGGTGGGTGGGGGGTTTGTCTTCACAGAGTGAAGGGCCCTCCCTAGACCTCTAATTACTATCCAAGTAATAGTCATTAGTCTAGAAATGTCCAACAAATATCACTTAAACCTCTCCTAGCCGTCTGTTTCTCTTTTACCTTGTCTTCTTGGCCTTCATTTCTTCTGTGCCTTTCTTAATCTTTGTTATGATCTAGGCTTTCAGTTGAAAGCCTTGTAGCTTGTCCTGGGCCCGCTGCTCTACGTCTCTCCCCCTTCTTCCGCCGTTCACTCGTCTCCACTCCGTCTGTCGTGGTGCGTTCAGGGCCGCCGCTGCTCCAGCCGTCTCCTTCGGCACGCTCACCTCAAGGCCCCGCTCCATCATATCCCGCGCTGCCTCTTCGGCCGTGTTGTAGGTTCTTGTGCCTTCCTCCCAATGAATCCTCATTTTCGTTAGCGGCGTTTGGAATCTAATTTTTTTCTCTTTCAGCGTTTTTTTAATATTGGCATATTTCTTCCGCTGCTGCACGATTTCTGTCGGGTAGTCATGGTCAAAAAATACCTGTTTGTCGCCGATTCGTATCTTTTTTTTCCATGCTTGCGTCAGGATTCTTTCCTTTATGTCATATTTCACAAAGTTTACCACAACTGACCTGGGTGGAGAGTTTGTTTTCGGGTTCTGTGCCGGTGTTCTGTGCGCCCGTTGAATCTGCAGATCCGTTTCTCCGGGTATTTCCAGTTCTTTTTTTAAGAACTGATCCATGAATTTTGTCATCGAGTTGCCTTCAATGCCCTCCGGAATTCCAAAGATGCGCATATTGCTTCGTCGGGATCTGCTCTCCAAGTCGTTTATTTTCTCCTGCATCCTCTGTGTTTGCATCGTCAGGGTCTGTAGTTGTTCGTTTGCCTCGCTTTTCCAATCTTCTAGTTCCGAAATTCGGGTCTGCGCTTCTGTCATACACGCCCGCTGGGAGCGCAGCTCCTCCATGTTTTCCGTTAATTTACGCTCCATTTCTCTTCGGAGGTCCATGATTTCCTCCTTAATTTCTTTTTTCAGTTCCTCCTTAAGAGCCGCTAAATCCTGTTGTAGCTGTCGCTTGAATTCTCTTAACTCTTCACCCAAACTGGCGATGCCAGCGTTCATGTTGTCGAGTCTGGTGTCTTCCATTTTCTCTGCTGTAGACACCTCGTTTTTTTGGGCTTTACGTACAGCGGTTTTTCCTGCGTTGTTGGAGAGGAATTCTTCAATTTTACCCTGTTTTTGTCCTTGTGCCCGGTTCCTTCGTGTTTTCATCCCTTAGTTTATTGATTCGTTTATGTCGAGTTGGCCATTTACCGATGATTTTTAATCCGGCTAGGGAGAGCTCTTTGTTTAAGTGTTATGTCTCTCCGCCATCTTCCCGGAAGTCCGCAGCTTGTCATTTACCCGTGATTTTGAATCCAGCTTGGCTGTTGGGTAGCTCCAGAGCAAATAACCATCCGAACAGCTCTCCTATTGGTGCCACCGGCATCAGAGCCCAGCCCACAGGTTCGGGCACCTAAGGACCAATAAGTTCAAAAACATCCGGTCAAAGAGGATATATGTAGAAGTCTTTCAACTGTTTTTTATGGCCTATAAAATGTATTTTTGGTAATACGTTTTTAAGCTTCTACCTGACTGATGGCAGTGTAAGCTCTCCCATCCCCCACCACAATGTAGGCATGAAGATCGATGTTGTTGAGCGTCACAGGAGTCGATCCCACAGACACAGTCCCGCTCACCTTTCCACTAACACGCTGGGGAGCACCTGGAGGACCACAGAGTTACACAAGGAAACAATTTTAATGCCTAGAGCATTTTAAAGGAAAATAAAGTTCAATTAAAATGTTTATTGTCACGCTCTGACCATCAGGTAGACACTGGCGTCCATTTCCATAAAAGCCAGACTGGCAGTGACAGCAGAAGCCTGTGGGATAATCAGAACAAAAGGCATTCTGGGAGCACTGCTGCTGGAACCTAAAAAAGGAGGAGACAAGGTGGAATGAGTTGATCATCACATGCAGTACATAAAAATATCACAATGTGAAAACTTGTAGAAACAAAAACTGCTGTTAATATTGCTGTCAGACAGGTGACGGCGTTCAGAGATGATCAGCTTTAGCTGATAACACCTCCACATCTAAATATGGTCTAACCAGACTGTCAATGATGGAGCTGCTTATTCTAGCCTGATAAACACTTTCTCTGTACACACACACACACACACACACACACACACGATAAATGGCGTTCACTTATATAGGGCTTTTTTTCTCATCTCTGGATGACCAAAGCCCTTTACAGATCCTGCTATCTACCCATTCACACACACATTCACACACTAACCTGACCCACCAGGAGCAACTGGGGGATCAGTGTCTTGCCCAAGGGCACTTCGACATGCAAACTGCACTATATGTATAACGTATGTATATGTATAACGTATAACTCAGGCCTGCTCGAAGCTGAAATGGCACATTCTTAGTTTGTGACCACTGGCCTTGGGCAAAGTCTCAGTGCAGACCCTTGTCAAGGTCATTGTGTGTGAGTTTGGTGAATATCAGACAACAAGAGATTCTGGTGAAATGTGGACAGATGGATGGACAGGCAGACAGATGGCCAAAGGGATGACAGACTAGTACTATGGCATTAGCTCCTTTCACCTTTACTGGAATGAGCTAAAAACCAGTGATCACTTATAGACATCTGCTAATCTCACTTCTTTCAGATTTCAGTCATTGACCCAAAAGACTTAATGTTTAGATGGCAAAACGCTCATATAAAATATTAAAAATACAGAAGATTGCCTTGACTAAAAAAATACTGGTTTTATTCCAGCTGATCTTTGAAATAATTTATTCCCTGACAAAAGCAACCCCGCCACAACAACAAAAAGGTGCAGATCAATGCCTAACAGGATATTGACCACTGGAAAAAATTAGTAATTACTTCTACCCTTGGTGACCCTGTGGCCTTGACCTGTTGACCTCAAAATGAATGCATCTCTTAAACTTTGTATTCCTGCCCCAGGCTTGGTGTTGATGTTAGCAGTTGCTCTTGTTTTAAAGTCAAGAAAAACAGGCAGACATAGAAAATAGGGACGCACTGATTGGTTCGATGCAATGTGAAATATAATAAGTTGGCAGATGGCCAACAGCTGACATTGACATTTGTTTTGTTTGTGTGAAATGTCAGCCCTTTATTTGCTAACAGCCAATATCAGTCACTGGCTGAATATTGGTCGGTGTTGATGTCAGGCTGATATACCTGTGCATCTCTAGTAAAAACCCATACCTAAACTCCAACTACTATCACAGTGATGCCACACAACTCATTATTAAGTACAACAACAAAACCCAGTGGACACATACCTGGTACAAGTTTCCTTGTTTTCTGTGGTGTACTGGATTACTAAGAGAGGGAGAAAAGACGAAAACATTTTATGTAACAGGTAAATACAGAGTACTAGTACAGTACTACACAATGCTCCTTATAGCAACACGACTAAAAGAAAAAAGAATGCATCCAGATCTTTTACGCTCATCATTTTACTGCACTTTCTTCAAAAAACGTAAGCTGCAGTGTTTCCATTTAGAGTGTCAGCATAATGTATAAAGTTACAATCAGGGCTTGACATTAACACCTGCCACCCACCACTGGCGGGTAGATTTTAGCAGTGGCGGGTAAGACAGCGACTCCCACTAGCCACTTTGGCGGGTCGTAGTTTTCTTTGATGACATCTAAAAATAAATAAAATAAAACCTATCTACAATGCGAGACTACGAAACTACAACTCCCAGAAGCACTATCTGCACACAATGTGTGCTCATTGGGCCACGGTCACCATGGACGGAGTCGGGCTGGACCCCTGTAAAGCCGCGGACAGTCTGCTCCACAGGTCAGGTTCCTGTCCTGTCCCAGTTCACACTGCAACCCGATGGGAAGAAATGTTGTTGTGGGTGGCGACTTCTCATATCGAGCCCTGAGCAGAGCAAGACTCCACTGCCATTTCTCCAGACTGGTTCCAAGGTGAACTCACCGTGGACAAACAGACAGCAGCTGGCAGAACACACCTGTCCCCACTCTCAGCGGTCAGATCATCGGGACAGCTGATCACCTGTTGTTCAAGCAATGAGTAGCCCCCAACATCAGCTCCTACCTCTGTGGTTAAACATAAGTATTTTTAGAGCAAGAAGCTCCTGTTTAATGTCCGCAGCTGTGAAAATTTAAGTTTTCTTATGATGGAGAGAAAAAGTGACTGATTTGATTTGTTCCTGTAAAGAATAAATGAAGCTTCTTCTAAGGTGAACTTTCATTTATCTGTGCTTTCTATTTTATTTTATCTTATTCATTTACACGCTATTGTGATATGCAGCTATTTCATGGATGTAAACCCTCTAAATATGTATTTTTAATGGGCTGGTCTAGGCATGTCAAACAGATGGCCCGTGGGCCAAAAACTGCCCACCAGGGAGTCTAAATTTTTCTCTGTGAATTTACAGCTTTATTTCTAGTAAATTTTTGACTTTTTCTACTGATTAGAATTGCTTGTGTAAATTTGAGACACTTTTCTCTGTAAGATGAGACTTTTTTTGCTCATCAGTTTTCTTTTTCTTCTATTTTCTGATGAGAACAAGGGGCCCTTGATTTCAAGGGCCAAGGGGTAGGCCAAGGGGTAGAAATGAGAACTGGAACAGACCCCAAATCTACGTGAACTTTACTCTGACATTGCAAATATTTTTTTTTGACTGTTTTACAGTATTTACTGCTGTTAATAAGTACTTCAATTGTCATAATCAGGGCATGGCCAGGGACCGTGCCCACACTTTATGTTCATTTTGATCTTTGCTTTCTCACAGTATCATTATTATTATGATTATGATTATCATTATTATTATTACGTGCCCTCATGATCCCTGATCATTGTCTGTCATGTCATCCCCTGCTGTCTGGGTCTTTTGGTTGTCTTTTGTATTTGATTATATTTTATGATCCCAGTTTATTTTTACTGTTTAGTATTATTGTCTTGTGTCTTTAGTCATGTTGTGTCATCCTCTGTCTGTCCTCATTGTCATCGTTTTAGTCTTGTGTGCATATTTGTTTGCCTCGTGCCCTCAGCTCCTCATGTTTCCGTATCCATAGCCACTCCTCCTCATGTGTGCTCCTGTTCAGCCTCTGATTACTCTCCCAGCTGTCCTGTGTCTCCCAATCATGAGTTCCCCTATATATGTGAGTCTCAAAGTCATTGTTGTCTTATCCCACCACAATCCAAGTTTATGTCCCTGCATATCCAAGTTATTGTTCCCTTGTCTAGCTTTGCGTTTGCCAAGTCTTAGTTTGTTCTCAGCCCACGCGCTGCTTTGTGTTTGCTCTGAGTTTTTCTGTTAATAAATTCCATCTCTGCATCATCCCTGCCTGCACAATGAGTCCTCTCTACAAACCCTCGTCTGCAGACTATGACATGAATAGACAGTGTTTATCTTGCTATTTTTATGTATGTATAAGGGTCATTACAAACACCTACAAGACCAACCTACAGTCAATATGCACATTACAAAAAAGAGCTATAAGGATAATAAACAAAGTAGGATATAGAGACCATACCAATTCGTTGTTTTTAAAGTCACATGTCATAAAGTTCATTGATTTAGTTAAATTTAAGACAGCACAAGTAATGTACAGGGCAATTAATAATCAACTCCCAACTAATATACAAAAAATATTTAAAAAAAGAGACAATGATCATAATTTGAGAGGAGACTTAAAATTTACAAAACCCAAGATACGAACAACCGAGAAAAGTCTGTGCATATCTGTCTGTGGGGTGGATTTGTGGAACAGTCTGGAGCTGGAACTGAAACTATGTACAAACAGAAATCAATTCAAAAAGAGGTATAAACACTATTTGCTGAAAGGATATATGTTAGAAGGGTAGTATTTATATGTACGATTCATTATGTTCACTCTGGGACATTATGGGACACTATGGAATGGTGGGTGGGACAGCACTGTGTATATCTGTGTTGTTTGAGGCTGGTTTTGATGTATGGACATCAATGTATGTTAGGATGGATGGGTGTTAATGTTGATTTGTAAAAAATACAGTAAATTGTTTACTTGGGGTCTTAAAGGTGGTAATTTGTATAAAATTCACATGGGTGTATTTATGGAAAAGAGGAGATGGAATTAATAAGTGTTCACTTCTTCCTTCTCCCTTTCGAACAGTGTATACTGTTACTTTATTGCATTTGTCATTTGTTTGTTTTTGTTATACTTTCTTTTGTTCGAAATAAAGTATCTATCTATCTATCTATTACATTTACAAAGGTTGCACATTTAATTCAACTAAATTTTAGCATGTGATAGTCAAATTTTATCATATTAAACAAAACACCCTTTATTAAGGGTGTTTCTGCCAAATATTGTAGCGCCAGAACATATGAAGCCACACACACACGCACGCACACAAAGACACTCGGAGCGAACTCAGCTGCTGTTTCACACGCACACTAAGCCACATGCCAGCACATCTTTTCATCTTTGTCGGGAGGCTCTTTAACACGATTCCACCTCTCAGTCTCTACCAATCACAATTCAGCGGCTAACCTAAACCAAATAATAACCTCAAGCTAAACACCAATTATTTAGTCTTAATCATTCAGAGACTCATTAAAATCCTTAGACATTCAAAATTTCAACCCTAGACCATTATTGGATAATATTAGAAGACTATATCAATGACTGTTATTAATAATGTTGTTATTATAATACCCCAAAATACTATGCTCACTGAACGTACAAATTTCTCTGATAAAGGGTTAAGCTGTTGTTTCTCTGAGGTTGCATGGACTAGCCAAAAAGTGTTATTTCACAGCAGCCATATTATCATGAAGCAGTAAGGAAAAGGTGTTATGAATCATGTTAGACATCTGCGCCTGTACAGAGTAGAACCTTTATTAGTATCATTAACAGCACTTTTCTGCTTACATCACAAATGCTGTAGTTGTTTTTGACATGTCCACTCACTCCCCTACCTGCAACCCACTACAGAGGACTACATTTTGAACTTCATAGAAAAATGAAAATCTGGATCTCGGACACTAACCTGTTTATTTTCCTAGTGTTGTTAATTTTGTCATTAATGTTACACAGGACAACTGAACAGATTAATCTAATTAAAAAGTGAATACATAGATGTATTTTGTAGTAAATATTTATTATATCAAATGGATTTTACTTGCATTCATAAATAAAAATAAGGCTATTTTAGTTCTGATGCCAGGTTTTGACTGCACACTGGATTATGGGATACATTAGCTACTGTGGTTACAACAGCTGTGTTCCAATCCACAGTGTACTTCAGTGGTACTCCCTGCTCTGTTTTCAGGGAATATCAGTTAAGAGAACTCCTCTTAACAAAATTTCTCCATTTGAAACACCTGGCAATGTCACCTCCTCGGTGTGTTGCCACGGTAACCATGGACACATACTGATACTACTGAGAACATTTTATAGTTCTTAAATATAATATTGATACAATATAATTTATTACTATCAATATAAACAATAACCAATGTTAGTTTAGCATGTGAACAAAAATAGCAACAATAGTTTGTTTTACTCATTTTGAGTTGCAATGACTTATGGGTCATCTTGTCAACTTCTATTTAAGTAATTCACTTCTTCTCTTCTCAGTTCTCATTGAACTGAACACCTTTTGTTTCTTGCGGTTTGGAATCTCATTTAATATGGCATACCATACCTAATACCTATGCAGTATGAATACCTATGCAGTCTATGTCAGAGGGCACTACTGGGCAACTGGAACACACTACATCAGTTGGACACTACTTTTCAAAATGTATTGTGGGATATGCATGGCTGGTTCACTATATAGGGCACTATGTAGGGAAATAGTGGGAAAGGAGAGGTATGAGTAATAAGCAAAAGAAAGCATGAAAAAACTAGAATATCACTCAGAGAGCACATACCTCCGCCAAGGCTCCTCCTGTCCCTCATGGATCACCTCCAAAATGTAATGAGCTTGTTTTGGAGGATTCTTGTTAACACAGTGTGAGAAGATAAGAGCCTTGGTGGAAGTACGTGTTCTCGGCTCATCACCAAAATGCTATCCGTTCCTCTCTAGCCCAAGAACCACCTCTGGTAAAAATTTAAGCCAAATCCATGCAGGGATTTTTGTGTAATCCTGCTAAATACAAACAAGGTCCTTGGTGGAGGTATACACTCTCAGATCATCACCAAAATTTAATGGGTTCTTCCTTGACCCAAGGGCTACAACTAGTGAAAATTTCATCCAAATCTGTCCAGTACTTTTTGTGTAATCTTGCTAACAAACAGACAGACAGACCACCCGGATTACATAACCTCCTTGGTGGAAGTAATTATAATTATTTATGATAAAGCAACAAAACATTAAAACAGTCATAGAAACATTTAACATTTCACAGTCACAACAATAATGCATTCTGATATATGTTATGTTATTTGCTTCTCAGTATGTATCTACAGTACAAGTCAGTCCCAGAGAAGTACAGCAGTTTAACAATGTGGTACAGAAACAGTATTATAAACAGTTATAATTTGGCTTGGGATTCTGCAGAGCCCGGCTTCATGGCCTTTTTCTGTTCCTTTATGATCTGCGCTTTCTGTTATCGTTTGAGTTCCATATTGTGTTTCATTATTCAGCCATGTTCTGTTATATTGTTGGATACTGTGGGCCCCTCCTCTCCTGTCAGGTTCTGACAGGTGATTCCATTTCCGTCATTGCCTACTCAGGTTCACACACCCACACTCACGCACACATACACGCACACTCACCCACACCTGCACTCACTCACTCAACACACACCCACTCATTCCTAATCACATGCACACATTCACTCACACTGGCAATCACTCTGATCATTATGTCCCATGTTATTTAAGCTCTGTCTTCCCACTTGTGTTTGCCAGATTATTGCACAGTCTCCTGTATTGTCCTCAGCATTTTCTCTTCTGTGTTTTAGGATTGACTCGGACTGCTCCAGCCCTGTGAGCACTGTTTTGTTTCCCCGGCTTCCAGTTACGTCTGGAGTGCCTTGGGTTTTCACTTTTGCTTCCCCCCGCTATCTGTTACGCCAGGAGCACCTTAGGTCATATTGTCAAGTTGTACTCACTAGCGAGCTGTTGAGCGTCCTGGAGTCATCACTGTTTGTCTCGTACTATTTATCTGTTTGTTTATTTGGACTGTTACGTTACGCTTTGCTCAATAAAGGCACACAACATCCTCCTGCGTTTGGGTTTCAGTTTCTCCTGCCTCAGAAAGGCAGGAAATCATGACAGAATAATCAGGCCAGAATATAGAAAACCAGCGGAGGAGTTGTGTGTGTTTATGTTTTTTCATCTTTTTTGTTTCCACCTACCTGTGTTTGAGCAGTGCACCATGGATTTTTCCATTTTTGGACTGAGCCCGGAGGAGTGCGCAGCAGCTGAGCGAGCGGTGGATTTCGCTTCCAGGGTTTGTCCCACCCACTCCCTGGAGATCAATTTTTGTTTATTGGACAACGCTGTTGGAGTGATCCAGTCAAGTCCCAGCCTGTGGAGATACCCGGGGCTGGCGCCGCTCCTTACCCAAATATGTGAGTCACGGCAGCGTTTCGAGGAAGTGGTGAGAGGGTCCTCCGCAGTGCAACCTCGGCATCCTAAGAAGTACTCCTGGAGGCCGAGAGCCTGCGATCCACCTCCCGAGCCGGTGTCCTCTTCTCTCCGCCAGACGTCCCGTCCTACTCCCGGGGAGATGGAGCATGACACTGAGACAGCAGCTGACGTCATCTCCTGTCAGGAATTCAGGCATGTCCTTCTACATTCTCTTGCTCTATCTCCTGAAGTGGTTAGCCTGATTTCTGTGGAGGAGCTCCAGATTTTACAATCCTCTGGGGCTCCCCATCAGCTGCTGTCACCGTTCCTCCACCTTTTTTCTCTGTCTCCCCTAATTCTCCACCGGTCTCGGGAGGAGGTTGTCGGACGCATGAGGAGCCAGAGGTCTTGGAGGAGCCAACCACATGGCGTAAGAGTCATCCTGCTTCGGAAAGTCAGAGAAAGCCCTCCTTCTCATTGGCAGCCGATACCCGGATGTCATGCCTGACTTCTTCAGCAGCGAAGCCCCTCTCCATGCCAGCTGTCTCGCCAGTCTGCGCCCTCTCTGCTTCTGCCACTGGAGGAGACCGAGACGTCTCCTCCAGCTGCCGAGAGGTCATCCAGGGTAGTCCCTGACACACTCACTCCCACGCCATCCGAGCCAGTTCTTCCACTGTCCACTGAGGGGCCCAGAGCAACCGTTGATGCAGAGGATGATGATAGTGCACCACCAGCAGCAGCCAACATCCAGGCACGGGAGGTCAGGCAAGTGTTTTTTCATTCTACTTCCTCTCATAACGATGAACCTTGTCTGTCTTTCGGGAAACAGTCTCAGGCTAGGCGGTTACCTGAGCACTCACCCCCTGCTGCTATTATGAAAATTTCACCTATTCCCTCTGTGTCTCCCTCACCTGCTCCTGAGTGCCCGTCGGTCCCTGAACCCAACCACCGGATGATGGAGGAACCTGCCGTGCTGGAGGACTCCACCCTAGCCCCACTGAGTCTCGATGGACGGGGGAGGGCGCTGAGACCGACCATAAGCCTGCGCCGACGGAGGAGCATCTCCTGGCTTCGGTCTCTTGGGCTCCAGTGCCACTAGGGATTGCACCTTCAGAACCCACGCCGGGAGAATCACCTGCATGGGAGACTTCACTGGAGGCGACCAAGACTGCAGAGACCATCATGCCTGAGTCCAGGCCCGAGATGTCACCACCTACTGGATCATTGGAGTCCTGGACGGCGGTGGGGCTTGAGCTCAGGTGAGCGCTCTCTGTTGTTTTTCTCTTCTCTGTGTTAGAGAAAACTTGCCTGGCTCTTGGTGAGGAGAGCTGGGCACAGCTCGCCTCGCCGGGCTCCGCCGCTGCCGGCAACCCTGGCTCCTCTCCCTTCTGTGTTGTCTCTGAGTTTTCTCCCAGGGTCACCGGAGAGGAGTCAGCACCGCCAGAAGCCTCCGAAGATCTGGGTCCACCGCCTGAGGTTCCAGCTACCCCCGCTGTCAGCTGCTCTACCGAGGATGCTGCGCTGCCCTGGTCCGGAGCCACCGAGGGTGCAGTGTTGCTCCAGTCTGGAGCCACTAAGGGTGCTGGAGAGCTCTGGCCAGGAGCTGCCGGGGGTGCAGGTTTGGCCCAGTCGGGGCCCACCGTGAGTGCAACACTGGCCCAGTCGGGGTCTACCGTGGGAATGCTGCATTAGCCCAGCCGGGGTCCACCGCGGGTGCAGCCCTGTCCCAGTCTGGAGCCACCGCGGGTGCAGCCCTGTCCCAAGCCGGGACCATTGCGGGTGCAGCCATGTCCCGGACTGGGACCACCGCGGGTGCAGCCATGTCCCGGACTGGGATCACCGTGGGTGCAGCCATGTCCCGGACCGGGACCATCATGGGTGCTGCCATGTCCTGGACCGGGACCATCGTGGGTGCTGCCATGTCCTGGACCGGGACCATCGTGGGTGCTGCCATGTTCCAGGCTGGGACCATCGTGGGTGCTGCCATCTCACGGACCAGGACGATTGTGGGTGCAGCAACCCCCCAGTTCCTTACCACTGCGGGCATAGTAGTTTCTCCCCGTCACTATCTCACGCCAGGGCGCCCTCTCCTCGGCTCCCCTCTTCAGTTTTGGGTCTCCCTGTGGGGAGGCCGCTGCCTGGTCTGCCTCGTCCGAGCTGGTGGCTGAAGAACCCAGGCTGGCCGCCCAATGTACTGTGCCGTTGGGTTGGCTGGCCAAATTTCCTCGGCAGGCCACCTGACTCATTTCTCCTGACAGTTCGGCTGGCCTGGGATGCTGGTAGGCCACCTGACCGGCCTTGTCGTTCGGACCGTGGGGCCTGGGACTGTAGGCGGCCTCCCGAGCCTCCACGCCTTTGGACTCGAGGGGTGTGTGTGTGATTGTTGTGTTTTTCTGTTTGTATGGGTCCTGAGTGGGGTGTTTTTGTTTGTTCCCTTCTTACCTGTTCCCCCCTCCTCCCACCCTGGGTAGTTTATTGCAGTCTTGCTGGGGGGGGGGGGGGGCGCAGGTGGTTCCTTCTTTTTTGTTTTTTGATGGTACTCTGAATGTCTGGAATCCACCCCTTGAGGAGGAGGTTCTGTCATGAATCAGGCATGGGATTCTCCCGAGCCAGGCTTCATGGCCTTTTTCTGTTCCTTTATGATCTGTTATCTTTTGAGTTCCATATTGTGTTTCATTGTTCAGCCATGTTCTGTTGTATTGTTGGTTACTGTGGGCCCCTCCTCTCCTGTCAGGTTCTGACACATGATTCCATTTCCCTCATTGTCTGCTCAGGTTCACACACCCACACTCATGCACACACACACACACACACACACACACACACACACACACACACACACACACACACACACACACACACACACACACACTCTCACCCACATCTGCACTCACTCAGCTCAACACATTCCCACTCATTCCAATCACATGCACACACTCATGTACACCTGCACTCACTCAACATACACTCATTCATTCCTAATCACATGCACACACTCACACCGGCAATCACTCTGATCATTATGTCCCGTGTTATTTAAGCTCTGTCTTCCCACTTGTGTTTTTCCGGATTATTGCACAGTCTCCTGTATTGTCCTCAACATTTTCTCTTCTGTGTTTTGGGATTGATCCGGACCGCTCCAGCCCTGTGAGTATTGTTTTGTTCCCCCCGCTTCCAGTTACATCTGGAGTGCCTTGGGTTTTCACTTTTGCTTCCCCCCGCTATCTGTTATGCCAGTAGCGCCTTGGGTCATATTCTCAGGTTGTACTCACTAGCGAGCTGTTGAGCGTCCTGGAGTCATCCCTGTTTGTCTCGTACTATTTAAGACAGTGGCAGGTCTATTTCATCACTGAACACTGTTTTTTTTTTTTTTTTTCTCTGTGACGGAAGAGGAAGTTATATATTCTATTCTTATTTAATTTGGAAGTAAGAAAAGATAACTGGACATTAGCACTTGTAAAATTTTTTGGAGCATTAAGAACATTCAACTCAAAACAAATCTGCATGTGTGATTGCAGAGCTAAGACTGCACTCTTATTAAAACTTTTTATCAAACCCTCAAATGCTTAAGTATCTTTTCTGGACTGAAAACATCACATGGATCTCGCATAAACATCAAGCAAGTGATTTGCTTCTATCTGCTTCTCTCTCTCCTGTGGGTCTTTTTGTCTGGTGGTAACTTTGGGATTAAAACAGAGCAAGCTATCCTAAACTGAACACAGGATGTCAGGCTTTTTACTCAAGAGGCAAATCCTTATCAAAGTTGGGAGGGAAACCAACATGTCAGTATTTGAATGTTTTGTAAATACTGAATAACTGATTAAGGTCTTTATCTCACATACTCTATCACACATACTGTTAACATATTGTATTTCTTTAGGTATACTATTGCTTGAAAGTTTCTGTGTATACAGCATGCACTAAAATGCCCTAAGCAGCTCAAGCTCCCCCTACTCTCCTTCTCTATATTTCCTGTCCGTCTCCACTGCTCTAATTAATACTTAAAGGCAAAAATAATCCCTATGAAAGAAAAACTGGTTCCCATGGAAAATTGATTGATAGATACAAACTTACTTGTTAAGAAATCTCTTCATCATATTTCTGTCTTCAAACTGAACTAAATGACTTGATAAGTTACACACAGACATTCTGACCCTTACATAAGCAGGCTAGTTGACAGAGAACACATTTGTATTTATGGCTAAATCCTGAGGGAGTAGTTATAACACACACACACACACACACACACACACACACACACACACACACACACACACACACACACACACACAAACACACACACACACACACACACACACCTGGACAAGCAGCACAACGGCAGTATTGTACGACCAGCTGCTGAGTGCTGCAGCCCCAAAGGGCAAAGAGTGTTTTCACCATTCTTTCATGCTTTCCAAAGTTTTGATAAACAAGTACAGTGGTGTGAAAAAGTGTTTGCCCCCATCCTGATTTCTCATTTTTTTTGTATGTTTGTCACATTTAAATGTTTCAGATCATCAAACAAATTTAAATATTAGACAAAGATAACACAAGTAAACACAAATGCAGTTTTTAAATGAATGTGTTTATTATTAAGGGTAAAAGAAAATAAACTCCAAACCTACATAGCACTGTGTGAAAAAGTGATTTCCCCTAAACCTAATAACTGGTTGGGCCACCCTTAACAGCAACAACTGCAATCAAGCGTTTGCGATAACTGACAATGAGTCTTTTACAGTGCTGTGGAGGAATTTTGGCCGACTCATTTTTGCAGAAATGTTCTAATTCAGCCACACTAGGGGGTTTTCGAGCATGAACCGCGTTTTTAAGGTCATGCCACAGCATCTCAATCGGATTCAGGTCAGGACTTTGACTAGGCCACTCCAAAGTCTTCATTTTGTTTTTCTTAAGCCGTTCAGAGGTGGACTTGCTGGTGTGTTTTGGATCATTGTCCTGCTGCAGAACCCAAGTGCGCTTCAGCTTGAGGTCACAAACAGATGGCCGGACATTCTCCTTCAGGATTTTTTGGTAGACAGCAGAATTCATTGTTCCATTTACCACAGCAAGTCTTCCAGGTCCTGAAGCAGCAAAACAGCCCCAGACCATCACACTACCACCACCAGATTTTACTGTTGGTATGATGTTCCTTTTCTGAAATTCTGTTACTTTTACACCAGATGTAACGGGACACACACCTTCCAAAAAGTTCAATTTTTGTCTCGTCAGTCCACAGAGTATTTTCCCAAAAGTCTTGGGGATCGTCAAGATGTTTTCTGGCAAAACTGAGATAAGCCTTTATGTTCTTTTTGCTCAGCAGTGGCTTTCGTCTTGGAACTCTGCCATGCAGGCCATTTTTGCCCAGTCTCTTTCTTATGGTGGAGTCATGAACACTGACCTTAACTGAGGCAAGTGAGGCCTGTGGTTCTTTGGATGTTGTTGTGGGGTCTTTTGTGACCTCTTGGATGAGTCGTCGCTGCGCTCTTGGGGTAATGTTGGTCGACCGATCACTCCTGGGAAGGTTCACCACTGTTCCTTGTTTTCACTATTTGTGGATAATGGCTCTCACTGTGGTTTGCTGGAGTCCCAAAGCTTTATAAATGGCTTTATAACTGTCATATCCGGCTCTAGGGAGCCGGGCAATCAGAGCCAGGGGCAAGCCAGTGAGTCGTGATATTTTATTCAGGGTAAAGGGGAAGGGATGAGGAGAGCACAGATACTCATGCAGACGTACACTCACAGGTTGCACAGCGCAGAGGTAAGCAGCTCGTACCGGACGTGGGGGTAGCAAGACGTACATACTCACAGCGGGATACAAACACAGGAATGCTGCAAGAGGAGTATAAGCTGACACCAGACGAAGGGGCTTCAGCTTAGCAATGTGTTTATGTCGCAGCCCCGAGTCATCGAGGCTGCTCCTATTTATCCTCATTGGCAGCGCCCCAGCTGATGAAGACTAATTGGCCCCAGCCGTCCACAATGCTGCCAGCTGGGGGCCAGCTGAGACGCTGCTCAATGGGAAGCAGGGATGAGGGAAAACATGGGCTGAGTGCCGAGACGGCATCTCAACCCATGGTGACAGAGCCCCTCCCTCAAGGTCGGGCTCCTGAACGACCAGGAACATCCCAGCCCCCCCCCCCCCCCCCACCTAGGGTGGGAGGAAGGGAGGCGGACCGGAGGGGAAGAAGCCAAGGGAAGGACAACACCAATGGGGCAATGTAGGGTAGCGGGAAAGAAAAACCCAAATACAATACTGACAAAACAGAATAATTAACCCAGGTACAGATGGGGAGAAGAACCGGGTCAGCACGCCGGTTACATACTACCCAGAGAGTACCAACCATGCGTGACCCAGAGCAAGGAAAAAAGAACCACCAAAAAGGTACAGGGCAAAAAATGCTGAGTACGGTTAAATAAAGGGGAACCTATACACAGCGCTAATTTAAGTACATACACACAGTCATCAAGAAAAGTGAGGGTGACTGGAACAAATGACAATTATAGAGCATGGTGTTACGGAAAACAAGGCACATGACTCTAATGAACCAACAGGACAAAAAAGAAATACTGAGTGCAGGCAAAGAAAAACCCACACACACGAATATATAAATACCCAGTCACCTAAAGAAATGAAAGTGACTGGAATAAATGGATAACTGCAGAGCATGGTGTTACGGAAAACAAAACATAACTCTACAATACAAAAAACGAGGCTAAAAACATGGCACAAAAAGTAAAATGCTGAGCATGAGCGATGGAAAACACAGCACTATAAAAACGAATCCACCAACAGGACAAAACATTACACCCGAGTGACCTTAATAACAAAAGAAAAAGTGACACCCGAGGTGAATGGCAGGCAGAGTCCAAAAATGGCCGAGATGGCTCCGGAGATCTCCCCGCCCATTGTCCAGCTGGCGAATCAGGGAAAGAGAAGTGTTCGGACGGCGAACTCTGGACCCAGATCCCAGGAATCCAGTCCACCGGCAGCCGAACCAGGCTGCCCAGAGGGAAACAGACCAGTGGGGGGAACCAGATCACCGAACCGAAAGTTCTGTGGGTCGGGTCGTCGACCCGCATCACTCAACCACCAGGACCGTTGAGACGGGCGAAGGATCAGAGCGGATCCTGGTGGAAGAGGCTCAGGGGAGAGCCGATGACGAGGGCGGCGGGCGTCAGGCCGCAGGAAAACGGCCACCTCCTCACCGGACCTGGACAATACTGGGGCAGCACCCACGTCGGACCCCGATCGGGCCTCAGGCGAACCCACGTTGGACCCCGATTGGGTCTCGGGCGAACCCACATTGAATACTGCACCAGAACCGACCTCCAACGTTGAACCCGGACCCTCCAGCACCACGAGGAACAGCAACTCCTTGCCGGTGACCCTGGAAGAAGGCTCAGAAGAGAAAACAGAACCGGGATCAGGATCACCGGCAGCGCCAGAACCCGGCGAGACGAGCTCAGACGCAGCGGACGGCTGCACCCGGCTCGTCTCCCCTGGAGATAGGCTGAAGTGCTCGGGGATAAAAAGAGAGAAAAGAAAGGAGAGCACTCGCCTGATCTCGGGTTCTGACGCCGTCCAGGACTGCGAAGATCCAGGATCCGTCGTCAGGAGGTCGTTGTCAGGCTCCCATCTAGCCGCGTCGGGCCCCGCAGCCAGCACGATGGTCAGCGCAGCTTGAGATCCCTCCAGCTCAGGTAACCCCGCCGACGATCCACTCGGCGTGAAGCCAGAAGAATCTCGTCCCGCCGGACCGAACCGCTCCTCCGTGGAGACCCGGGGACGCTCAGTCGTCGGCGTAGACTCCACGCAGCAGTCAGTCCCCCTCCTCCGTCCGCAATGTAGCTGCGGAACCACAGGCCCTCTCCATATCCCACCACGTTGACCCGGAGCCGGGGACCGCTCGGCAGAGAGAGACACAGAGGATGCGGGATTAGGCATACAGGTTACAGCAGGTGGGGAGAGTTCAGGGAGCTGCGAACCCTGAACTTCTCCTCCAGGGATGTGACAGAGCAAATCATTAAGCAGGTGTGAAAAAACAATGACTTGCCTGCCCCCTGGAGGTTGAGTATCGCCTGCTGTAGTGGAATCTGCTTCTTCCTCTCCCCGCCCGGCGATAACGGAGGACCCCCCGGGAATTCGTCTGAGGGTCGCTCGCGTTGTCTCCAGCAGAGAGCTCACCAGGCCGGGATTCCAGGCACACACAGCGGTCAGGAAGCGCGTCGAGGAGGAGGGGGAAACAGCCGGGGTGAGCCAGCCCGAATGTCCAGGAATGACAGCGGGGGAACGAGGCTCAGGGGACGAGGCTGTAGAATCTCCACACTGACGAGGCGAAGGGATGACAGCTGCGTGGGAGGAACGGTCCTGACGATGACCCAGAACTGGATCCGGACGAGGTTCGTGCAGAGGTGACTCGGCGATGTGATGACGACTACTCCCAGGGGACGAAGCGAGGGGGAAACCCAGGATTCGCCGCTCCAGATCGGAGATCGAGACGAGGAAGGCGTCGAGCACGGGAAAGCTTCGTAGCCCTGAAGTCCTCACCATCAATCTCACTGCCGCCGCCACATGCCTGAAGGTGGTGATAGGAAACACAGTAGAGCTCGCGACAGCCACTCGACCCCGGACATAACTGCTGTCAGCTGCGGCTCCTTGAAGGGAATCCCGAGTGACGTGGCGCAGGTCGGGGGAAGTCCTCTGGTTGGCGCGAACTCCCGGACTGGAATGGCGGCAGGAACGGGACTCCGAAGCGGGGAAAGACGTCGCCCACTTCGACTCCCTGCCGGGATTTCCATCCACCCCGTGGAGCTTCTCTCGCTGTGTACCTGCAGCGTCTATCCTGGCACTGTCCTCCAGATGGTACAGAGAGTGAGGGTGACAGTCCAGGAGTTCCTCAGCACGGCCCGGATGCCAGCGTCTCGCGTTGGAGGCGTCGTGCAGGGTGAAGAACGTCCTGTCGACAGCCTCCGAGACGGACCTCAGCTCGTCGCCCTGGCGCCGGAAGTGACTCCTGGGAAACGGCATGCTAGCAGCGCTGACACCCGGACAGAAAGGTACATTTCCACGGCGACTCACGGCCGCCGGTAGCTCTTCTGGCTGCGACATACTGTCATATCCGGCTCTAGGGAGCCGGGCAATCAGAGCCAGGGGCAAGCCAGTGAGTCGTGATATTTTATTCAGGGTAAAGGGGAAGGGATGAGGAGAGCACAGATACTCATGCAGACGTACACTCACAGGTTGCACAGCGCAGAGGTAAGCAGCTCGTACCGGACGTGGGGGTAGCAAGACGTACATACTCACAGCGGGATACAAACACAGGAATGCTGCAAGAGGAGTATAAGCTGACACCAGACGAAGGGGCTTCAGCTTAGCAATGTGTTTATGTCGCAGCCCCGAGTCATCGAGGCTGCTCCTATTTATCCTCATTGGCAGCGCCCCAGCTGATGAAGACTAATTGGCCCCAGCCGTCCATAATGCTGCCAGCTGGGGGCCAGCTGAGACGCTGCTCAATGGGAAGCAGGGATGAGGGAAAACATGGGCTGAGTGCCGAGACGGCATCTCAACCCATGGTGACAATAACCTTTTAAGATAAGATAAGATAAGATAAGATAAGCCTTTATTAGTCCCACAACGGGGAAATTCCAGGATTGCAACAGCACAGGGATAGCAACACTCAGAGCAACAATCAGAAGGCAAGAAAAAAAACAAGCAAGCAAGAGCAGCTAATATACATATGTACGTATTACTATAAAATATATATATATATACACACACACACAGACACACAGTGCAGAGCATTGTAGCTGGATGGAATAAATATATGAATATATGAACACACAGTGCAGAGCATTGTAGCTAGATGGAATAAATATGTAAATATATAAACACCCACAGTACGGAGCATTGCAGCTAGGTGGAATAAATATGCAAGTATATAAACACACACAGTGCGGAGCAATGTAGCTAGATGGAATAATATGTAGATATCTAAATATATAAACACACCCAGTGCTGAGCATTGTAGCTAGATGGAATAAATATGTAAATATATAAACACACACAGTGCAGAGCATTGTTGCTAGATGGAATGAAACAGCATAACCGTCTACTTAGTTATCCTACATGGTATGATTATGTGCCCATACATATTCTCACCCTCCATAGCGACCGGTAAGTTCCTAGTTGTATGCCGGAGGGGACCATTTTCCAGACTGATAGATCTCAATTACTTTATTTTTCATTTGCTCCTGAATTTCTTTGGATCACAGCATGATGTCTAGCTTTTGAGGATCTTTTGGTCTACTTCACTTTGTCAGGCAGGCCCTATTTAAGTGATTTTTTGATTGAGAACAGGTGTGGCAGTAATCAGTCCTGGGTGTGGCTAGAAAAATTTAACTCAGCTTTCCAAAGATGTGATGAACCACAGTTAATTTACACTACCGTTCAAAAGTTTGGGGTCACTTAGAAATTTCCTTATTTTTGAAAGAAAAGCACTTTTTTTCAATGAAGATAACTTCAAACTAATCAGAAATACACTATATACATTGCTAATGTGGTAAATGACTATTCTAGCTGCAAATGTCTGGTTTTTGGTGCAATATCTACATAGGTGTATAGAGGCCCATTTCCAGCAACTATCACTCCAGTGTTCTAATGGTACAATGTGTTTGCTCATTGTGTCAGAAGGCTAATGGATGATTAGAAAACCCTTGTGCAATCATGTTAGGTCTGCAATGCTGTAATTGCTGCAAATGGAGGATTCTTTGACGAAAGCAAAGTTTGAAGGAAAAAATTATTATTTCAAATACAAATCATTATTTCTAACCTTGTCAATGTCTTGACTATATTTTCTATTCATTTTACAACTCATGGTGGTAAATAAGTGTGACTTTTCATGAAAAACACAAAATAATTGTCTGGGTGACCCCAAACTTTTGAACGGTAGTGTTGTGGGACACATATGTATCACTTTAGGCCTCACATCTCAGATTAGAACAAAGAACTGAGTCTCCTTGGAGATAACAGGAGGATGTGAAAGTTTAGCCTTTGGTATGCAAGAGACGGCCTTGGGGGATTTCCGGGTGTGCCGAAGACTATGAAAAGGATGTTATAGGATCAAAAAGTAGATGCATTGTTACTAGTGATTGAAATGCAATGTGACTGTGTACTGGGAGAGTCCTGGTTTTTAAAGGACGAATGCTTCTGTGTTTTTCCTCTTTCTGCTTTGCTGATGTTGGAAGATGTGAATAAACCTGACTCGTGAGATAAACTCTGCCTCGTCATTTTCACATTTCCACAATGGTGACCATAAGACGTAGCATGCAACACGTAGAGAATTCCCCGGAGCCAGACTCATCGGGAGCCCCCAGCCAAACGTATGCCACTACGGTCCAGCTACCGGACTTTTGGCAGGATAACCCGCGCTCCTGGTTCCACTTGGTCGAAGCACAGTTCGCCCTCCGGGGGATAACGGTAGATGACACGAAGTTCTACCATGTGATTGCAAAGCTCAACAACTGCACGGCTCAGCATGTGGAAAGCCTATTGGAGCGGCCACCAGCCAACAACAAATACGGCGGGTTGAAGGCTGCGCTCATCCAGCGCTTCACTCTCTCAGTCGAGGAGAGAGCGGAGAGGCTCCTGGCTCTGAACGACTTGGGAGATGGCACGCCAATTGACCTGATGGAGAACATGCTGAGGTTGAGGGGCTCAGACGATGACGACTTCATCTTCACCCACATTTTCCTCAGGACCCTACCGTCGGCCACGAGAGCGGCCATGGCCAGTTCGCCGTTGTTGGCCCAGCGGGACTTCCGCGCGCTGGCCACCGCAGCAGCGAATGGCTCGGAGATTAAGACCTTTGGTGAGAGGACTCTGCTTCTGTCTTTACACGGCCGTACATTCGAGTGGACTTTTGTCATAGCAGCAGTGAATTTCAATATGTTGGGGGCTGATTTTCTGTGCTCACATGGTTTGTTGGTTGATCTCGCTAACAGGCGCCTGGTTAATGCACTTTCTTTCGATTCTATTTCCTGTACAGCCCGAGTGGCCCCGCCAACAGCACAAGCCAACGTCACAGCTGCAAGCGGTAAGTTCCACACACTGCTCACTCAGTTCCCAGCACTCACAGTCCCCACATTTTCGGCAGCCGTCACTAAACACGGGGTGGAACATTTTATTACTACCACCGGCCCGCCCGTTTTTGCAAAAGCTCGGCGCTTGGATGCAGCTAAACTGACCATAGTGCGTGAGGAGTTTGCCAGCCTGGAAAGGTTGGGCATCATCAGGCGTTCTAACAGCCCATGGGCTTCCCCGCTTCACATGGTCCCGAAAGCTGACGGCTCGTGGCGACCTTGCGGAGATTTCCGCAGGTTGAACAACGCCACAGTGCACGACCGCTACCCAATCCCCCATATCCAAGATTTTTCCGTTCATTTGGCAGGAGCGCACGTTTTTTCTAAGATAGACTATGTCTGCGGTTACCACCAAGTCCCAGTGCGCGCTGAGGACATACCCAAAACAGCGGTAATAACTCTGTTTGGTCTATTCGAGTTTTTGCGCATGCCATTTGGGCTTAAACGCGCTGCGCAGACGTTCCAACGCATGATGGACGCGGTGTTGCGCGATCTCCCTTTCATATTCGTCTACCTGGACGACATCTTAGGAGCCAACGCGTCCGAAGACGAATACGAAAACCACCTCACGGCAGTTTTCCAGAGGTTGGGAGAGCACGGTTTAATAATCAACCCAGCGAAGTGTCAGTTCGGAGTGACGCAGATTGATTTTTTGGGGCATCGCGTCTCTCCAGAAGGAACGGTTCCGCTACCTGACAAAGTGCGCACGGTAACAAATTTTCCCCAGCCACAAACGGTCAGGGCGTTACAGAAGTTTTTGGGAATGGTGAATTTTTATAATCGTTTCCTCCCCCGCGCAGCGCAGCTCATGCAACCACTGTACGCCGCGCTCAAAAAAACAAAAATCCGAGAACAAAATCGAATGGTCCCCGGAGCGAGAGCGAGCGTTCTCGGAAGTCAAGGCAGCCCTGGCCAATGCTGCGTTGTTGGCACATCTGGACCCAACGGCCCGCATAGCGCTCACTACTGATGCGCCAGATGTGGCTATAGGGGCGGTCGTGAAGCAGCATGTAGCCGGGGCTTGGCAGCCGCTCGCCTTTTTCAGCAGGACTTTGCGCGATAGTGAATGTAAATACAGCACGTTTGACAGGGAGTTGTTAGCTCTCCATTTGGCCATTCGCCACTTCCAGTTCTGGCTGGAAGGACGCCGTTTCACCGCGTTCGTTGACCACAAGCCGCTGACTTTCACGATGGCCAAGGTTTCAGAACCGTGGTCAGGCCGGCAGCAGAGACAGCTGGCTGCGATCTCAGACTTTATTACCGATATTCAGCATGTGGCGGGTAAACTTAATGTAGTGGCAGACTGCCTCTCGCAGGCTGTGGCGGCCCCAGTCCGCGTAGGGATAGATTATGCGGCCATGGCCGCGGATCAGGCTAGCGACGCGGAAGTGCGCGCGCTCCAGTCTGGACCAACAGGGTTAAGGCTGGAGAGCAGGGTGCTGCAAGACGGTATGCCCCCCCTAATCTGCGACGTCTCCACTGGACGACCGCGTCCTGTGGTACCGGCCGCGTGGCACCGCCACGTTTTTGACTCGATTCATTCTCTGGCTCACCCAGGAGTGCGCGCGTCGGTCAAAATGGTAGGAGAGAAATTTGTATGGCCGAGCCTGCGCAAACAAATTAAGGAGTGGGCAGCAGCCTGCATGGCGTGTCAACGAGCCAAGGTATACAAACACACGAGAGCTCCCTTGGAGCTGTTTCACATCCCGGCTAAGAGGTTCGATCATGTTCACGTGGACCTCGTAGGCCCCCTCCCGCCATCACAGGGGTGCACACACCTTCTGACAATGGTGGACCGCACCACGCGCTGGCCGGAAGTGGTTCCACTGGCGTCAACCACAGCCAAGGAGGTGGCGCGCGCGTTTTTAACTGCGTGGGTGGCGCATTTTGGAGTCCCGTCGGACATTACGTCTGACAGAGGCCCTCAATTTGTTTCCGAACTTTGGTCAACAATGGCCCTCAGCCTGGGTGTCACAATTCACCGCACAACCGCGTACAATCCGCAGGCTAATGGGTTATGCGAGTGTTTTCATAGGTCATTGAAAGCGGCCCTCAAGGCGTCACTGACAGATGCAAATTGGGTAGACAAGCTACCATGGGTTTTATTGGGGTTGCGTTCTGCACCTAAAGAGGACTTAGAAGCCTCCCCGGCTGAGCTAGTTTTTGCGCAGCCACTTCGGCTGCCCGGGGAGTTTCTCCCAGATAATCCTACGCCAGATAGCTCCCCGTCTCAGCTGTTGCAGCGTGGCACGGAATCGGGCACGCTGCCTGGCCCCAGAACACCCACAGGGACTGACAAACAGTTTTCACCCCCAGACAGCAGCCCCTCAGCATGATGGCGCCGCAGAAGTGGTGAAGCCCGCTTACAGCAGATACGGGAGGAGGCTGAGGCCCAAGCAGCACACGGGTTGATGTGTAATGATTTTATCATGACATGCAGACTGTTATTCTGTTGTTCCATCTTAGATGTTTGGGGGGGTCATGTGGGACACATATGTATCACTTTAGGCCTCACATCTCAGATTAGAACAAAGAACTGAGTCTCCTTGGAGATAACAGGAGGATGTGAAAGTTTAGCCTTTGGTATGCAAGAGACGGCCTTGGGGGATTTCCGGGTGTGCCGAAGACTATGAAAAGGATGTTATAGGATCAAAGAGTAGATGCATTGTTACTTGTGATTGAAATGCAATGTGACTGTGAACTGGGAGAGTCCTGGTATATAAAGGACGAATGCTTCTGTGTTTTTCCTCTTTCTGCTTTGCTGATGTTGGAAGATGTGAATAAACCTGACTCGTGAGATAAACTCTGCCTCATCATTTTCACATTTCCACAGTGTATGTTTTAACAGGAGGGCAATCACTTTTTCACACAGTGCCATGTAGGTTTGGAATTTTTTTTTACCCTTAATAATAAACACCTTCATTTAAAAACTGCACTTTGTGTTTACTTGTGTGACACACAAAAAATTAGAAATCAGGAAGGGGGCAAACACTTTTTCACACCACTGTAAATATTAAGTTCCAGACACTTTAGAAATAAAGTTTTTTTTTCTCATCACATAATCATAATGCCATTACAGGTTTTGCTGCAAAACTGTAACATTTCAGCCCGAGGAATTCTGGAGTTTTAATTCTAGGACAAAACCCTTGAGGTGCTGCTGTTTCAGCTTCTTTATTTCTATGTTGCCTTGTGTTGTTGGATGGGGTACTTTGGCCAGTCAAAAACTGAACTGTATTTCTTAAAATACATATAGATTTTATTAAGCTTCTTTTCAGTGTAGATTAATTTCTCAATGTTGTGTTCTATATAATATTTAAAGTATGATTGTAGGTCCTGGCACTAGAGTAAGTTAGATTTCCAAAATGGCTTTGATACTGTTTACTGTAGTGAATAAAGTTGATTTAACATCCTGGACTTTATAATCAGGTAATTTTTCTGTGCTGCATTCAAATGTTGTTAAGGGCATCTGGTAGCTTAAGCTTTGTTTATGCACCACCTCCACCCTGCGCATCTATGATGCTCATACCCTCTGGACAAGGCTAGTGCACACACGGCTGCATATATGCTTGCTTTTTTCTGTCTACTAGGCCAAGCGTTTGACACACGTGCATAACCATCATTTGCAGTTTCACCCCAGCCCTACAGGTAGTGCAAATGCACTGATGCACCAGTTTGTTCACTGGCTATATAAAAAAGATCAAAAACAAGAGCCACAGCAATAGCAGCCGCACAAAGGAGAGAAAGAAACTTCTGTGTTTACTACTTTTACAACTAATCATCTTTTCTTTTTCTGTCTCTCATCTCCTGTCATGTTTCTTCCTCTTTGACGTTTTTGTATGCTATGTCAGTAGCACCACCTCTTGAATGGGAGATTGGCTCTTGTGCGTGCATAGTCAACACACACAGACAATGTGGCCAGAAAATTTGGGCTGCACACGCTCAGCTGCAGAGGGGCTCCGTGGAGCCTAGCAGACTGGAGACGATAACGTAATTTACATCAAACAAGCCTCACGCTCGGGCAGATGCAGACTGGAGGTGGAGCATAAACCCAGCTTTAGCAGTCAGGATGCATACTACAGCATGCTGCTTGTCTGCAGTGAGCCCCAGTTTCATCCCAGTAAGAAAGATCCCTCCTGCATGTGTCTATCCTTCTCTTCACCCCAATTCCTGTCTGTCCCACTCAGCTGTATCAGTCTAATAAAGGCAAAATGCCCCAAAATAAATTGCTTTGCTAAAAGTTGGTTGTCTGCAGTGAAGTAAAGTAACCATTCATTGTCAGACAAAATTTCCTTTTCTGCTAGAGAGTATCAACTCTGAAGTATGAGCAAAAAAAAAAAAAAAAAAAAAAAAATCATTAGAGTGACTCCCTATTTCCGGTGGTGTGGACATGCAAAAAATGTGGAATTTATTCTAATAGTTCTAAGATCTATGAAAATGTTTCTCCAGCCCAAACATGACTTTACTCCTAAAAAACTTACAGCTTCATTTTGTGCTCCAGAGTACATAGAGTGGAGCAGTGGTGAAAAACTATACTAAATTAATGCAGACTTCCACTAATAGCTACAGGGCCTATGAAAGAGTCCCAAATGTTATTTACGAGTCTTATATGATTCCTGTGTTGACTTAACTAATGAATGTAGAACACAGACATGCACACATAGGGCTCTATTGCGATTATCTAGTCAACAGTCTATTGTCTAAGGTGCAGAGTTCATTTTTGGGCATGTCCAGGTTTCTGTGCTGGGCAGTGAGTGTGAAGGGGCTAGTCAGAACTCTCTTGATTATTCAGAGGTGTGTTTTGGATGTAACACGCAGTAAACTAATCAAATTTGGTCTACTCATCACCTGTAAGAGACAGATGTATTCCTATTCTGACGGTGTTTACCTGTGCCAAAGTTTCAGATGTGCTCTTCCCCAAATTTAAAATGGAGGCAGAACATAATCAGTGTGGGTGGGTGGTATTAAACCAGGAATTGAAGCAGGTGTGGGCAACCCCCACAGCCTACTGGGACAAGCAGAGCGCTCAGCTGGAGCAATTAGCAGAACAGTGAGATGTATGGACTGATATCAATAGGCAGCCTCTCTTTGTCTAATCCCTGCGCCAGTAATCCTGCTATTGATATGTGTGACTCTAATGCAAATGTCCATGCCTTCCTGCAGTTTACTGTGATGCTAATGTGCCATGCATGCATTGTCTAGCTGGGTATATAAGTCAACCATATCGCTTGCTCTCTCTTACTCTCTTTTTGATCACACGCATTGCCTGTTTGCTGACTAGAGACACAGGGTTCACTCCAGCATGCTCCCACAGCGCTGGGGTGAACTCTCGTGATGGAGGATGAATAAAACACCCTTTTAAACTTCAGTTCGCCATGTCCTGCCTGCACTTATTTCGTGCTTCCACACTGGGTACCCTTATTTTATCCTCCACTCTGGTGACCCTGAATACAAGAACACGCTGACGACGAACGAACGCAGCCCCCGGCAGTGACTCCGACGACGAATGAACGCAGCAGCCTGACGCGAATGGACTACCCTCCCTTCTGCCACACGGGAGACCTCGACGCAGAACCAACACCAGGCGAACTCCCCCGGAGATCATCCACGACCGGGAAAGCTGCAGAAAGAGTCATGGTGCGACCCTCACCTGAGATCTGGACATCCACGCTGGGGCCGGCCGAGGGACAAAGAACGTCTACTCCCTCACACCGCTCCTCCGCATCCACACGAGCGTGCACGCACCTCGTCCTCTCTCCACGACGGCGACCTCCAGGGCCGGACAGAGAACGCAGCGCGTGGACCAGAACGCACCATGACCCGGCACGAGCGAATGACAGCAACAGCCCAAACAGGGAAGACCATCGGCGCCGACGACGCTGATTTCCAGCATGCTCCCTGACCCTGACTCACCTCTCAACAGCAGACCACCCACGCACCGAACCCTCGCATGCACACTGGGGGGTTACGAGGACAGCACACCACGCACGGGACAATACCGGCTCCACAGACTGCCATCGTCCTCCGCTGCTGCACACACCCGAGAAACTACGGCCGACCGCCATCCTCAGAACCTTCAGGGCTGCTCACACACCTGAAGCAGACAGGCAGCACACAGGACTTTGTATGGGTCTCAGCCACAGCGCACAATGGGAATTCAGCCGTCAGCTGTCCCTGAGGGCTTTAGGGCTGCGCGCGCACCTAAAGCCAACACGCTAAGTCCCCCACACAGCTTCAGCTCCTGTTTTTCTTCATGGCCGCTACGCATCCTCGCAGGACTTAGCCGCGAGAGGAGTCAGAGACAAATGTTTCTTCTCACAGCCGCTGTGGATCTCTGCCACATTTAACAGGACAGCCCCTCAACATCGTGGATCCACATGCAATTTTTGCGCGGCCCGGACAACTTTGCCGTCCCGGGCCGGCACTTGCTACCCCCACCCCCTCCCTCCACCTCCGCCTGCACAGAGCTTTTCCCGCAGCTCGCTGCCAAAGCCGGACGATCGATGCCTCAGCCCCCTGCTGAGCCCTCTGGGGGGGAGTGGTGTGGGTGACCCCCACAGCCTACTGGGACAAGCAGAGCGCTCAGCTGGAGCAATTAGCAGAACAGTGAGATGTATGGACTGATATCAATAGGCAGCCTCTCTTTGTCTAATCCCTGTGCCAGTAATCCTGCTATTGATATGTGTGACTCTAATGCAAATGTCCATGCCTTCCTGCAGTTTACTGTGATGTTAATGTGCCATGCATGCATTGTCTAGCTGGGTATATAAGTCAACCATATCGCTTGCTCTCTCTTACTCTCTTTTTGATCACACACATTGCTTGTTTGCTGACTAGAGACACAGGGCTCGCTCCAGCGCGCTCCCACAGCGCTGGGGTGAACTCTCGTGATGGAGGATAAATAAAACACCCTTTTAAACTTCAGTTCGCCGTGTCCTGCCTGCACTTATTTCGTGCCTCCACACTGGGTACCCTTATTTTATCCTCCACACAGGCTAGTTATTTTAGGCAGGAGAATGAGCAGAAGATGATTTAACAATTATCATTCCCTTAAGTCTTCTGTGTCGGTGCACACGCTTGTGTGTGTTTTGTATTTGCCACGTGAATATTATCGTTATGACTGGTAATATGAATGATGACCCAGCTGTGCAACACACAGACATGAATGGGTTTGACACTAGAGAACAATTGCTTAATATGAATGAATTTGTTCAATATTTTTTCTCCACCCAGTACATGTATATAATAAAAAGCTACCATGAGGGAAAAAGTCTGAAGGTCATCTGTTATTTTGACAGAATACGCTGAGCAACTTAACTGTAATTCTCACCTATCAACTTTATGGCCCACAGTGAATAGCAATGGTCCTTTTAATAATTAAAATCAGTGCTGAAATCATTGTTCTTCCTGCTGGCTCAGGGCATATGTCATTTATTACTGTCTACTTTTCTTATGGTTTGGATTATATTATAGGATAGTTGTGGATAGTTTGGGTTAATTTCCTTTAGATTAACACATCTATCTATAAATGCACAAAATCTCTGTCTGTGTGTCTATCTGTGTGTCTTTTCCAAGCATATCTCTTGAACCGTTCGTCAGACTGACCAAAGATTTTAAATGTGCTTTGCCGAGGTTATGAGAGTGTGCATCCCCGAATATGGAGTCGCTCAGTCAAAATATGCACTTTTTATCAATAAAAGTTTAGCTACCGCTCTGTCTCATGCCTTGGCTTCTAGAAGTGTGGGTGGGGTTTGGTTTCCAATTCACTCCATACTGATTGGATAATACATGGCATTACAGCATCAGTAACCACAGCACTCCGTGTG
Organism: Pholidichthys leucotaenia; assembly: GCA_020510985.1. NCBI lineage: Eukaryota > Metazoa > Chordata > Actinopteri > Cichliformes > Pholidichthyidae > Pholidichthys > Pholidichthys leucotaenia. The sequence goes on along the minus strand of CM035845.1, from coordinate 276,345,568 downwards.
CAAACAAGGAAACGAAAGCGACAAATTTGACTAGATAAAGATAATACTTAAGATTTAATGCTTAAAAAAATTATACCATAAAGTTGCCGTGATTGCGTAGGTCTAATGGATAATTTGGCATGGAGAACACGAGGTGTGCGGGTGCACTGGGGGAAGGGGGGGTGGAGCAGCAGCTGAACCGCTGGCACCACGGGAAAAGCAACAGCTGAGACTCCTGTTAACCAGGCAAGCTGGGCTTGGTTCCCTGCGAAGGACTGCGATTCACCGGAGTGCTGCTGCTTCTCAAACACCGGTGTCTGACCGGGCGCTCCACAATCATTCGCGGGGAGATACGCCCAGCCTGTCCAGTCAGTAGTAGATTGGAGTTCCTGCTTCTGCTTTACCCATGTGGTACCACTGTACTATGCAGGACCGTGAGTGCCCCTTCCAGCGTGAGTATCTAAAAACTAAAAACTTAATACTTAATACCGAGCGCCTTCAGGCTACATGGGTCCGCCCTCCAGTGGGCTCACCACCTTCAGGAGGGACCATGGGGGTCTGATGCTATGTGGATCAAGTGGCGGTCAAAGGCGGAGACCTTGGCGGTCTGATCACAAGATTCCTAAACTGGTTTTTGGGACGTGGAATGTCACCTCTCTGGTGGGGAAGGAGCTGGAGCTGGTGCATGAGATTGAGAGATACCGGCAAGATATAGTCGGCCTCACCTCAACACACAGCTCCGGTTCCAGAACCAGTTTCTTGGAGAGGGGCTGGAGCTTGGCATACTCTGGAGTTGCCCTGGGCGAGAGGTGATGAGCAGGGGTGGGTATTCTTGAATCCCCCACCTTGCTGCCTCTATATTGGAGTTTTGCCTGGTGGACGAAAGGGTTGTTTCCCTGTGCCTTCGGGTTGGGAAACGGGTCCTGACCATCATTTGTGCCAGTGCACCAAATGATGGTTCAGAGTACCCACCCTTTTTGGAGTCTGTGACTGGGGTGCTGGAGAGTGATCCTCTTGGACACTCCATTGTCCTACTGGGGGACTTCAATGCGCATGTGAGCAACGACAGTGAAACCTGGAGGGGGGTGATTGGGAGGAATGGCTTGCCCGATCTGAGCCAGAGTGGTGTTCAGTTATTGGACTTCTATGCTAACCACAGTTTGTCCATAAACACTATGTCCAAGCATAAGGGTGTCCATATGTGCACCTGGCACCAGGACACCCTAGGTCACAGGTCAATGATCGATTTTGTTATCGTGTCATCAGACTTGCGGCCGTATGTCTTGGACACTCGGGTAAAGAGAGGTGCAGAGCTGTCAACTGATCACCGATCACTGGTGGTGAGTTGGATCCGATGACTGTGGAGGATGCCATTCAGACCTGGTAGACCCAAACATATAGTGAGGGTGTGCTGGGAACATCTGGCTGAGGCCCCTGTCCGGGAGATCTTCAACTCCAACCTCCGGAGAACTTTGACCACATTCTGAGGGAGTCTGCAGACATGAAGTCTGAATGGGCAATGTTCTCCACCTCCATTGTTGAAGTGGCTGCCCAGAGCTGCAGCCGCAAGGTCGTCGGGGCATCTCGTGGTGGCAACTGGCGAACCGACACCAGCGGTGAGGGGGGCCATTAAGCTGAAGAAGGAGTCCTATCAAGCTTGGTTGGCTTGTGGGACTTCTGAAACAGCTGAGGTATACCGGCAGGCCAAGCGGAGTGCAGCTCGGGTGGTTGTTGAAGCAAAAACTTGGGCATGGGAGGAGTTCGGTGAGGCCATGGAACAAGACTTTCGGTCGGCCTTGAAGAGATTCTGGCAAACTGTCCGCCGGCTCAGGAGGGGGAAGCAGCTCCCTGTCCACACTGTGTATGGTGCGGATGGAGCACTGCTGACTTCGACTGGGGATATTTTCGGGCAGTGGAAGGAATACTTCAAGGATCTCCTTAATCCCACTGACACACCTTCTACAGAGGAAACAGGGCTTGTGGACGAGGGGGACGACTCACCTGTCACAGGGGCTCAGGTCACTAAGGTGGTTAAAAATTTCTTTGGTGGCCGGGCCCTGGTGGTGGACGAGATTCGCCCTGAGTACCTCAAGGCCCTGGATGTTGTAGGGCTGTCATGGTTGACACGCCTCTGCAACATTGCGTGGAGGTCGGGGCAGTGCCTTTGGCATGGCAAACCGGGGTGGTGGTTCCTCTCTTCAAAAAAGGGGACTGGAGGGTGTGCTCCAACTTTAGAGGGATCACACTCCTCAGCCTCCCTGGGAAGGTCTATGCCAAGGTACTGGAGAGGAGAGTCCAGCCGTTGGTTGAACCTCGGACTCAGGAGGAGCAATGTGGTTTTCATCCTGGCCATGGCACATTGGAGCAGCTCTTTACCCTCTCGAGAATCCTCGAGGGTTCGTGGGAGTTTGCCCAACCAGTTTACACGTGTTTTGTGGACTTGGAGAAGGCATTCGACTACGTCCCTCGTGGTTTTTTGTGGGGGGTGCTTTGGGAGTATGGGGTATCTGGCTTGTTGTTACAAGCTATTTGGTCCCTGTATGACCATTGTGAGAGTTTGGTTCGTATTGTCAACACTCGGTCAGACTCATTCCCAGTGAGAGTGGACTCTGCCAGGGCTGCCCTTTGTCACCGATCCTGTTCATAATTATTATGGACAGGATTTCGAGGTGCAGCCAGGAAACTGAGGGTGTCATGCTTGGTGACCACAGGATCTCATCTCTGTTATTTGCAGATGATGTTGTCCTGCTGGCTTCATCCAGCAATGACCTACAGGTCTTACTGGGATGGTTTGCCACTGAGTGTGAAGCAGCTGGAATGAGAATCAGTACCTCCAAGTCCGAGTCCGTGGTCCTCAGCTGGAAAAAGGTGGATTGTCCTCTCCGGGATGGGGACAAGCTCCTGCCCCAAGTGGAGGAGTTTAAGTATCTTGGGGTCTCATTCACGAGTGAGGGGAGAATGGAGCGAGAGATTAACAGACGGATCAGAGCAGAATCTGCAGTGATACGGACGTTGTACCGGTCTGTTGTGGTGAAGAGGCAGCTAAGCTCTAAGGCAAAGCTGTCAATTTGTCAGTCAATCTACGTTCCTACCCTCATCTATGGTCACGAGCTTTGGGTAATGACCGAAAGAATGTGATCGCAGATACAAGCGGCTGAAATGAGCTTTCTTCTTAGGATTCCTGGACTCACCCTCAGAGATAGGGTCAGGAGCTCAGTCATCTGGGAAAGGCTCAGAGTAGAACAGTTGCTCCTCCACATTGAAAGGAGCCAGTTGAGGTGGTATGGGAATCTGATCAGGATGCCTCCTGGATGCCTCCCACTTGAGGTCTTTCGGGCACGTCACTCTGGGAGGAGACCCCAGGGCAGAGTCAGGACTCACTGGACAGACTATGTCTCCCAGCTGGTCTGGGAACACCTTGGTATCCTCTCTGAAGAGCTGGAGCAGGTGGCTAGGAAGAATGAAGTCTGGGCTTCTCTGCTTGAACTGCTGCCTCCGCAACCCAGACCTCCAGAAAAGCAGTAGAAGATGGCTGGATGGATGGATACAACCATGATTGTGGAGCGTAATGGCTGGAATGACTTGACCAAACGCAGGACACAAAAACACCCAAACAATGAAATAAATCATTTTTAGTTAAATATTTACTGACAAATGGGCACCACTGATGCAACAGTTGTAGTCAAACTGGCCCTTTTGCTGTGTATAATAATAGATTGATAGATGTACTTTATTGATGTTGGGTATTTTGTAGATAATTCTGTTGTTTACAGTTTTAAAAAACCTTTTAATAATAAAATATTGCTAAAATATAAACTGATGCACTACAATGGGTCTCAAATATTTGTAAATGTAAGATAAGATAAGATAAGCCTTTATTAGTCCCACAATGGGGAAATTCCAGGATTGCAACAGCACAGGGATAGCAACACTCAGAGCAACAATCAGAAGGCAAGAGAAAAACAAGAGCAGCGAGTATACATATGTACATATAAATATAAATATATATATATATAGACACACAGTGCGGAGCATTGTAGCTAGATGGAATAAATATATAAATATATAAACACACAGTGCGGAGCATTGTAGCTAGATGGAATAAATATATGAGTATATAAACACACAGTGCGGAGTATTGTAGCTAGATGGAATGAATATGTAAATATATAAACACACACAATGCGGAGCATTGTAGCTAGATGGAATAAATATGTAAACATATAAACACACACAGCGTGGAGCATTGTTGCTAGATGGAATAAATATACAACTATATAAACACACACAGTGCGGAGCATTGTAGCTAGATGGAATGAAATAGCACAACCGTCTACTTAGTTATCCTACATGGTATGATTATGTACCCATACATATTCTCACCCTCCATAGCGACCCGTATTTTCCTAGTTGTATACCGGAGGGGACCATTGTGTAAGTCTATTGCGTCTTTTGCATTCAATAATATTAGGTTGTCACGTCTTTTTGCTATCTCTGCGAGCAGCCCTGCTTAGGTTGTACAGTCTGACAGCCGTAGGTAGGAAGGACCTGTGAAACCTCTCGGTTGCGCACCTAGGATGATGTAGTCTGCTGCTAAATGAGCTCCTCAGTGCGTTCAGTATGTCCTGCATAGGGTGGAACTCGGACTCCAGCAGAGATGACAGTTTAGCCACCATCCTTCTCTCTCCCATCTCCTCCACTGGGTCAAGGCGCTGCCCCAGGACAGAGCTAGCTTTCTTGATCAGTTTGTTCAGTCTCTTCCTATCGGCTGCTGTAATGCCACTGCCCCAGCAGACCACTCCAAAAGTGATGGCTGATGCCACCACCGTGTCATAGAATGATTGCAGCAGCGCCCCTTGTACACCAAAAGACCTGAGTCTCCTCAGTAGGAACAGCCTACGCTGTCCCTTCTTGTAGAGTGCGTCGGTATTGTGTGACCAGTCTAGTTTATTGTTCAGATGAACACCCAGGTACTTGTAGGATGTCACCATCTCGATGTCTGTTCCCTGTATATTTAGTAGTGCTGTGAGGGGTTGTCCTTGCCTGCGGCAGTCCACCACCAGCTCCTTAGTTTTCCACGCGTTGATCTGGAGGCAGTTCCGATGGCACCAGTCCACAAAGTCCTGGATAAGCCCTCTGTACTCAGCTTCATCTCCATTGGAGATGAGGCCAACGATCGCAGAGTCGTCAGAGAACTTCTGTAGATGGCAGTGTGTTGTGTTGTGTGAGAAGTCCGCAGTATTAAGGGTGAACAGGAAGGGAGCCAAAACCGTTCCCTGGGGGTCCCCCGTGCTACCGATGATCGTGTCGGACACACAGTCCCGGGTTCTCACAAACTGAGGCCGGTTTGTGAGGTAGTCCAGGATCCATGATGACAGGTGCTGGTCCACCCCTGCGCACAGCAGCTTGTACTTCAGGATCATCGGTTGGATGGTGTTGAAAGCACTGGAGAAGTCAAAGAACATGATCCTCACCGCATTCCCGGGCTTCTCCAGGTGGGACAGAGAACGGTGAAGGAGGAAGATCACCGCATCCTCCACCCCAATGCCATGCTGGTAGGCGAACTGGAGTGGATCCATCGCTGGTCCCACCAGGGGGCGAAGGTGAGCAAGGAGCAGTCTCTCCAGCGTCTTCATCATGTGGGACGTCAGGGCCACTGGTCTGTAGCTGTTCAAATCTTTGGGGTGGGAAGTCTTTGGTACAGGTACCACACAAGATGTTTTCCACAGCTGTGGTACCCTCCCCAGCTTCAGGCTCAGATTGAAGATGTACTCCACAATCCCACACAGCTGGTCTGCACAGGACTTGAGGAGCTTTGCGCTGATGCCGTCTGGTCCCGACGCCTTCCTCGCCTTGATCTTCCTCAGCTCCGTCCTCACCTGGGTCTTAGTGAGGGTCAGGTTGGGGGGCTGTGTGTTGGGAGTGGGGGGGGTGTTGGTGGAGTGGGGAGTGGGCAGCAGGACTTGAGGTCTTCAGAGGCAGCAGTGGTTGTTGTGCAGTCAGTGGGGAGGGCGGTTGGTCAAACCTATTGAAAAACAGATTCAGATTGTTCACCCACTCCCTGCCCCCCGTGGCCTGGGGGGAGGTATTCTGGAGCCCAGAGATGGTTTTAAGGTTTCTCCAGACCCCGCTGATGTCGCTCTGTTGCAGCTTGTCCTCCATCTTCTTCCTGAAGCTGTCCTTGCCTTCTCTGATCTTTCTCCTCAGCTCCCTCTGTACGGACTTCAGCATCTCCCTGTTCCCCGACCTGAAGATCCTTTTCTTCTCTCTCAGAGGTGTTTTTATCTCAAGGTTGATCCAGGGTTTGTTGTTTGAGCAACACCGTATGGTCTTGGTGGGAACGATGTTGTCCACACAGAAGCTGATGTAGTCCGTGATGGTGTGAGTGAGGCCATCGATGCCCTCACCATGTGGATCGCAGAGCTGCTCCCGGCGGTGGTTTCAAAATAGTCCTTTAGAGCGTCCATTGCCTCCTCAGACCATAACTTCACTGTGCGCATGACCGGAGGCTGTCTGTGCACTAGGGGTTTGTACACCGGCCGGAGATGAACCAAGTTGTGATCCGATCTCCCGAGTGGGGGGAGTTGTGATGAGGTGTACGCCTCCTTAGTGTTTGCGTAGAATAAGTCCAGTGTTTTATTGTCTCTAGTGTGGCATGTGACATACTGGGTAAACGTGAGTAGAATGGGAGACAGTGAAACATGGTTGAAATCGCCTGAGATGAGGAGAAGAGCATCTGGGTGTTCTGTCTGCAGCCTGCCAGTTACTGAGTGGATGACATCACACGCTGTCCCAGCGTTCGCCGTCGGATTTGCATAAATAACAATGCAGATCAAGTGTGAGTATTCCCTCGGGAGATATGTAGGCCACATGCTAACAGCTAGCAACTCGATATCTTTGCTGCTGTGTTGTTGTTTAACAGTGATATGTCCCGGTCTGCACCAGTTGTTGTTAACATACATTATCACTCCACCGCCCCTTGCTTTGCCACTGTGTGGTGTACGGTCTGCCCGTATCGCGTGGAAACCCTCCAGTTCAATGTTAGCATCTGCTGCTAGTCCTGTTAGCCAAGTCTCTGTAAATAGGAACAGGCTACACTCCCGGTATATGCTATCGTAGCGGGAGATAGCTGCGAGCTCATCTACCTTTCCCAGTATCGATCGTATCCTGTTATAGTACGGCATGAGTTTATTGATGCTATACAGAAGAAATTCACTATTACTGTCATGTTCGGGGTCATTCACCCCATCCATGACCTGTGGCTGTAGGTTTTGATTATGTCTTATTAATTCTAGCTGGCAGATTGAACCTTGCTCTCTGCCAGTCCTACAGTCACGCCTCCTCCTCACCAGACATTCACCGGCTGCATGGTATCACACACACACACACACACACACACACACACACACACACACACACACACACACACACACTCTCTCTCTCTCACACATGCACACACACTCACACACATCCAATTAACTACACACTTGCTTGCCACATGGCTGTGCCCACTTGCCCTCGTTAGCATATTGTATTCTTATAGGGAGGCAGTGTGCGCAGTCAGTGTGGCAGCTTATGTCAACATGGGACAACCTGACACTCCGGATTATGGGGTCCTTCCCCTGGACGGTGTATGTTGTTACCTTCAGCCTTTCCGCTCCAACATATGTGTAAGTCCTTATTTTTGTGCCTTTTTCCTCCGCTCCTGACTGTTTGGAGCATGTGAGGCATTCCCCTCTAAGCCTACGAGGGTTGTAACGGGTTGTCTACCCTCATTCACTGTGACTGTTATTTGTACATTTTGTACATTTTCCCGTTGTAAATAAACACGTTACTTACACTGCGTTTTGGGCTCGCTGCCAATTTCTATGTTCGCTGCAAAATTACGCAGTGGACATGACAATTACATTTAACTCCATCACTAAACACTGATATAAACCTAAATAATTATAATGGTGACTGAACAATTCCCATTCCCCAAAATGCAAGATACACTATTATGAATATAAGTGATAAAAGATCACACAAATAAGTGATATGACAGACAAATAAACAAGATATCTGAAATAGTCGCTAATATTGGATGTCCCATTCATTTTCAATAATTAGGTATTCTGTAATTAATATTCACACAGTCAAATAAATCTTAGTGTCATTTAGTCCCTTTTATATGTATTTGTCAGTCTAACGTGTGATTGCCTACATATAGGCTTCACCTCTTTGTATTCCACTTTCAAACACAGCCTACACACGTGGACAAAATTGTTGGTACCCCTCAACAAAAAAAAAGAAAAAACAAAAAGAAAAACCCACAATGGTCACAGAAATAACTTGAATCTGACAAAAGTGGTAATAAATAAAAATTCTATGAAAATTAACCAATGAAAATCAGACAGTGCTTTTGAATTGTGGTTCAACAGCATTATTTTAAAAAACAAACTCATGAAGGTTTAGTCTCAATAGAGCACATTTTTTTGAATATCTTCAACTTAGAGACTTTATTCGATCAAATCAAAATGGGGCTCTCACTCGACCTATTTATTCATCCTTGGAAAAAATGATGATGAAAGATGGTAAAAGAGGGGGTATTGTTTCAGAGTTTTGTAACTCATTGACACTATCTTCAAGTGAAAATTCACTGAAAAGATTAAACTACTGGAGGGAGGATCTGCAAATTGGAATTTCGGAGGGACAATGGGAATTGGCTTGTACAGAAGCTCAAACCAAATCAATAAATGCACGCCTTGGGTTGATGCATTTCAGATGGTTAATGCGGATGTATGTTACACTGGAGGAGTTAAATGGATATGGCAGAAATATACCAGATACATGCACAAAATGCATGGAGAGTGGGGGAGCCCTCTTTCATTGTTTATGGGAATGTGGATTAATAAGAGTGTTTTGGGAAGAGGTGAGGGTAACAATTGAAAAAATAATCTCAAAACAAATCATATTGAATCCTAAGCTGTTTTTGTTGGGTCTGTACCCAGAAAAGCATAATTTTAATAAAAGTGAAGGAACATTCATAGACCTCAGTTTGCTTAATGCCAAAAAATGTATTGCACTATTATGGAAAAAGACTCATAGACCAGATGTGACTCGGTGGTTGAGACAGATGTTGACGGGCCTTCCATTGGAAGGAGTAGCATATATACTGAAATCAAGGGAAATTGTGTTTGAGAATATATGGAGACCTTTTATTGATTATGTAAAAAATTTAAACATAACTCTTGAAGAAGAAGGTGAATGATGTGTGTGGACCTTGTAAATTCCAAACTGGTGAACATAATATGTATACTTATGTATTGGATTGTCTAGACTAAACAGAGGAGCATTGTTGAAGATTTGATTTTGTTGGTGGTTGTTGGTGTTTTTTAGTGCATTTTTTTTTTTTGTAGTACTTTAGTGTTAGTGTTTGATTGTTTGTATCATGTTTGTTAAAAAAAAAAAAAGGTTCAATAAAGATATTGTGGAAAAAAAAAAAAAAACAAACTCATGAAACAGGCCTGGACAAAAATGATGGTACCCTTAACTTAATATTTTGCTGCACAACCTTTTGAGGCAATCACTGCAATCAATCCATTTCTGTAACTGTCAGTGAGACTTCTGCACCTCTCAGCAGGTATTTTGGCCCACTCCTCATGAGCAAACTGCTCCAGTTGTCTCAGGTTTGAAGGGTGCCTTCTCCAGACGGCATGTTTCAGCTCCTTCCACAGATGTTCAATAGGATTTAGATCAGGGCTCATAGAAGTCCACTTTAGAATAGTCCAATGTTTTGCTCTTAGCCATTCTTGGGTGTTTTTAGCTGTGTGTTTTGGGTCATTATCCTGTTGCAAGATCCATGACCTGCGACTGAGACCAAGCTGTCTGACAATGGGCAGCACATTTCTCTCTAGAATACCTTGATAGTCTTGAGATTTCATTGAACCCTGCACAGATTCAAGACACCCTGTGCCAGATGCAGCAAAGCAGCCCCAGAACATAACAGAACCTCCTCCATGTTTCACAGTAGGGACAGTGTTCTTTTCTTGGTATGCTTCATTTTTGCGTCTGTGAACATAGCGCTGATGTGCCTTGCCAAAAAGTTCCAGTTTTGTCTCGTCTGTCCATAGGACATTCTCCCAGAAGCTTTGTGGCTTGTCAACATGCAGTTTGGCAAATTCCAGTCTGGCTTTTTTATGATTTGTTTTCAACAGTGGTGTCCTCTTTGGTCGTCTCTCATGAAGTCCACTTTGGCTCAAACAACGATGGATGGTGCAATCTGACACTGATGTACCTTGACCTTGGAGTTCATCATGAATGTGTTTAGAGGTTGTTTTGGGTTCTTTTGTTACCATTCGTATTATCCGTCTCCTCCTGCGGCCACATCCAGGGAGGTTGGCTACAGTCCCGTGGATCTTAAATTTCTGAATAATATGTACAACTGTAGTCACAGGAACATCAAGCTGCTTGGAGATGGTCTTATAGCCTTTACCTTTAACATGCTTGTCTATAATTTTCTTTCTAATCTCCTGAGACAACTCTCTCCTTTTCTTCCTCTGGTCCATATTTAGTGTGGTACACACCATGTCACCAAACAGCACAGTGACTACTTGTCACCCTTTAAATAGGCCGAGACTGACTGATTACAAGTTTATAGACACCTGTGATGTTAATTAGAGGACACATCTTGGTTGAACATGTCCCTATGGTCACATTATTTTCATTCTTTTCTAGGGGTACCATCATTGTTGTCCAGGTCTGTTTCATGAGTTTGTTTTTTAAAGTAATTCTGTTGAACCACAATTCAAAAGCATTGTCTAATTTTCATTGGTTAATTTTCATAGAATTTTTATTTATTACCACTTTTGTCAGATTCAAGTTATTTCTGTGACCATTGTGGGTTTTTCTTTCATTAATAGAGGGGTACCAACAATTTTGTCCATGGCTGTACATTTGGGCCTGTAAAGCCTAATTGGAATACCCATTTTCACACAAGAATACTTGCGTTCTACAGGCAGTGCACTAGTTTAAGGAAAAAGAAACTGCTGAGCGTGCATTACAGAAACACAGACACATACAGTATACACAATAAACACACACACGTGTTCATTCATTCTCTTACACCAGACCATCAATGATGGAGTAGTTCATTCTAGCCTGACGAAATCACCCAGGGGTGCTCAGATCTACTGACCATTGACCTTGACCTAAAGCACAGCCTAAATACATACCTATCTAGGATGTGCTTCAAGTCACGGTCAGTGGCCTAGGAGGAGTAATGTTCTTCACGAAATCTAAAAATGCCCAGATCTTCTGCTCTTTGGCAATGACCTCATTGTGGATGCAGACCTACCTGAGGGTCACTGTGAATGAGTTTTGTGAGAACTGAGGTAATTGCCTAGGAGGAGGAGTGATTTTTCTAAAATCATGTAAGTGCATAGATCTCCTGACCTTTGACCTTGTTCTTGACCTTGAGGACAACTTAATGCAGACCCATCTAAGGATCATTGTGAGTGAGTTTGGTGAGCATTGGGGTAAATGCGTAGGAGGAGTAGCGATTCTCGTCAAATGTAGACGGACGGACCGATGATGTTGCATTAGCTCCTTTCAGCTTCATCGGAATGAAGAAGAAAATTAAGTAATGCCTAAATTATAGGCTTTATTCCTTTTGTAAGCTTGTGATTAAAATTAAAATTTAGATGGCATGAAAAGATGGAATAAATGAAAATTAAAATGACAACAATATTTTGATTAGATTATAACTTTTAAATTCTGTCCAATAATAATGAAATTCCAGTACCTACCACCCATGATGTTAAAATGTGCTGCTTAAATAGCAACTGACAATACACTACTGACTATAAACCTGTTGTTTGCTGATCAAAAACGCATTGAGCAAAAATGCTTCAAAATACCAATGAACCGAGACTATGCCGATGCCACATCTCTTTTAAACAAGTCCCCTCCTTGCAGCGTAAAGTGGGTGTCCAGTTTACAGGTACTTAGATGGTGTGATGCAAAAGATGAAAAACAGACCCTGCACTGACAGAAACTAACAAAATCACAGCGCAAAATGAAAAGCTTGGTGCAAACACACATTTTAGATCACCATAATAGGGCCAATATTTTTCCTTACCTCCTGTGTCAAAATCGAGATCCTCTTCATCTACACTGACCACATGGCCTCCAGGAGACAGCCGTGGTTCATTTCTATGAGGGGGGTACACGTCCACAACCTCCAGAGGAAGCTGCAGGGGCAGACATGAGCAGAATACATATTCAGTCATCAAGAACCAAGCCAGTAATTTTAACGCTCTCCAGATGCTGTTAACCAGAAGGCGATGATCACAGCATACTTTACATATTGTAAACAGCATGTAGGTATTATTATTACTGCTCTTTTGGCAGCATCTTTCTGACAACATCATGCGGACTCCAAGACAGCATACCTTCATAGCCACAGAAATTTAAAATCTGATTACAATTTCAAATCATTGTTACAAAACGCTGACAGTGCCAGCAGAAATGCCAGTTTCAAACTATTATATCCTCTGCAGCATGGGATGCTTTCTAAGAATTTGACCATAGTGCTACAAAAAGTTGCTGTGCCAAGAAGAACTGCAGAAAGACTCAGCACATTTTGCAAACACGGGTTGTATAGCTTATGAAATTAGTCAAAAAATAATTGTATTTTAGCTAATTAAAACTCAATCACAGAGGCGGGCGATGTTAAAAACTGGTCCAAGACAAGGGCCAAACTGGGCCAGTATTTATTAAAAAACAAACTTAAATTGGTCATATTTTTTGATGTATTATGACAAAGAATTCCCACAGAAATATGAATTTTCACAAGAACATACCAAGCTTATAGATTTAATAATGAACAAATGAGAGAACAAATTTAAAATTAAAGATTAATCAGTAACATGCATTTCTTATGTAATCTGTCAGCAGTTTTTCCATTTCAAAACAGCCAAAGAAATTATTTTCTTAAAAAAAAATTAAAATTAAAAATCTAGTCACAGTTCTATTAACAAACAACCTTCTGGTTATAGTACTAAACTGCAGTAAGGTTGTGTGTAGTTTAAGCACGCACTGCTCTAATGTTTCTGCAAGTGCATCATTCTTCGGGTCAGGCTCTGAACTCTGGCAATTCTCAGTATATGTTTTGTAGAAAAGACAAAGACAGTAAAGTTAATGTCAAAAAGCCATAAACTGTTGTGTCAGTCATACCTGTGGCTGCTGAGCACCTCCGTCTGATGCCTTCTGTGGAGGAGCATACTGCCTCTCCGCTGGCTCTAAACCATAATTAGGTTCTGAGCTCAGTGGTGTGTCTTTGCTGCCGTACAGGCCAGAATCCTCTGAAGGAGAACTAAGGAGGTCAGGACTTTCAGGCTGAAGGGGATCCGAGTGATCACCACCAGAAAGGACTGGTTGGAATTCAGGGTCGCCACCAGTCAAAGGATAGTCATCTGTCCCCTCTGGGGCCTTGGGGTCAAAGGTATTGTCTGGATACTCTTCAAACTCAGCGTACTCTGGAGTGGTGGTGTCCTGGGAGAAAAGTCAGAGGAGTAAAGGGTTTGGTTTAAAAAACATCAAATCTTGTGGAAATAAAAGTTGAACTAAACAATAAAGAAAACTACCAGGAAGAATCTATGTCCTTGTGGGGGTGGAGTGACAAGAAGACCTCCAACAGATGCAGGAACAATGTTGTCAAAAGAATAACGGTTCCCTGCATGGAAAAGCCAAACGCCAGGAATTCCAGTGTTACCATTCCTGAAAAGAAGGAAACTCATCAAACATACAAAGATTTATTTAATGTATAGTATGTGTTATCAAAGCTAAAGGCAATTTTGGTGACAGCTGCAAATTTTGAGGTTTCATAGTTTAGCTAGTGAACACTATATTTTTAATTGCCGCCTTTCATTTTTTCTGTATTTATCACAACTAAAGTGAGCTATTTTGAGCATTTTTGTTTAAATGTTGATGATTATGACAGTGCTTTAATTAAATTACTGAATGTGGATATTCTAATTTTCTGAGATGCACTAGTATTACAGATATACTGACTAACTAAAAAGAGCTGTTTTTTGTCTTTACTGGCCCACTAATGCGTCTTTCTCCTCAGAAGACTGAAGCACGCAGGGTTTAACAAGTCAATCCTGACAGCCTTCTAACGGGGTCTGGCGGAAAGTGTCCTCACCTCCTGTACCACTGTGTGGTACGGCAACTGCTCAGCTGCAGATACAAAAGCTCTGCAGAGAGTAGGGAAGTCTGCACAAAAGATCACCAGCAACAGCCTGCCCACACTGAGTGCCATTTACAGCAGCAGGAGCAGGAAACTGACCTGCATTGTGAAGGACGCAATCCACCCTGCACACAGTTTCCTCGTCCAGCTCCCATCAGGCAGGAGGCTGAGGCGCATCAGAGCCAGAATCACCAGGCTCAGTAAGAGCTGCTACCCTGATGCAGTAAGACTGCTCAACTCTACTCACAATTAGGACAACAGCCAGGCAATATGTGCACTGTGCTGTAATAGCAGTTAAAGGTGCAGTCCATTACATCACAGCTTTCTCTATCTTATTACTATTTTACCATTTTTGCCTTTTACCATTTTATTAGTACTACTATGGGTGTTTTCTTTTTTCTGGTGTCTTCAATTAAATTCGCTTCACTATTGACCTTGTGGATTGTCATTTTGTTCTTTCATGTGAAAACATGTTTGTCATGAACTCCTCATGTGCTTCTCCACAGCGCAGGGAGGAGGGGAAAAAGGATGAGGATTTAAGCGCAGGTTACACCACACACATTTATTAGACACTGGCACAGACCAACAGTTCCAGCAAACATTAGCCCTCAGAGTAATAAAGAGTCCTCCAGGACGCCCAACAGACACGGGAGGAATGAAACCGGGCGACAGCCAAAGCGTAGCAGTTGTGCTACACGGGGGGAAACGCTACAATAAAGCATAGCAGCACAACTGCACACAGAAACGCTGACAGTTTTTACTCACGGCATCGGGGCAGTCCGAGTAGTCCAAATAAGGCTCTGAGGGAACACAATCCTTAGTTGACCTTGGCTTCAAATGGCGAAAGATGACCACATGAAGCACAATGACCCAGCAATGCATGACTGGAAAAAGGCTCCTTAAGTACATGCATTGCTGGATCCATAAATTGAGCACACCTGGGAAAGGAGTGGGGAGATGGCACACGGGAGTGGGAACAGCTGGCAGTAATAGAGAAGGGGCGTGGTCCAACCGGCAGACAGATAGACAGCGCTCACTCCAGCGTGAGTCCAAGAGCCTGCCTCACCGCTGCCGGCCAGAAAGCAGTGGCTATGGGTACGGCAGAGCACACACATACTAACATACATACAATGTGGCATGTACCCACAGAAAGGCCAGGACTGAGCCGGGGGAAACCAAGCCGGCTCGGTTCCTGACAATGTTGAATGACAATAAAGACTCTTGAATCCTGAATCTTATCGTTGACACTGGGATATTAATTTTCTTCATCTTTTTTATTGGAAAAATAAGCGATTTCTAAGTTCTGGCAATCATCACCACACTACAGTTCACAATTTTACCAGGGTCACATCAGAGGACATCACCCCATGTTAGGGGAAGCTTAATTATCAATGAAGAGAGAGAGTATCAAATGTTACCTTCAAATTACTACACAACATAACTTTAACACGAATGTTGATTCTCACACTTGTTGTACTTAATATTTAAGGAGACTCCTGGTTGCACATTTTAGTACTTCTGATCAATCATCCATTTTCATAGCCGCTCAATCCCTTTTCGTGCAGCAGGGGGCTTGAGCCCATCCCAGCTTCTTTGGGCGAGAAGTAGGGTACACCGTGTGATCGTCAGACCAGCACAGGGCCAACACAGAGAGACAGACAACCATTTACACTCGCATCCATACCTAAGGACAATTCTGAGTCCCCAGCTAATGCCAGTTACCCTAACGTACATGTCTTTGGACTGTGAGAGGTAACCAGACCATCTGGTCAAAACCCATGCAGACACGTGGAGAGCATGGGAAAGGTCACCAGCTGGCCAGCTCTTGGTTTCAAACCCAGGACCTTTTTACTGGGAAAAAAAACCCTAAACTTATACTTACTGAATGACTTTTCCCCCCAATATATATGAATTTCATTTTTGTTTTTCTTGCCATGGTGGTAGTTGTTTTCATATCTAATTTTCTGTAATTAAGCAGTGAGTTGTACAGAGATTTTTGACCTAGACATTTTTACTTACTGGTAGAGGTTTTTAATGCTCTGCTCATTGCTGGTAACACTGTAGTAAGGTCCCTCCGTTCGTGAAAAGATCAAATATGTAATTTCCCCCCTGCTGAAGCCAACTCTAGCAGGAAGCTCTATCTCAACATTATATGACTCCTAAAAGAAGGCAAAGTAAAGAAACACAAATGCCAACCGATGTTATTTCATTTTTTTCATCTAAAAAATAATCAATATTCCATTTATCATAACATATATAACCTTAATAGCAAAGAAGCTGAAATAAAAACACTTGATATAGTTAATTTATTCTTCTTGAATAATTCATTTGGCTTTTTTCAGTCACAAAAACAATGGTTTTATGTTGCTCATGTGTTGCCCACACATCTGAAACAAGCTACAACAGTAACCTTAACCTAAATTTATGCGTGTCAACAAATGCTGAAGTATAAAAATATCCAAGTAGCCAGTTTACCTTGGGTCGTGTTCCAAAGAAGTTCAGGCCACCCTCAGGGTAGAGGAAGAGAACATAAGAGTCCGTCTCATCGTAGCCAATCACAGCCTGGAATGTATTGAGCTGTTAAAAGAAAGGAGAGACAGCATCAGTAGCGACATTAGCTCTAAAACACAAACTCCACTGTTTAAAAAAATGTAAGAGTTTTGTTGTTTTTTTTTTAAGCCCTGGCCGTGTCACGATCTGTGAGGATTGTGACACTGAAATCTGTGGGGATTTCACCGTGCTCTGTTTCTTTGCTTTTTGTTTTTTGTTTTTTGTATTATGTATTCTGAGTTCTTTGCCTTTTGGTTTTCCTTATTGGTATAATGTTGTCTTTTGGAATTCTATGCCTGTTATGTTTTTTTTTTAAGTTTGTTTTCACTTATTCAATATTGTTTCTTAATATGATTTATCCTCCTGTTTTCATTCAGTGTAGTTTTGTTCTTATTTGTTTCCATTTTATTTTTTCTTTCTCCCTTAGGAGTTGCAGTTGTCAGGAGCACTTCTGGGTTTGTTCCTGGTGGTGGGCAGTGCTCCTGTCAAACTGTCAGCTCCAGGACTCACAGCTGATTGTCATTGTCTCCCCAGCCCGCTCTTGTGAATCGCACCTGTCATCATTTGTTTCAATTGTGTTTAACCGTATTTAAGGGCTGTTTTGGAGTCTTACGTTCTCCACCTTCATCTCCACCAGAACCAGCCCTGCTTCTGGTGTGACATAGTAAGTTTTCTTTGTTTGTCTGTTGGATTTACGTAGTTTTGAGCACGGGTTTGTTGCTGTGTTTGTTTTTTGTAATAAAATTCACAAACTGCAGTCCTGCGCGTGGGTCTCTCCTCTCTGCCCTGAAGGGCAATTTATGACAGAAGACTCCGGCCAGTTTGAGACCCAGCGGCTGCAGTTTGAGTTTATTTCCTTTTGTTTCACTCCAGCGATTGCGAAGTCTTGCAGGCTTATTTTATTTCTCCCTCAGTTTTGTTTTTTCACCTGGGGTTTGCCATGTCGGCCACCCTGGATTTTTCAACTTTGGGACTGAGCAAGGAGGAGTGTGTAGCGGCTACGCTCATCGCCAGTTTTGCCTCGGGGGCTGGAGCCTCCAGTTCTTCCGAGGAGGCTTGGGGGATTGTGGACGGTGCGACCCGGGTGATCGAGATGCAAACTCTGTAGCGTGGCGGGGGACCCCCCTTCGGCGCCACCCGAGCACAAGAAGAAGTGCACTCATGTGCGAAAGACTCACTCATCCCATCCGGAACCCGAATCCTCAATCCTTTCTTCTCATTCTATTAAGCATCAATTATCTTGCCTGACTCCGGACGGTGAGGCTCAGATTAAGCAGTCCTCCGAGTCCTCACCATCTGCTGCAGCTTTAGACTATTCACCTGCTCTCTCTGTGTCTCCTCCTTTTCCCCATGAGTGTCCGCCGGCCCCTGAATTGAGCCGCCGGACGGTGGAGGAGCCTGGGGCTCCGGAGGACCTGGTCCCAGTCCCGAAGCCACAGTCTGAACGTAGGGAGTGCTCTGCAACCGAACTGAAGACTGTGCTGATGATGGAGCATCCCCTGGCCTCAGCAGAACAGGATCCAGTGCCAGCAGAAAGTTAATCTCCTGTGTCCATGTTGGGCGAGCCACCAGTGTGGGCCACTTGATTGGGAGGTCTCAGGACTGCATCCACCACCATGCCTGCTCCTGGGGCCGCCACAGCAAAGTCCAAGCTGGACCTCCAGAGGGTCAGGCCCGAAGCATCATCGTCTGGATCGACAGAGTCCTAGGACATTGGTGGAGCTCAAGTTCAGGCAAGTGCTCTCTTCTGTTTCTGTTGTTTCTGTATAGGAGAGATCTTGTCTGGCTCTTGCTGGGGAGAGCCAGGTGCAGTCGTCAGCTGCACCTGAGCTCACCTCACCGGGCTCCACTGCCGCCGGTGACCCTGACCCTGTTTCTCTGCATCTCCTGCCTGAGTTTTTCCCCAGGGCCACCGAGGATCATCCAGCTGTTCCAGAAGTCTCCGTGGGTCCATCCTCGCCGCCCGAGATCACAGTGGGTCCAGCTCCTCCTGTTGAGGTCATCGCGGGTGCTCCATCTCAGCCTGGAACCACTGTGGGTGCTGCTCCCCCTCTGGCTGAGGTCTTCGCGGGTGCTCCGTCCCAGCCCAGGACCACCGAGAGTGCTGCTTCTAGGTCAGATGAGATCTTCGCGGGTACTCCGTCCAAGCCCAGAACCTCTATGGGTGCAGCTCTGACCCAGTCCAAGTCCACTGAGGGTGCAGCTCTGACCCAGTTCGGGTCCGCCGAGGGTGCAACCTTGCTCCACTCCGGAGCCACTGTGGGTGCGGCTCCGCTCCAGCTTGGAGCTACAGCGGGTGCGGCCCCGCTCCATTCTGGAGCCACCGTGGGTGCAGCTCCCATCCAGTCCGGAGCCACCGCAGGTGTAACCTTGCTCCAGCCCAGAGCCACCACAGGTGCTACTATGTCCCAGTCTGGGACCACTGAGGGTGCTGCAGAGCGGTCAGACGCTGTCATGGTTCCCCCTCCTCTGCCCGAGGCCATCATGGTTCCCTCTCCTCTGCCTGAGGTCATCGTGGTTCCCCTCTCCTCTGCCCGACACTGTCGTGGTCCCCTCTCCTCTGTCCGACGTCATCATGGTTCCCCTTCTTCTCCGCTTCACGGCATCAAGGTTCCCCCTATTCTTCCATCCTCCTCATCTCTGGTCGTCCCGGTTGGGCGGCTGCCACCTGGACCACGCTTTCTATGCTGGTGGTTAAAAAACTCTGGTCGACCGCCTGACAGACTGTGCCATTGTGTTGGGTAGCCCATATTCTCCGGCAGGCCACCCGACTCTTACCACCTCGCCATCTGCCAGGCCTGGGACTTCGGCCGGCCACCGGAACTGCCTAGCCCCTTGGTCTTGGGGGTCTAGGTCCATGATTTTTGTCTGGTCCATGATTTTTGTTTTATTTTCTCCTAGTTTGGGTTTTGCTGAGATGTGAGTCATGGGAGCATTATTTTTTTTTTTTTTCTGGGTTGGTTCAGTCCCTCCGTGCCTGCCCCCCCCCCCCCCGGGTGGGTTTTTTTCTTGTCCTTTGGTGGAGTGGGTTCTTAATGTGGGTGGGCCTTGTTTTTCTGTTGATGTTGCCCAGGGTGTCTGGTATCCACCCCTTGGGAGGGGGGGGCTCTGTCATGATCTGTGCACGGGGGGATTTCACCGTGCTCTGTTTCTTTGCTTTTTGTTTTTTTGTATTATGTATTCTGAGTTCTTTGCCTTTTGGTTTTCCTTATTGGTATAATGTTGCCTTTTGGAATTCTATGCCTATGTTTTTTAGTTTGTTTTCACATATTCAATATTCTTTCTTAATACAGCTCCAGGACTCACAGCTGATTGTCATTGTCTCCCCAGCCCGCTCTTGTGATTCGCACCTATCATCATTTGTTTTAGTTGTGTTTAACCGTATTTAAGGGCTGTTTTGTTCATTCCTCCTTGCTGGAGTCTTATGTTCTCCACCTTCATCTCCACCAGAACCAGCCCTTCTTCTGGTGTTATATAGTAAGTTTTCTTCGTTTGTCTGTTGGATTTAGTTTTGAGCACAGCTTTGTTGTTGTGTTTGTTTTTTGTAATAAAATCCACAAACTGCAGTCCTGCGCGTGGGTCTCTCCTCTCTGCCCTGAGGGGCAATTTATGACAGGCAGCCTGGGTGGACATTTATTCTGGGTCCTAAATCTTGTTTGATAACAGAATATAAACACAATTCAGCACCATAAAAGTGTATTAATTTTGTTGGTTTCATTCTAGAGGTAAAAACTATATATGATAGTATGCTGGCAAAATATATACAAAAAGTTTTAATTAAAAAATTTGTGTCTACAAGGTGTGTAGAATATGCTGTAGACACACAGATATTTATTTTTTTTTAACAAGGAATGATAATGGTGGGTGTATTCACAAATGTAGTATAAGCTACAAATGTATAAATGTAAATCAAGCACAAATTTGCAACAACAAAGGTTCAAAATTATGATAAAAGGCACTAATTCATAATAATGATTCACAAATTTACCATGCAGGTTCTAAGCTTACAAGAAATGTTCCAAAATTTGTGAGAAAAACAAAAAACAATTCACGAACAAGAAAAAACCCAACACATTTCCAAGAAAAAGTCATAAATTTACAAGAATAAAATTAGCAAATATATAACAAGAAAAGCTGTTTATGATAAAGTTATTTTTGTCCACACAAATTTATAAATAAATCTACCTATCTGTCCAGGGTGTACCCCGCCTCTCACCCAAAGATGCTAGGATTGGCTCCAGCCCCCCCGCAACCCAAAAAGGATTAAGTAGAAGAAGATGGATGGATGGATGGATGGATGGATGGATCTACCTATTAATGCAAGGAACTTCTGTGTGTGTGTTCCTCGCATACCTCTCAAGTTGTTAGTTAGACTGACCTAATATTGTGCATCCCCAACCCTGGAGTTGTTTAGACAAAATATGGAATTATCATTAAAATGTTCCCCTCTACCCCTGTTAAGTCATCGCTTTGTCTTTGGTGTGGCCTTACACAGACACCTCATTTCATCTGGGACTGGGCGTTCAATCCGGTTTACTGGGGTGTCGCTGTCGTGCTGTCTGGACATGTGGACCGTAAATTTGTATTTCACTTTCAAAGACAGCCTACCTTTATGCATGTAAGGGCTAACTGGGCTACTGGTTTTCCACAGGAATCTACCTATTAATGCAATGTCTTGCTTTCCATGGGCAATGCACTGGTCTTCATAAATCTGAAATAAATGTAAAACTTTTCTATTTAATTTGCAACATTTTGCTCAAGTTTTCAACATTTCTCTTTTCCATTTACAACTATGCTTTCACTGATATATTCATTTATACCGTGCAGTATAAACTATCCTTGCATCCTTCATGGGAATGGGGGAAATAGCAGGATAACAAGAGGGTTGGTTTGGAGCCAGTTTACCAACAAGGGGGATGGCACCCCACACCCCCCACCCCAAATTATCTACTGGCTGTAGGACCAGGAATGGTGAAAGTGTTGGACATTTGTTTGAACACTAAAGGGTGGCTGGAGGTACAGTGGGGGGAAAAAGTATTTAGTCAGCCACCAATTGTGCAAGTTCTCCCACTTAAAAGATGAGAGAGGTCTCCAATTTTCATCATAGGTATACCTCAACTATGAGAGACAAAATGAGAAAAAAAAATCCAGAAAATCACATTGAAGGATTTTTAATGAATTAATTGGTAAATTCCTTGGTAAAATAAATATTTGGTCACCTACAAACAAGCAAGATTTCTGGCTCTCACAGACCTGTAACTTCTTCTTTAAGAGGCTCCTCTGTCCTCCACTCGTTACCTGTATTAATGGCACCTGTTTGAACCCGTTATCAGTATAAAAGACACCTGTCCACAACCTCAAACAGTCAGACTCCAAACTCCACTATGGCCAAGACCAAAGAGCTGTCAAAGGACACCAGAAACAAAACTGTAGACCTGCACCAGGCTGGGAAGACTGAATCTGCAATAGGTAAGCAGCTTGGTGCGAAGAAATCAACTGTGGGAGCAATTATTAGAAAATGGAAGACATACAAGACCACTGATAATCTCCCTCAATCTGGGGCTCCACGCAAGATCTCACCCCGTGAGGTCAAAATGATCACGAGAAGAGTGAGTAAAAATCCCAGAACCACACGGGGGGGCCTAGTGAATGACCTGCAGAGAGCTGGGACCAAAGTAACAAAGGCTACATCAGTAACACACTACGCCGCCAGGGACTCAAATCCTGCAGTGCCAGACGTGTCCCCCTGCTTAAGCCAGTACATGTCCAGGCCAATCTGAAGTTTGCTAGAGAGCATTTGGATGATCCAGAAGAGGATTGGGAGAATGTCATATGGTCAGATGAAACCAAAATAGAACTTTTTGGTAAAAACTCAACTTGTCGTGTTTGGAGGAGAAAGGACACCATACCTACTGTGAAGCATGGGGGTGAAAACATCATACTTTGGGGCTGTTTTTCTGCAAAGGGACCAGGACAACTGATCCGTGTAAAGGAAAGAATGAATGGGGCAATGTATCGTGAGATTTTGAGTGAAAACCTCCTTCCATCAGCAAGGGCACTGAAGATGAAACGTGGCTGGGTCTTTCAGCATGACAATGATCCCAAACACACTGCCCGGGCAACAAAGGAGTGGCTTCGTAAGAAGCATTTCAAGGTCCTGGAGTGGCCTAGCCAGTCTCCAGATCTCAACCCCATAGAAAACCTTTGGAAAGTCCGTGTTGCCCAGCGACAGCCCCAAAACATCACTGCTCAAGAGGAGATCTGCATGGAGGAATGGGCCAAAATACCAGCAACAGTGTGTGAAAACCTTGTGAAGACTTACAGAAAACATTTGACCTCTGTCATTGCCAACAAAGGGTATATAACAAAGTATTGAGATGAACTTTTGTTATTGACCAAATACTTATTTTACCGAGGAATTTACCAATTAATTCATTAAAAATCCTTCAATGTGATTTTCTGGATTTTTTTCCCTCATTTTGTCTCTCATAGTTGAGGTATACCTATGATGAAAATTGGAGACCTCTCTCATCTTTTAAGTGGGAGAACTTGCACAATTGGTGGCTGACTAAATACTTTTTTTTCCCCACTGTATGTACTCTCTTATATGTTTGTCTTGTCTGTCAGCAGATTACACAAAAACTGCTGACTCGATTGAATTAAAATTTGGTGGAAGAGTAGCGCTCTGACCACAGAAGAGCTGTTTGTGTTTTAGGGCAGCTCCTGATACAGGGATGGATCCAGGACTTTTTACACTTTGCTTTGTGAAATGTGGCTTTTTAATGATTTTCACTACTTTCTTAGAGAATTATGCACAGAAAAACATTCAGGCATATATAGGAAGTGGGTAGGTGTAAGTGTTAGGACTTTGACACCAGCAGGAACTCCTTCCAGAACCAAATTTTGACCAGAAAAATAAAATTTGATTGGTACCCAAAACATTGGTTATTAGCTGGAACTGAAATAACTGTGCTTTCCTTGAGAAGTATGACATCATCAGTGGACTTTTCATTCCAAGCTGTGAACAATAGATGAGGAAGGAATGACAAATGTCAAAGGGAACAGAAAAAAAGAATATGCAGTGGCCTATTGATGAAACCAAATGAATGTTGTTAATTCAGGGTGCTTTCACAACTAAGTTTGTTTACTTTGGCCAGAATCAGTTTTAGTTCCGGTTCCGCTGGACCGGTGGCGCCACACGAGTAGGCTGCCCGTTGCAACAGCCTTTTTTTTTTATCTTCCTTCTTCTTTCTACACCTTTCACTCTGTATATATATCACGGACGCACGGATCGCCCCGGGGGTCTCCCGGGTCGGCGGACGGAGCCACGGTTTGCAGCGGGAGACGCTACAGCGGGGAGGAGCTAGTGCTAGCTAGCACTTGGCCGCCGCCCGGTGCTAATGGGAAACTCGACATACCGGGAGCTGTAGCGAAAACGACGCGGGTGCCGGGCTGGAGTTTAGGCGGCGTGCAAGAAATATAAGACAGAATAATAAAGAGCGATGGCAAGAACCAAGCAGACCGCCCGTAAAATCTACTGGAGGAAGAAGCCCCCCCAGGAGACAGCTAGCCACCAGGGCTGCTCGGAGAGGCGCTCCGGCCACCGGCAGAGTGAAGAGGCCTCGCCGTCACAGGCCCGTGGCTCTGAGAGAGATCCGTCGCTGCCAGAAATCCACGGAGCTGCTCATCCGTAAGCTGCCCGTCCAGCGCCTGGTGAGGGAGATCGCTCAGGACTTCAAGACCGTCCTGCGTTTCCTGAGCTTCGCCGTCATGGCTCTGCAGGAGACCAGCGAGGCCCACCTGGTGGTCTCTTCTTCGCTAAGGGGGTCACCATCATGCCCAAAGACTTCCAGCTGGCCCGCCGCATCCGCGGAGAGAGAGCTTAGACTTTCTGCTGCACATTCACCAACCAACCATAATGCTCTGCACTGTGTGTCTATATATATACATTTATAGTAATATGGACATATGTTTACTAGATGTTGTTTTTTCTTGCCTTCTGATTGTTGCTCTGAGTGTTGCTATCCCTGTGCTGTTGCAATCCTGGAATTTCCCCATTGTGGGACTAATAAAGGCTTATCTTATCTTATCTTATCTTAATCAGTTGATAAGTTTGTTTGTTACTTTGTATCATTTTCTCCTTGGTTCAGTTTCCTTTCACACAGGCAAAAACTCAAGTGGACTAAATTCAGTCAAGTTAAACCCTACAAGACTTACATCAGAATGTTCTCTGTTCTTCTGGGTCACATTTTTTTGCTGCGACAACAGCAAAGGTAAATACAAGAAGTAGGATGACTACTGTGCATTTATGCATTTCTGGGGAGAAAATAATACAAATCACAGCGTAATCTACAGGGGTGTTTCATCACCCTGGTTATTGTTTAATACATTACGTGTATATACCACTTTTGGCAAATCGTACAGTTTGAAAATGAAGAGCGGCTATGAAAGGAAAATAACATGTTCACGTTCATTAATCCTCCAGAACCGTGACATGCTCAACCACAGATATTTTCGAAGATCCATCAGGTATCTACAGTGGCATAAATTGTTTTACAGTTTCCTGCTGGTCCTGTTTTGATATGGTCCCTTTCTCACCTGTAGGACTGCACCAGAGTTCGCCAGTTGATTTGAATCGAGACCACCTCTTTCAGTAGGTCTCGGCGTGGTTGTTTTGATGCGCACCTCAGTGTGATTACCATGTTCTCACCAGACAAAATGAACTGCACTAACAGAGAAAACAAACTCAAGTTTGATTGAAACAAACTAAATACTGTAGGTGTGAAAGCACCCTCAGGCACCAAAAGAGTTCCAGGAGAAGTAAGAAAGTTAGAAACGACAAGTCCTTTGCCATACTTGATCATAGCTGTCACCATGGGATGAGACGCCGTCTCGGCGCTCAGCCCATGTCTCCTCATCCCTGCCTCTCATTAGGCAGCATCTCTGTCACCATGGGAGGAGACGCCATTTCGGCGCTCAGCCCATGTCTCCTCATCCCTGCCTCTCATTAGACAGCGTCTCAGCTGGCTCCCAGCTGTCAGTATTACGGGACGGCTGGGGCCAATTAATCCTCATCAGCTGGGGCGCTGCTAATGAGGATAAAAAGGAGCAGCCTCGATCACTCGGGGCTGCGACTTAAAGCACTACAGGCTGAAACCCTGATGTCCGGCGTCAGCCCTTACTCTTCTTGCAGTAACCTTGTGAGTGTTCCCCGCTGTGAGTATTATGCCTTGGTATCCTATTCTCCGGTGCCAGCCCTCTACTCCTGTGCCATTCTACTCGTGAGTTTAACCCTGTGTATGAGTAGCTGTGCTTTGGGTCTACAACGACCGTGTTCATTACCCCGTGTTCCTTATCCCTTGTTCCTAACCCTTACTTTAATAAAACATCTCAACTCACTGGCTCGCCCTCGGCTCTCATTGTGTGGCTCCCTAGAGCCACATGTAACAGTAAGTCGCAGCCAGACGAGTTGCCGGCGGCCGTGAGTTTGTGGAACTGTACCTTCCTTGTCCGGGTGTTAGTGCCATTAGCATGCCGTTTCCCAGGAGTCACTCCCGACGCCAGGGAGACGAGCTGGGGTCCATCCCGGGGGCTGTCGACAGGACGCTCTTCATCCTGCACGACGCCTCCAATTCAAGACGCTGGCATCCGGGCCGTGCTGAGGATCTCCTGGACTGTCACCCTCGTTCTTTGTTCCATCTCGAGGTCAGTGCCAGGATTGATGCCATGGTCACACAGTGAGAGAAGCTCCGCGGGTTGGATGGAAACCCCGGCAGGACGCCGAAGTGGATGACGTTGCCTCCTGCTTCGGGACCCCGTTCCTGCTGCCATTCCAGCCCGGGAGTCCGTGGGTTGGATGGAAACCCCGGCAGGACGCCGAAGTGGATGACGTTGCCCCCCGCTTCGGGACCCCATTCCTGCTGCCATTCCAGCCCGGGAGTTCGCGCCACCCAGAGGGCTTCCCCCGTTCTGCACTACGTCACTCGGGATTCCCCCCATGGAGCTGCAGCTGACAGCTGTTACGTCCGGGACCGAGTGGCTGACGTGATTCCCGCTGTGCATCCATCCACCATCTTCTGGCACGTGGCGGCAGCAGTGAGATTGATGGAGAGGACTCCAGGGCAACGAAGCCTTCCCAAGCTCAACGCCTTCCTCGCCTCGGTCTCTGCTCAGAAGCGGCGATTCCTGGGTTCCCCCCTCGCTTCGTCCCCTGGGAGAGGCCGTCGTCACATCGCCAAGTCACCTCTGCACGACCCCCTTCCGGATCCAGTTCTGGGCTGCCGCCAGGACTGTTCCCCCCACGCAGCTGTCACCTCTTCGTTTCGTCAGCGTGGAGTTTTCACAGCCTCGTTCCCTGAGCCTCGTTCCCCCGCTGTCACTCCTGGACAATCGGGCTGGCTCACCCCGGCTGTTTCCCCCTCCTCCTCGACGTGCTTCATGACTGCTGTGTGTGCCTGAAATCCCGGCCTGGTGAGCCCTCTTCTGGAGACTACGCGAGCGATCCTCAGACGGTTTCCCAGGGGGTCCTCCGTTATCGCCTGGCGGGGAGAGGAAGAAGCAGTGTCCACCGCAGCAGGCATTATCCAACCTCCAGGAGACAGGCAAGTCATAGTTTATTTACATCAGTTTAATGATTTGCTCTGTCACACTCCTGGAGGAGGGGTTCAGGGTTCGCAGCTCCCTGAACTCCCCCCACCTGCTGTAACCTGTGTTCCTAATCCTGCATCCTCTGTGTCTCTCTCCACCGAGTGGTCTCCGGCCCCGGGTCAACGTCGTGGGACCAGGAGAGCCCCTGCGGTTCTGGTTCCGCAGCTGCGTTGTGGACGGAGGAGGAGGACTGACTGCTGCGTGGAGTCTGCGCCAACGATTAAGCGTCCCTGGGTCTCCATGGAGGAGCGGTTCGGTCCAGTGGGATGAGATTCTTCTGGCTTCATGCTGTGTGGTTCATCGGCGGGGTTACCGGAGCTGGAGGAGCCTCAAGCTGCGTTGACCATCGTGCTGGCTGCGGGGCCCGACGCAGCTGAGTGGGAGCCTGACAACGACCTTCTGACGACGGATCCTGGATCTTCGCAGTCCTGGACGGCGTCGGAACCCGAGATCAGGCGAGTGCTCTCCTTTCTTTTCTCTCTCTATTTCTTTGAGCACTTTAGCCTGTCTCTAGGGGAGATGAGCCGGGTGCAGCCGGTTCGGCGATCTGGTCCAACCCCCCGACGAACTTTGCTGCTTCTGGGTGGCCTGGCACGGCTACCGGCGGACTGGTTTCTTGGGATCTGGGTCTGGACTTGGCCGTCCGAACATTTCCCTCTCCCCGATTCACCAACTGGACAGTGGGCGGGGAGACCCCCGGTACTATCCCGGCCATTTTTGGACTCTGCCTGCCATATTCCTCGGGTGTTGTCTACCTTTTATTATGATCAAAGTCACTCGAGTGTAATTTCTGCCCTTTTGGCGAACATATATTTAGTGCTGTGTATTGCGTCCTCTCCTTGTTAACCGTACTCAGCATCTTATCTCATTGTTATCCTGTGAACCTGTCACCGTTATCCCCCTAGGTGACCCCCCGTTTATTTAGTGTTGTGTATTGCGTTCTCTCCTTATTAACCATACTCAGCATCTTATCTTATTGTTGTCCTGTTACTCTGTCACCATTATTTTCCTAGGTGTCCTTCTTTGCATATGGCGCCGTGTATTTTGTTTTCTTTTTTACTTACCGGTGCACGTCATTCCTATTATTCTTGTCCTGGTCTTAGCCCGCTTTTGTTTCATGGAGTAATGTGTTTTGGTTTCTTTATCAACCATGCTCTGTGATCACCTCATCCTGTTCAATTTAGCGTTGTGTATTGTGTTTGTTATTTATCACTCGTACTCAGCGTTTTTGTCCTGTTAGCTTTTTAGTGTTTTTTTTTTTCCTTGCCCTGGGCCACACATTGTTGGTATTATCTGAGTAGTGTGCAACCAGTGTTCTGACTCAGTTTTTTCCCCATCTGTGCCCTGGGTTAATTATTCCCTGTTTTGTAAAGTATTGTATTTGGGTTTTTTCCTCTCTCTGCCCTGCTACCCTACATTGTTCCATTGGGTTTTTTTTGTCCTTCCCTTGGCATCTCCCCCTTCGGTCCTGCCCCCCTTCCGCCCACCCTAGGTGGTGGTGGTGGTGGGGGGGGGCTGGGATGTTCCTGGTCGTTCGGGAGCCCGACCTTGAGGGGGGGGGGGGGGCTCTGTCACCATGGGATGAGATGCCGTCTCAGCGCTCAGCCCATGTCTCCTCATCCCTGCCTCTCATTAGGCAGCATCTCTGTCACCATGGGAGGAGACGCCATTTGGGCGCTCAGCCCATGTCTCCTCATCCCTGCCTTTCAGCTGGCTCCCAGCTGTCAGTATTACGGGACGGCTGGGGCCAATTAATCCTCATCAGCTGGGGCGCTGCTAATGAGGATAAAAAGGAGCAGCCTCGATCACTCGGGGCTGCGACTTAAAGCACTACAGGCTGAAACCCTGATGTCCGGCGTCAGCCCTTACTCTTCTTGCAGTAACCTTGTGAGTGTTCCCCGCTGTGAGTATTATGCCTTGGTATCCTATTCTCCGGTGCCAGCCCTCTACTCCTATGCCGTTCTACTTGTGAGTTTAACCCTGTATATGAGTAGCTGTGCTTTGGGTCTACAACGACCGTGTTCCTTACCCCGTGTTCCTTATCCCTTGTTCCTAACCCTTACTTTAATAAAACATCTCAACTCACTGGCTCGCCCTAGGCTCTCATTGTGTGGCTCCCTAGAGCCACATGTAACAATAGCTAAGATAAGATAAGATAAGATAAGATAAGCCTTTATTAGTCCCACAATGTGAAAATTGCAGGATTGCAGCAGCAAAGGGATAGCAGCACTCAGAGCAATAATAAATAAGGTAAACAGGATAAAAAAAAATTGGGTAGAAAACAGTATATGTACAGTGGTGTGAAAAAGTGTTTGCCCCCTGTAGAGGAATTTTGGCCCACTCATCTTTGCAGAATTGTTCTAATTCAGCCACATTGGAGGGTTTTCGAGCATGAACCGCCTTTTTAAGGTCATGCCACAGCATCTCAATTGGATTCAGGTCATGACTTGACTAGGCCACTCCAAAGTCTTCATTTTGTTTTTCTTAAGCCATTCAGAGGTAGACATGCTAGTGTGCTTTGGATCATTGTCCTGCTGCAGAACCCAAGTGTGTTTCGGCTTGAGGTCATGAACAGATGGCCGGACATTGTCCTTCACAATTTTTTGGTAGACAGCAGAATTCATTGTTCCATTTACCACAGCAAGTCTTCAAGGTCCTGGAGCAGCAAAACAGCCACAGACCATCACACTACGACCACCAGATTTTACTGTTGGTATGATGTTCCTTTTCTGAAATGCCGTGTTACTTTTATGCCGGAATAATGGGTCATACACCTTCCAGAAAGTTCAACTTTTGTCTAGTCAGTGTCATGTGGTGGCTCTCGCGAGCCACCATAAGACGCCACAGAGTCACCAGTGAGTTTTCAGTGAGTTTTATTACGGTGAAAAGGTGATAACACAAGCTGCTGAGATAATGACAAGAGTCTTCACATAACAGGAGGCATAGGGCTATACAGCTCACTATAGGTCCAGAGCAGGAGACGGTCATACACAGACAGGCTTGGTAGTTGAAAATAATAACGACACACAGGCTGCTAAGGCAGAGACTCACAAAGATCAGTTCACGCCGGGAGGAATAAGGCTAATACAGCACACTTACTGGTTCCGGGGAACGACGGCCAAACCCAAAGCAGACGAGGGGTGAAATAGTCCAGGCATCCGTAACATGACGGAGAGTGAACAGGGAAGTGAACAGGGAAGTGAACAGGTAAGTGAACAGACACTGCTGCGTCCTACCATCGCCAGTGCTGGGCTTAAATGGGCAAAACACTAACGACGGTAACGACACTCAGCTGACCGGCCGTTGACAGGCGGAAGCCCCACCGAGCACTTTCACAATAAGAGCCCGGTGAGGCCAGAATACAGCCCGCAGCTGTCAAGGCCGGCAGCGAGACATAACTTAGCCCGAGCGCGATCAGAACCGACGCTCGGGTCATAACAGTACCCTCCCTCCACGGGCGGACTCCGAACGCCCCAAGGAACCACCCTGCCCCCCCCCGCCCCCCCAGGGTGGGAGGTTGGGGGACAGGTGCGGAGGGAGAGAAACCAACCCATGAACAAGACAAAGACCAGACAAAAAAAAAAACATACAAGAAATACATGGAAACACACGATAACTATGGAAGCAAAACAAGAAATAAATACAAACACATGACTCTGGGAAAAAAAAGGAAAGAAATACATGACTAACTGTGGAAACACATGACTATAAAAAAAAGAATACATGACTAACTATGGAAACAAAAGAAATACGTGCTAAACACGGTGACTATGAAAAAACAAAAACACACGAAACCAAAAATACATGTAAACACCTGGAAACTATGAACAAAACCCCCATACTATAGCCCCTCAAAGAAAGAGGGGAGAACAAAACAACAAAGACAAAACTTGACCATAGCCCCTCAAAAAGAAGAGGGGAGGAAAGAACAATAGCAAAACAAAACCAGACTAAGGATTGCAAAACACATGGGGCAAACCAGATTGCCCTGACATAACTTGACTATGGCAAGACTGTGGCTTTCCAAAAAAAAAAAACATGAGGCAATCTAAAATTGCTCTGACTTGACTATAACTAAACTATGGCTTTTCAAAAAAAGAAACATGAGGCAATCTAAAATTGCTTTGACTTGGCTATGACTAAGACTACGTGAAACAACACAAAAAAAAATTGCTAGACATACTTAACATGACTTGGCACCGTATGGGCCCACAGATACACTACCGTTCAAAAGTTTGGGGTCACCCAGACAATTATTTTGTGTTTTCCATGAAAAGTCACACTTATTTACCACCATGAGTTGTAAAATGAATAGAAAATATAGTCAAGACATTGACAAAGTTAGAAATAATGATTTGTATTTGAAATAATATTTTTTTCCTTCAAACTTTGCTTTCATCAAAGAATCCTCCATTTGCAGCAATTACAGCATTGCAGACCTAACATGATTGCACAAGGGTTTTCTAATCATCCATTAGCCTTCTGACGCAATGAGCAAACACATTGTACCATTAGAACACTGGAGTGATAGTTGCTGGAAATGGGCCTCTATACACCTATGTAGATATTGCAACAAAAAACAGACATTTGCAGCTATAATAGTCATTTACCACATTAGCAATGTATAGAGTGTATTTCTGATTAGTTTAAAGTTATCTTCATCGAAAAAAGTGCTTTTCTTTCAAAAATAAGGAAATTTCTAAGTGACCCCAAACTTTTGAACGGTAGTGTAGTTCCACAAACACAGTACATGATCAGGTGGCCTGCCCCAGTCCCAGGCCCCCAGAAACAAGTCCTCTGGTGGCTGAACCAGGTCACCCCGTAACAAGCACAGTTTATTGGGTGGCCAACCCAAGACGCCGAACGCACCAAGCAGTTCCTCGGGTGGCCGACCCGCATCCCACAACCACCAGGACCATGGAGGGATTGCATGCAGCCGCTCACCTGAAAACGACAAGACAGGAGGGCGCCGATCTGCCAAACAAAACCCTCTAACGGCCCCCAGCTGGTGGCTCCTGAGAGGGGGACAACCAAAAACTTGGACCCCCTCGAATCTTGATTGGGTCGCAGCCGCACCTGCGCTGGACCCCCACTGGACCTCGTTGGACCCCGATTGGGTCATCGCTGCACGCACGTCGGACCCCGACTGGGTCACTGCTGCACCCGTGTCGGACCCCGACTGGGTCACCTCGGCCCACGCGTCGGACCCCGACTGGGTCACCTCGGCCCACGCATCGGACCCCGACTGGGTCATCTCAGCCCACACGTCGGACCTGACTGGGTCACCTCGGCCCACACGTCAGACCCCGACTGGGTCAGGACTGCTCCGGCGACGACCTCCATCTCCGAACCTGGAACCCCAAGTCCCGTGACCTTGACTGGCTCCGGACCGGTAACGCTGTGGAGGTGCTCAGAAAACAGGAGAGGACCGGGATCAGTTCCACCGGCAGCGCCAGAGCCCAGCGAGACGAGCTCGGGTGCAGCGGACGGCTGCCCCTCACTTGCCTCCCCATGAGGCAGGCAAAAATGCTCTAACACACCATACAGGAAAACAAAGAAGAGCACTTGCCTGCACTCGGGCTCTGGAGCCGTCCAGGACTTCGCCGATCCAGGTTCAAGAAGACGCTCGTCGTCGGGCTCCCACTCGGCTGCGTCGGGTTCCACAGCCGGCCAGATGGTCTCTGCAGCTGGATCCTCATGCGCTGGTGTCCACGCCAATAACCCGTATGGCGTGGGGGCAGAGGACCCTGGACCTGCTGACTCGGGCTGCATCCCTGAGAAACCCTGGGGACGCTCTCTCGTCGGCTCTGGCTCCTCACTGCAGTCCGTCCTCCTCCTCTGTCCAAAGCAAGGCTGCAGGGCCGGGATATTTCCCAGAGCCGCAGGCCTCCCCCTCGTTCGACGGCGTGGGACTGACGCCGAGGACCGCTCCGCAGGAGGAGACACAGAGGCAGCAGGTTTAATACAAGTGGCTACAGCTGGGAAAAGTGACTCAGGGAGCTGCGAACCCCGAGCTTCACCCCCAGGAGTCAGACAAGACAGATCACTATGATCAATAGGAAAGTGAACTTGAACTTGCCTGTCTCCCGGGGGGAGGATGGTGTCAGCTGTAGCGGACGTTGCTCCTTCCCTCGTTCGCTGGGTGGTAAAAAAGGATCCATGGACGGAGCCCACCGGCACAGGACTCAGCACACTCACAGCAGCTGGCTGGTTGAGGGGGTCATCCCGGCGGCCCGGAACTGGATCCGGAGCAGGAGCTTGCTGAAGATTTGCCCGGCCGTGACACCGACGCCTTCGCCGACCCCCAGATGGTGCGAACTCCCGAAACGGATCGAGGGCAGGACCGGGATCCATAGGCAAAGAGCAGGAGTGCCTCTTCTCCTGCTTCATGCCGCGTTCCTCCTCCATCATCAGGAATATTTCACGTTGCGCAGCGATGTCTTCCCTCCTCGCGTTGACTTCCGGGTGGTGGGCGTAGCGGGGAGAGAGATGACAAAGAACATCTTTGGCGGCGTCCAGGTACCAGTGTATGCCATGGTCATAGTCCAGCAGGGAAGCGGAGATGAGCAGCTCATCCACGACTTCCAAAACACCTGTCAGCACGTGGCTCTTCGGTGACGGCATTCCTCACATACACAGTACCCAGACAGGAAAAAGCAACGTCCAAAACTCGAACCCACTGGTGAATTGCGTCTCGGGTTGGCGTCACCGTAAACGCTGTTTTGGCAGCAGTGTACTGTCATGTGGTGGCTCTTGCGAGCCACCATAAGACGCCACAGAGACACCAGTGAGTTTTCAGTGAGTTTTATTACGGTGAAAAGGTGATAACACAAGCTGCTGAGATAATGACAAGAGTCTTCACGCCGGGAGGAATAAGGCTAATACAGCACACTTACTGGTTCTGGGGAACGACGGCCAAACCCAAAGCAGACGAGGGGTGAAATAGTCCAGGCATCCGTAACATGACGGAGAGTGAACAGGGAAGTGAACAGGGAAGTGAACAGGTAAGTGAACAGACACTGCTGCGTCCTACCGTCGCCAGTGCTGGGCTTAAATGGGCAAAACACTAACGACGGTAATGACACTCAGCTGACTGGCCGTTGACAGGCGGAAGCCCCACCGAGCACTTTCACAATAAGAGCCCGGTGAGGCCAGAATACAGCCCGCAGCTGTCAAGGCCGGCAGCGAGACATAACTTAGCCCGAGCGCGATCAGAACCGACGCTCGGTCATAACAGTCAGTCCACAGAGTATTTTCCCAAAAGTCTTGGGGATCATCAAGGTGTTTTCTGGCAAAACTGAGCCAAGCCTTTATGTTCTTTTCGCTCAGCAGTGGTTTTCATCTTGGAACTCTGCCATGCAAGCCATTTTTGCCCAGTCTCTTTCTTATGGTGGAGTCATGAACACTGACCTTAACTGAGGCAAGTGAGGCCTGTGGTTCTTTAGATGTTGTTGTGGGGTCTTTTGTGACCTCTTGGATGAGTCGTCGCTACGCTGTTGGGGTAATGTTGGTCAGCCGGCCACTCCTGGGAAGGTTCACCACTGTTCCATGTTTTTGCCATTTGTGGATAATGGCTCTCACTTTGGTTTGCTGAAGTTCCAAAGCTTTAGAAATGGCTTTATAAGCTTTTCCAGACTGATAGATCTGATTTACTTTGTTTCTCATTTGAACCTGAATTTCTTTGGATCACAGCATGATATCTAGCTTTTGAAGATCTTTTGGTCTGCTTCACTGTGTCACACAGGTCCTATTTAAGTGATTTCTTGATTGAGAACAGGTGTGGCAGTAATCAGGCCTGGGTGTGGCTAGAGAAATTGAACTCAGCTTTCCAAAGATGTGATAAACCACAGTTAATTTTATGTTTTGACAGGGGGGGCAATCACTTTTTACACAGGGCCATGTAGGTTTGGATTTTTTTTGCCCTTAATGTAATGTAATGTAAATGTAATGTACTTTATTTATATAGCCCTTTAAAACAACCCATAGGTGACCAAAGTGCTTTACAGAAAATTAAACAGCATTAAAAACACACACAGCATTAAAAACAAATAACATAAAGAAATAAGAATAAATACCTAAAAATGAGAATAAAATAAAAACAAATGCCAAGACAAATATCACCACTACTGGGTATTAAAAGCCATCCTAAACAAATATGTTTTAAGTTCTGATTTTGTTTGAGATAGCACGTAGGTCAGGGGGGAGATTATTTCAGAGCCTGGGGGCGACAACAGAAAACGCTCGGTCACCCCAATGTTTATACCTTGACCTAGGCACATCCAGCAAAAGCTGATTGGATGACCTCAAAGCCCTGCCTTGGTCACGGACAGTCAAAATCTCAGACATATAAACCGGAGCAAGGCCATTAAGAGCTTTAAAAACAAAAAGCAAAAGTTTAAAATAAATTCTAAAATGGACTGGAAGCCAATGAAGCGAAAAAAGGATCGGAGTAATGTGCTCTCGCCTAGGTGTGTTGGTCAAAAGACGGGCCGCTGCATTTTGCACAAGTTGAAGGCGGCCGAGAGAAGACTGAGAAATGCCAACATAAAGTGCATTGCAGTAATCAAGTCGAGATGTGATTAAAGCATGGATGGCTATCTCAAGATCATGATGGCTCAGGAAAGGTTTGGCTTTGGATAACAGACGTAATCGATAAAAGCTCATCTTGACTACACTGTCAATCTGTTTATCAAATTTTAAATGGCTGTCAAAAATCACCCCCAAATTTCTGACAGCTGAATTGAGCCTTAAAGAGAGGGTACCAAAGCCAGCCGTTACAGTATCCCCAAGTGCAATACATTCTGTTTTTTCTTCATTTAAGTGGAGAAAATTTTGGCTTAACCACAACTTAATGTCAGTGATGCAGTCCAATAGAACACTTTGTGAGTTAGTTTGTTCTGGGTTCAAAGGTAAACAAAGCTGCAAATCGTCCGCATAACAGTGGAAAGACATGTTGTGCCTGGCTATTATTGACCCGAGTGGCAGCATATATAATGAAAACAGAATAGGGCCAAGGATAGAGCCCTGTGGGACCCCACAGGAGAGAGAGGCACTAGAAGAAGACATGTCACCAATCATTACAGAAAAAGTTCTATTAGCTATATAGGATTCAAACCACTTAAGTGCAGTGCCATGGATGCCAACATGGTGATTCAGGCGTGAAAAAAGGATAGTATGGTCCACAGTGTCAAAGGCTGCTGTAAGATCTAGCAGCACTAAGACCACAGGGCATTTGGCATCAACAGACATCATAATATCATTGTGCACCAGTTGTGCACATTGTGCATTGTGTTTAATAATAAACACCTTCATTTAAAAATTGCATTTTGTGTTTACTTGTGTTATCTTTGTGTAACCCAGCTGAGAAAATGACCCTTTTTCTCACATTTCATTTGTATTAATGCAATTGTGTGATTTTATTTTGAAAAACGGTTATCTTGGGAAGAGGAAGTGTGATCCTCATTATCCAACTTTTAAATTCCTGTTTCTTGGTTTTATTCGTTAAGAGCGATACTAGCCCCTCCTTCCGAACAGAGTGCCGAGGCGCGCACCCGGTTTCCAGTAGTGATGTTCAATACCACTGATTTCCTTTCCGATCCGATACTGAGTAAAATTCAGGCTGGTATCGGCGATACCGATACCGATATTTTTTGCGACTACACCTAATATGTCTTTTAAATCTAAAAAAACGCATGACACACTTACCCAGGCGGAAGAAAAAGTAGTCCCACCAACCGCGTGTCACTTAGACAACATCTCAATAGTTTAGTTACTTTTCACCGTGTTTCTGTTAAGGATAGATATATATGTATACTCGCTGCTCTTGTTTTTCCTCTTGCCTTCTGATTATTGCTCTGAGTGTTGCTATCCCTGTGCTGTTGCAATCTTGGAATTTTTTTATTTTTTTTTTAACTTTTATTTAACCAGGAAAAAAACCCGTTGAGATTAAAAACCTCTTTTTCAAGGGAGTCCTGGCCAAGAGGCAGCAAAAAAATCACAAATACACTTACAATGACATACAAATCATATAAAACAGTTACAAATTAGTGAGGCCGTCTCAAGTGTTCTCAGTCTGGATTTAAAGTCGTTCATGTGGGGAGCGTGAAATAACGAGGCTGAATTATTTCTTAATTCAGGTTTTAATGTTGCATTCACATCCCCAGCTATCTCTCAAGAACAGAAGAGAAGGAGCTGAGTCAAAACCTTCTTATTTATACATACAAGATCATAGGAAGAATCACATATCACCGTCAAAACCCCCTATTGACAATAACTCTCCCCCCGAGTCCTTCAGTCTTCCGCCTGGCCCCCAGGAGGTCAGGAAGTCCTTTCAGCTCCTTATCGCCGTACCTCCGTCTTCTTGCTGTTATCCACAGGCGGTCCAGACATATTGTCCCATCCAAGACGTGAGGTCAATCCACACATGCAATCTCAAGCGTCCCATTGTGCTTATACATATGTAGGTAAAAATACATGAGCTACATAACCCCCCCAAACGTTGAAGAATGGACAATATATCAGAGTTCACAAAACATGATGACCTCAATAGCATAGTCTATACAACATGATCACATCAAAAATCAGTGATAACATCAATAGCATAGTCTATACAACATGATCACATCAAAAATCAGTCCGTACGCCGTCTGGGCTTCAAACGTCTTCCGAATCTGCTGTAAGCAGGTCTCGCCGTCCCTGCGGCGCCGTCCTGCAAAGAATCTGCTGACTGAGGAAGAGAGTGGTTATTTGATCCCTGCGGGGGCTCTGAGACGTGTTCCCTGGGGGGTCTGCCACGTCGAGGTGCCCTCGCCACCCGTACAGACTCGTCGTTCATCACAAAAGCAGGCTTTAGTCTGTCAATACTAACTGTCTCTTTTCTGTCTCCCAAATCTAGCACAAAATGCTTATCACCTGTTTCCAGCACCCTATATGGACCATCATATGGCGGTCGGAGGGTCGGTCTTAGAGCCTCGTGCCTGACAAAAACGAACTCGGCATTTTTTAAAGCTTTGGGAACAAAAACGCGCGGAAAAGTGTGATGAACGGGGCCCGGGAGCATGTCCGCTCCCGTGCCAATCAGTGGCCCCAGAGCCGAGGGGCGTCCCGGCTCCGGATGCTCTGGTAGGAACTCACCGGGCAGCCTGAGAGGTTGTGCAAAAACTAACTCCGCTGGGGAGGCATTTAAATCCTCTTTGGGCGCAGAACGCAACCCCAATAAAACCCATGGTAGTTTGTTTACCCAATCTGCATCCGTAAGCGACACTCTGAGGGCTGCCTTCAAAAACCTATGAAAACGCTCGCATAAACCATTAGCCTGGGGGTGATAAGCGGTAGTGCGATGAATTTTCACTCCTAAGCTGCTGGCCATCGCTGACCAAAGCTCAGAGACAAATTGAGGCCCTCTGTCGGACGTAATATCCGACGGAACCCCGAAACGCGCTACCCAGGCCGTCAAAAAAACGCGAGCCACCTCTGCAGCCATGGTTGGTGCCAGTGGGACCACTTCCGGCCAACGTGTGGTTCGGTCCACCATTGTCAAAAGATGTGTGAACCCCTGTGACGACGGTAGGGGGCCCACGAGGTCGACATGCACGTGATCGACTCTCTTGGCCGGAATGTGGAACGGTTCTAAGGGAGCTTTTGTGTGCTTGTGAATTTTGGCCCGCTGGCAAGCCATGCAGGTTCTTGCCCACTCTTTCACGTGCTTGCGCAGGCTCGGCCAAACAAACGTCTCCGCTACCATTTTCACAGAAGCGTGCACTCCTGGGTGCGCCAGGGAGTGAACCGAGTCAAAAACGCGGCGGCGCCACACGGCCGGGACTACCGGGCGTGGTCACCCAGTCGATACATTGCAGATTAGGGGGGGGCATACCGGTTTGCAAACACCTGCACTCCAGCCTTAACCCTGTTGGTCCAGACTGGAGCGCGCGCACGTCCGCATCTCTACCCTGTTCCGCTGCCATGGCTGCGTAATCTATCCCCACGTGAACTGGGGCCGCGTGCGCTTCCGCCCTGTTATTTTGCCCTGCGGCTGCGGTAGTATAATCTGCCTCCGCGTGCACCGGTGCTGTGACCGCGCGAGAGAGGCAGTCTGCCACTACGCTGAGTTTATCCGCTACGTGCTGAATATCAGTGGTAAACTCCGAAATTGCGGCCAGCTGCCTCTGCTGCCGGCCCGACCAAGGTTCTGAAATTTGGGACATCGCAAAAGTGAGTGGCTTATGGTCGACAAAAGCGGTGAAACACCGACCATCCAGCCAAAACTGGAAATGGCGAATGGCCAAATGGAGCGCTAACAGCTCCCTGTCAAACGTGCTGTATTTCCGCTCGGCTTCATTCAAGGATCTGCTGAAAAATGCCAGCGGCTGCCAAACCCCGGCAACGTGCTGTTCCACGACCGCCCCTATGGCCAAATCTGATGCGTCAGTGGTGAGCGCTATGCGGGCCGATGGATCTGGATGAGCTAGAAGCGCGGCGTCAGCCAGGGCTTTTTTTACCTCCGCGAATGTGCGCTCCCGCTCCAGGGACCACTCGATAGTATTGGAGGGTTTTTGTTTTTTGAGCGCGGCGTATAATGGTTGCATGAGGTGCGCTGCGTGGGGTAGGAAACGGTTATAAAAATTTACCATTCCTAAAAATTCCTGCAATGATTTGACTGTTTGTGGTCGGGGAAAATCTGCCACTGCGCGCACCTTATCCGGTAGCGGGACTGCCCCTTCTGGGGAAACGCGGTGCCCCAAAAAATCGATCTGCGCCATGCCAAACTGGCACTTGGCTGGATTAATTATTAACCCGTGCTCTCCCAACCTCCGAAAAACCGCAGTGAGGTGTTTTTCGTGTTCCTCTTCTGAAGTACTGGCGACTAAAATGTCGTCGAGGTAGACGAACACAAAAGGGAGATCACGTAACACGGCATCCATCATACATTGGAATGTTTGTGCAGCGCCTTTAAGACCAAACGGCATGCGCAAAAACTCAAAAAGTCCAAAAGGGGTTATTACCGCTGTTTTAGGAATGTCCTGAGGCCGGACTGGAACCTGATGGTAGCCGCGAACCAGGTCTATTTTAGAAAAAATGCACGCCCCCGCTAGATGCACCGAAAAATCCTGAATGTGTGGAATTGGGTAGCGGTCATGCACTGTGGCGTTGTTTAGTCTGCGGTAATCGCCGCAAGGTCTCCAGGAGCCGTCAGCTTTAGGGACCATATACAGCGGCGAAGCCCATGGGCTCTTCGAACGGCGAATAATGCCCAGTCTTACCAGGCTGGCGAACTCCTCGCGCCCTATGGAGAGCTTAGCAGCATCCAAACGCCGAGCTTTCGCGAAGACGGGGGGGCCCGCTGTAGTGATAAAATGCTCCACCCCGTGTTTCGCAACTGTTGCCGAAAAAGTGGGAACCGTGAGTGCTGGAAATTGGGTGAGGAGTGTGTTAAACTTACCGCCTGCTGTGGCGACGTTGGTCTGCACCGGTGATGGGGACACTCGAGCTGCACAAGGAATAGAATAAAAAGAAACCACGTGAGCACAGACAATCGGCACCTAACATGTTGAAACTCACCGCCGCTATGATAAAAGTCCATTCATAAGTGTGGCCGTGTAAGGACAGAAACAAAGTCCTTTCTCCATAGGTGTTGATGCTCGAGCCGTTTGCCGCCGTTGTCCTGTCACCACGGGGGCCAGCCAATCGGTCAGCATAGGTCGGGGTGATGAAACTCACTTGGGCTCCGGTGTCTACGAGTAAGTGCCACCTGGAGCTCGTATCTGTGATGTAGAGCAGCTTATTTCTTTCGCCGAGAGCCGAAGCTGCTAACGATTCCCGGTCCTGGCGTTTCCCGAGCTCTTGAAGCTGCACGGCGGCACACACCTGTGTGCCTTCTCTGCGAAACGCCGGTGATAAAAACAGAGGCCATCTCCTCCGCTGCGTCGGGGCCGCGCCGCTGCCATTGTTGGTGGGATTGGCTCTGCTGTCTCTGGCTCTTCGTTGCCTCGGGTCGCCGCACCTAGGTCTGCCGCTGCCGCTGTGGCCGTCTGCTCGCCGCAGAAGTCGAGGAGCCGCTGCACCTCTCGGGCCAGTGCACGGAAGTCCCGCTGGGTCACACAACGCATGCCGGACAGGGTCCCTCTCATGTGCATCGGGAGGTTACTTAGGAAGATGTGCTTAAACAGGAAATCATCGTTGTCCAATTCCCTCAGCTGCAGCATGTCTTCATCAGGGCGACTGGCCTGCGCCCTCCCTGGCTGTGCATAGCCAGGAGTCTCCTAGCCCTCTTTTCGACTGAGGGCGTGAAACACTCAGTGAGGGCAGCCTTCAACTCGCCGTATTTGTTGTCAGCGGGTGGCTGCTGTACCAGGCTCCGCACGCATCGAGCTGTGCGGTTGTCGAGCCTTGCGATGACGTGGTAAAACTTGGTGTCATCCGCCGTTATTCCCGCGAGCGTGAACTGTGCCTCAGCCTGGAGGAACCACGAGTCCGGGTTGTCCTGCCAGAATTCTGGCAGTTTGATGGGGACGGCGCTCGCTCGGGCAGACTCCGACGAGTCTGCATCAGGAGAATCCCTTCTATGCATTCTCACGTCTCTGGTCACCAATGTGGGGAGCGTGAAATAACGAGGCTGAATTATT
Source organism: Pholidichthys leucotaenia (assembly GCA_020510985.1). NCBI lineage: Eukaryota > Metazoa > Chordata > Actinopteri > Cichliformes > Pholidichthyidae > Pholidichthys > Pholidichthys leucotaenia. Next base: position 276,303,541 of record CM035845.1, on the reverse strand, counting down.
TCTTAATTCAGGTTTTAATGTTGCATTCACATCCCCAGCTATCTCTCAAGAACAGAAGAGAAGGAGCTGAGTCAAAACTTTCTTATTTATACATACAAGATCACAGGAAGAATCACATATCACCGTCAAAACCCCCTATTGACAATAACTCTCCCCCCGAGTTCTTCAGTCCTCCGCCTGGCCCCCAGGAGGTCAGGAAGTCCTTTCAGCTCCTTATCGCCATACCACCGTCTTCTTGCTGTTATCCACAGGCGGTCCAGACATATTGTCCCATCCAAGACGTGAGGTCAATCCACATATGCAATCTCAAGCATCCCATTGCGCTTATACATATGTAGGTAAAAATACAAGAGCTACAGTTCAATTTATTAGTCCCCATTGTGGGACTAATAAAGGCTTATCTTATCTTGTCTTATACTTTACCTCTAATGACTTAAGTATCAAAAGTATCGATATTTTGATTTGAGTATCGATTTTAGAGCATAAAGATCCGGTATCGGAGGTATCGATATTTCAGGATCGATCCGCACATCACTAGTTTCCAGTCTTTTGCGCTCTGAGAACGAACGAGAGAGGCTGGAGATGATCCGTGTAAAAACCTGTGGGTCGTCTTGGTGAGTTAATACAGAAAGGTGCTATAAATAAATCTAAACACTGTCCAAACGCTAATTTGAAACCTTTATTGTCTTAAGTTGATGGGAGCACGAGCTTGAGAGGCCGTGAGGTTGTGATTTTTGCTGTGTTCACGCTGATACCTCATCTTGGTGAGCAAAAACCGAGTGTGTACTAAACGAAGCATGCTAATGCCATGCTAATGTTAGCGTTATGCTAATGCTAATCGCGAGTGGATTTTTTCCTGTTTAAAAGCAATGGAAAAGGCTATTTTTGTGTCTGTATGGTTTTCCTAAATGTGATTTCAGTTCACAACAGTATGCTGAAGTACTTTTAGTTCTTTTACACTATTTCTGTTGAATGTAATGTGTAGTTTGATGCTAAAAGCACATTTTGTTGGGTTCCTATGTAAATTCATAGGTTATGCTAAACCCAGTAGCTCAGACAGGGTTTTACTGATTTTAAAAGGGGATATTGGGAGTAATGGGACAGTATATTCCCTGGTCATGTGATAAATTAATTGTAATTCATTTCATGATTTACAAAGAGAAGGTTAAAAAGATTAATCATAATTTCATGGTTAAATGATGTAGAGATAAAAAGAGAAATTCATTTATTTGGTTACATGAGAAAAAAAAATATTTCATGTACTACCAGAGAGATTTTGAGTTAAAAAACATGCATGTAAGATGTGAAATGTGAATTGTAAGATATTACTATATTACTGGATTGTAACAATAGTAATATTAGAGAAGAATTTAAACACTAAGCTATAGTGTTATATGATAAGAGATTGGAAAATGAATTACTCTAGCTGTAAACAATAATACCATTATTGTTGTGCAGGCTAGGTTTTTTTTTGGTTGCCGATTAAGAATCTTCTGGATCCTGGATTCTCTCCGAATGGAGATGGCGAGCCTGACCCGAGATCTGAACCAAGACCTGAACCGAGACCTGAACCAAGGCTGAACCGAGATCTGAACCAAGATCTCGATTGAAGAACATCCTTCCTCTCTCCAGTGCACAAAATTCAAAGTGGTAACAACTCAATGACATAACGTTCGGCTCAGGAGACGCACACACACAGGCTCAGAGTAGTTCAAACTGTTTATTAACGACAGGGATGTATGGGTGTGTGTCAGCGGAATGTAAATGTATTGGTGGTGGCGTCTGCTTTGGGCACAGAGGCAGGAGACCGTTCAGCCGGCAACCCTATGGGAAAGAACAGACACAGGGTGACGGGCACACACCAACACAAGAGGAGAATAGGCGAGGGAGAGAAGCTTACTTGTATGGGACCGATGACTGGCACATCAAGGACGGGACCCCGGGAGACAGTCACCTGCAGGACTCGGTGCAGCAGCGAGGAGGAACGAGGGACGGAGTTGTCCGCCGCCGAGGAATCCACCTGTGCACAGGGGAGCAGACTGGAAGAGGTGAGGTAAGTGATCTTCTTACCGCTTAGCGTGGTGCTGAAGAAAGAGTAGTTGCTTCCCATGGAAGGGAGATGAAGTCTAACGGCTTCAGGCCGAAGCTCAGGGCGAGGCGGCTTATATTCCCCGCCGCTGATAGTTGACAGGTGTGCGAGCAGGTGGCGCCGCTGATGAGCGGCGCGGCGTGACAGTACTCCCCCCTCTAGCAGCGCCTCCTGGCGATGGCTTGTCTGGGTGCGCTCGGTGGAAGTCAGCGATGAGCGATGGGTCCAACACGAACGACGGGGGCACCCACTGTCGATGCTCGGGCCCATAGCCCTCCCAGTCCACCAAGTATTGCAACCCACGACCCCGGCACCGAGAGTCCAGGATGGAGGAGACGGACCAGGCCGGATGGCCACCAATCATCCGGGGCGCGGGTTGCGCCGCAGGAGGGGGGCAAAGGGGGTCGGAGACTGCCAACTTCACCTTTGACACGTGGAAGGTGGGATGGATGCGGAGGGAGGGGGGAATAGCCACGCGCACAGCCACCGGGTTGATGATCCGGGTGATGGGATAGGGACCCATGAAACGCTGTGCCAGCTTTCTCCTCTCGCCTTTTAAAGTGACGTCCTGGGTGGAAACGTAGACGTGTTGCCCAACTCTGTACGCCGGGGCAGGTCTTCTATGCCGGTCCACCACAGTCCTGTTGCGCTCCGCTGTGCGTAAGAGCGCATTGCGCGCGGCAGTCCAGGTGGAGCGGAACTGCCTGAGATGTGCCCTAACTGAGGGGACAGTTACCTCACTCTCCTGCTCCGGGAACAGCGGGGGGTCGTAACCCAGGGACGCTTTGAAGGGAGACATCCCTGTAGCAGAAGAGCGGGCGGTATTGTGGGCATATTCAACCCAGGCAAGATGGTTGCTCCAGGATGTGGGTTTGGATCTGGTCACACAGCGGAGCGCAGCCTCCAGCTCCTGGTTGGTCCGCTCACACTGCCCGTTGGATTGGGGGTGATGGCCGGAGGAGAGGCTCACTTTGGCTCTGATGGCGTTGCAGAATGACCTCCAAACCTCAGATGAAAATTGGGGGCCCCGGTCCGAGACCACGTCCACTGGAATCCCGTGCAGCCTGACCCCGTGTTGGACGAGGAGGTCCGCCGTCTCCAGGGCAGTAGGGAGGCCTCGCAGGGGGACGAAGTGCACGGCCTTGGAGAAGCGGTCCACGATGGTCAGGATGGTGTCATAGGAGTTGGAGACGGGGAGTCCGGTGACGAAATCCAACGCGATGTGCGACCAGGGCCTGCCAGGGACGGGCAGGGGCTGGAGCAGACCCACTGGAGGGGCATTTCCCGACTTGCAGGTGGCACAGATTGGGCAAGCCCGGGCGTAGCGGGCTGCATCCCTCCGCAGGCCCGGCCACCAAAAGGACCGTTGGAGGAGGTCTATCATCCGGGAGGTGCCAGGGTGACAGGTGAGCTTGGAGGTGTGTAGCCAGTGGATGACCTCTCCTCGGACCGCGGATGGCACGAACAGCCTCCCCTCTGGTCCGCCGCCAGGGTCAGGTTCCACCTCCTGTGCCTTCCGGATCTTGCTCTCGATGTCCCACGAGATGGCTCCCATGATGCACGACCTGGGCAGGATGGAGTGGGGCGTCTCCTCCGACTCCACGGGAGTGAACTGCCTAGAGAGGGCGTCAGGCAGGCCGTTCTTAGAGCCAGGCCTGAAGGTGATTGAAAATTGGAGCCTGGCGAAGAACAGTGACCAACGCGCCTGGCGGGCGTTCAGGCGCTTGGCAGATCGTAAATATTCTAAGTTCTTGTGGTCCGTGAGGACCACGAACGGCAGGTTCGCCCCCTCTAGCCAGTGGCGCCACTCCTGCAGGGCGAGTTTGATGGCCAAGAGCTCTCTGTCCCCCACATCGTAGTTCCTCTCCGCCGGGGACAAGCGCCGGGAGAAGAAGGCGCAGGGCCGTTTGGCGCCATCGTCCGGCGATCGCTGGGACAGCACTGCCCCCACTCCCGTGTCCGAGGCGTCTACCTCTACGATGCACTGCAGCGCGGGGTCGACCTGGCGAAGGACCCGGGAGGAGGAGAACTCCGCCTTCAGCGCCTTAAAGGCGGCAGCGACCTCTTCGGTCCACCGGAACGGGACCTTCGGGGACGTGAGGCGGGTCAGTGGTCCCACGATGGAGCTGAAGTTGGGGACAAAGCGGCGGTAGAAATTGGCGAAGCCAACGAACTGTTGCACCTGCTTCCGGGATGCAGGTGTAGGCCATTCCACCACCGCCTTCACCTTCTCTGGATCTGGGAGCACCTTGTCGTGGGCGATGATGAACCCCAGGAAGGACGTAGTCCTGGCGTAAAATTCACATTTTTCTGCCTTCACGTACAGACGATTCTCCAGCAGCCTTTGGAGGACCCGCCTCACGTGGACCTGGTGCTCGTCCCTGGACTTGGAGAAGATGAGAATATCGTCCAGGTAGACGAACACGAAAAGGCCGATGAAGTCCCGGAGGACGTCATTTATGAGGCGCTGAAAGACGGCAGGAGCGTTGGTCAACCCGAACGGCATTACCAGGTATTCAAAGTTGCCGTTCGGGGTACGGAAGGCTGTTTTCCACTCATCTCCCTCCCGGATCCGGACGAGGTGGTAAGCGCTGCGTAGATCCAGCTTGGTGAACCAGGTCGCCCCCTGGAGGGAGTGGAAGGCAGTGTCCATGAGGGGCAGGGTGTAACGGTCCTTCTCCGTGATATCGTTGAGGGCCCGGTAGTCAATACAAGGGCGGAAGGACCCATCCTTTTTTCCCACGAAGAAGAACCCTGCCCCCACGGGTGACGATGATGGGCGGATTATCCCAGCACTTAATGACTCTTTCAGGTAGGCGTTCATCGTCTCCTTCTCCGGCGCTGACAGGCTATAGAGCCGACCAGAAGGTAAGGGAGCCCCCTGGCGGAGGTTGATGGCACAGTCATAGGGCCGATGAGGGGGGAGAGACATAGCTTTCGTCTTGCTGAACACCATACCCAGGTCGTGAAATTCCAGAGGCACCAGAGACAGGTCCGGGGGTGCAGCGTCCGTCGCAGGGGGAGGAGCGGACGGAGAGCAGGCAGCGGACTGAAGGCAGGTGCCCATGCAGAATGTACTCCATGCCGATATCCCAGCTGATTTCCAATCCAGGACCGGGTTGTGAAGGCGAAGCCAGGGATACCCCAGGATGACGGGCGACACAGAGTTGGGGAGGACATAGAAGGTCATCTCCTCCCGGTGGTTTCCCGAGATGATGACCGGAACGGGGATGGTTTGGTGTGACACTCTCCCAAGGGAGGCACGGGAGAGGTTGACAAGGGAGATGGGATTTTTCAGTGCCTGACAGCGGATGCCCAAACGGGTTGCCAGGCTCTGTGAAATGAAGCTGCCTTCTGCACCCGAATCCACCAGTGCGTGGGTGAGATGCCCAGTGGGGTTGTGGCAGAAACGGATGGGCAGCTTTAATTGAGTGAGTGGACCTAACCGATAGACGTCCGCGAGGCCCCCTACAGTGACTCGCGGACCCCGCCGTTTGGCTTTTTGTGGACAAAGCTCCACCGTGTGTTGACTGTCTCCGCAATACATGCAGAGATTCAACTCACGGCGGCGTTGTCTCTCTGCCGGAGAGAGCTTTGTCCAGCCCGTCACCAACGGCTCCGACTCCTCGGGGCACGATGGTGGCGGCGCCGCCAGGGGGCGAGCTTGGGGCAGGCGCAGCGAGACTCCCCGAGGGCGCGAAGTAGACGACTTCCGTCCTGAGGAGCGCTCGCGCAGCCTGTTGTCCAAGCTGATGGCTAAAGAAGTTAGCTCCGCTAGCGTTTCAGGGATATCCCGTCCAGCCAGTTCATCCCTCAGATCATCATTGAGGCTGCGGAGGAACAGGCCACAGAGGGAGCGTTCCTCCCAGCCCAATTCCTCCACCGCTACCCAGAAGTCGACCGCGTAGTCCGCTGCCGACCGGCTTCCCTGCTGGAGCGCGAGAAGCCGATCGGTCTGGACCGTCTCGGTTTGAGAATGGTCAAAGACCTCCAGAAAGCGCCTCACGAATTGGTCATAGGTGAGGGTGGCATAACTGGGCCTCGTCATTACAGCGTAGGTCCAAGTTAACGCACGCCCCTCCAGAAGATTCCCTATGTAACCAATTCGGCTGTGATCCGAGGGAAAATCTCCGGGCACACGGTGGAACACGGACTCACATTGCATAATGAACCCCCGCGCTCCACCGAGCTTACCGCTAAAGCGGGCGGGGGTCGGAATCGGTGTGAGCCGAACCGGTGCCACTGGAGCCGGCTGGACGGCCGCTGGAACAGCAGGAGCCGCGCCACCCTGGCGAGCCGGGGGGAACGGCTGTTGGGGGTCCAGGCGGTTCAATCGGTTAGTTAAATTTACTAATTGATTTAGGATCACCTGTTGCTGATAAACAACCTGATCCACTCGAGCCTCGAGGATGGTAAACCGGTGTGCGAGCCCGCCGTCTGCCGAGCCGCTCTGCTGAAGCCGTACTGACATAACGTTCGGCTCAGGAGACGCACACACACAGGCTCAGAGTAGTTCAAACTGTTTATTAACGACAGGGATGTATGGGTGTGTGTCAGCGGAATGTAAATGTATTGGTGGTGGCGTCTGCTTCGGGCACAGAGGCAGGAGACCGTTCAGCCGGCAACCCTATGGGAAAGAACAGACACAGGGTGACGGGCACACACCAACACAAGAGGAGAATAGGCGAGGGAGAGAAGCTTACTTGTATGGGACCGATGACTGGCACATCAAGGACGGGACCCCGGGAGACAGTCACCTGCAGGACTCGGTGCAGCAGCGAGGAGGGACGAGGGACGGAGTTGTCCGCCGCCGAGGAATCCACCTGTGCACAGGGGAGCAGACTGGAAGAGGTGAGGTAAGTGATCTTCTTACCGCTTAGCGTGGTGCTGAAGAAAGAGTAGTTGCTTCCCATGGAAGGGAGATGAAGTCTAACGGCTTCAGGCCGAAGCTCAGGGCGAGGCGGCTTATATTCCCCGCCGCTGATGGTTGACAGGTGTGCGAGCAGGTGGCGCCGCTGATGAGCGGCGCGGCGTGACACTCAAGCCGCCGCTTTAAGAGGAAAAGAAACCTGAGTCTGGAAATACAAGATATCTTGACTGGTCAAACGAATAAAATAAAAAGACAAACAAACACTGAGCTCAGTAAGACATTTGTTGGGGTTTTTATTTCATGCCGGCCATTGTTATATTTGTATATTTGTAAATTGTTTGTATATTTTGTTCTCTTTATCTTTAAAAATAACAGCCATGAATTGCTCATTTCTTGCCTCCAGCTATTTCATTCCACACTCATTTTAATTCCCTATTGTAATCCTTACGAACCTAGCAACTGTTCTACACTTAATAATTCCTTTTACCTAATTAACATAAGGCAAGGGTTACATTTGTCTACTATTTAAATTTGTTTGATGATCTGAAACATTTAAGTGTGACAAACACAAAAACATGAGAAATCAGGAAGGGGGCAAACACTTTTTCACACCCCTGTACACATTGCAGGAGCATTGCAGTTAAAAGGTATTTACAGCATTACAGTTAAGTTGAATTACCCCACAATATATAAATATAAATCTAGAGAGTATTTTTCACAGTTGAATGAACAGTGTGGTTGCCACCTTCAACATTAATTGTAACTGTATTAGTAGTGTATTGGAAGGGGACGATCCCTATTGTGCAAAGTAGTGGTGTTATGAATGGCCTCTATGAGCAGTGCAGATTATCAAGTCTGACAGCAGCAGGTAGGAAGGACCTGCGGAACCCTCTCTCTCGAGCACCTAGGATGGCACAGCCTACTGCTAAATAAGCTCCTCAGTGTGTTCAGTGTGTCCCGTATGGGGTGGGACTCGCGCAGTGGTTAGCACTGCGGCGGCACAACAACTCACCCGTGGCCATGGGATCCCTGGTTCGATTCCAGCCCTTGACCAACAGTGATCTGTGTGGAGTTTGCATGTTCTCCTCGTGTCTGCGGGGGTTTACTCCGAGAGTTCTCCGATTTCCTCCCACTGGCCAAAAACAGGCAGGTTAGGTTAATTGGAGACTCTAAAAGTGGCCGGAGGTATGAATGTGTGTGTGAATGGTAAAGGGATAGCGCCGTACCGTGGCTGCTTCATCCGTCCAGGTGGATGCCCTCAATTTCTCCTCTGGGGATCAATAAAGTATACAAAATCAAAAATCCTCCTTTCTCCTATGTCCTCCACTGGGTCGAGGCAACACCCCAGTACAGAGCTTGCTTTTTTGATCAACCTGTTCAGTCTTTTCCTGTCAGCTGCTGTGATGCTGCTGCCCCAACAGACCACTCCATACGTGATGGCTGATGCCACCACCAAATCGTAGAAGGTCTTCAGGAGTGCCCCCCGCACTCTAAAAAGACCTCAGTCTCATCAGAAGGAACAGCCTGCGCTGCCCGTTCTTGTAGACCGCATTGGTGTTGTGTGACCACTCCAGTTTATTGTTCAAGTGAACACCCAGGTACTTGTAAGATGTCACCATCTCAATGTCTGTTCCCTAGATGTTTACCGGAGCTGTGGGGGGTTGTCCTCGCCTGCGGCAGTCCACCACCAGCTCCTTCGTCTTCTTCGCATTGCTCTGGAGGCAGTTCTGCAGGCATCAGTCCACAAAGTCCTGGATCAGTCCTCTGTACTCCGACTCATTCTGGTCAGAGACGAGACTGACGATCGCAGAGTTATCAAAGAACTTCTGTAGGTGGCAGTGGGGTATGTTAAATGAAAAGTCAGCAGTGCAGAGAGTGAACATGAAGGGAGCCAGAACTTTTTCCTGGGGAAGCCCCATACTGCAGGTGATGGTGTCAGACACAGAGTCCTGGATCCTCACAAACTGTGGCCGGTCTGTGAGGATCACTAGGATGACAAACCCAAAGAGGCTGGGGTATCAAAAACGACTCAGACAAAAGTGGAGCTGTACATGTACATGTGTCCGTATTAGGAGTTACCATGCATAAATTTTAGTTCTGCTTAAACTGGTATGAATGCAGGCTGGTTCAAATGAAATCATCAAGGTTCTGAGAGCCCGGTCTCATTGGCTAGCCTGTACTACACTAACGAATGATTGATCCCCAAAGTCTGGACCATTTTTTACTGTTCTGCAGAAGGAAACCCTTATCAAAAGATCACTTAAGAGGTGGCACATACCAAGATGATGATTTAGGCGCTGTGCAGGTGCAGTTCAGCTGTTCACATATACAACACAGGGATTTTGGAGGTGTGAAAGTGTAAAGGTTTGAAACCAGGCCCCAGAGTGAAATCTTTTTACCAGGGTGCCTGTATCATTACCAGCATACCAGTTGGTGAGCAAAATGATAAAGCAGAGACTTGAAATGAAAATTTCACCAATAAGTGAGATTGCCTTTTATACATAGTTAATTCCTTTATTCTATCTTCTATCTATTCTTTATTCACATTTTCAACCTGAGCCTGAAGCTGGGGAGGGTACCAGAGTTATGGAAAACATCTTGTGTGATACCCGTACCAAAGACTTCCCACCCCAGAAACCTGAACAGCTACAGACCAGTGGCCCTGACGTCTCACCTGATGAAGACCTTGGAGAGACTGCTCCTTGCTCACCTCCACCCCCTGGTGGGACCAGCGATGGATCCACTCCATTTCGCCTACCAGCATGGCATTGGGGTGGAGGATGCAGTGATCTTCCTCCTTCACCATTCCCTGTCCCACCTGGAGAAGCCTGGTAATGCGGTGAGGATCATGTTCTTTGACTTCTCCAGTGCTTTCAACACCATCCACCCGATGATCCTGAGGGACAAGTTGCTGTGCACAGGGGTGGACCAGCACCTGTCATCGTGGATTCTGGACTACCTCACAAACCGGCCACAGTTTGTGAGAACCCAGGATTGTGTGTCCGACACGATCATCGGCAGCACGGGGGGCCCCTAGGGAACGGTTTTGGCTCCCTTCCTGTTCACCCTTTATACTGCGGACTTCTCACACAACACAACACACTGCCATCTACAGAAGTTCTCTGATGACTCTGCGATTGTCAGCCTCATCTCCAACGGAGATGAAGCTGAGTACAGAGGACTTATCCAGGACTTCGTGACTGGTGCCATCGGAACTGCCTCCAGATCAACGCGAGAAAAACTAAGGAGCTGGTGGTGGACTGCCGCAGGCAAGGACAACCCCTCACAACACCAGTAAACGTACAGGGAACAGACATTGAGATGGTGACATCCTTCAAGTACCTGGGTGTTCATTTGAACAATAAACTAGACTGGTCACACAATACCGATGCATTCTACAAGAAGGGACAGCGCAGGCTGTTCCTACTGAGGAGGCTCGGGTCTTTTGGTGTACAAGGGGTGCTCCTGAAGACCTTCTACGATTCGGTGGTGGCATCAGTCATCATTTTTGGAGTGGTCTGCTGGGGCAACGGCATCACAGCAGCGGACAGGATGAGACTGAACAAACTGATCAGAAAGCTAGCTCTGTCCTGGGGCAGCACCTTGACCCAGTGGCGGAGATAGGAGCGAGAAGGATGGTGGCTAAGCTGTCATCTCTGCTGGAGTCTGAGTCCCACCCTGTGCAGGACATGCTGAATGCACTGAGGAGCTCATTTAGCAGTAGGCTACATCATCCTAGGTGCGCAACCGAGAGGTTTCGCAGGTCCTTCCTACCTACGGCCATCAGACTTTATAACCTAAGCAGGGCTGCTCGCAGAGATAGCAAAAACACGTGACAATCTAATAGTATTGAATGCAAAAGATGCAACAGACTTATGCAAAATGGTCCCCTCCAGTATACAACTGGGACAATATCAGTCGCTACAGAGGGTGACAATATGTATGAGTACATATTCATACTATGTGGGGTAACTAAATAGACGGTTATGCTGTTTATTCCATCTAGCGCAATGCTCCGCACTGTGTATATATATTTATATATTTATGTGTACATATGTATATTCACTGCTCTTATTTTCTTATCTTCTAAATTATTGCTCTGAGTGTTGCTATCCCTGTGCTGTTGTAATATTGGAATTTCCCCATTGTGGGACTAATAAAGGCTTATCTTTTCTAATCTTATCTTATCTATTCATTAATTTGGAGAAAGTTTATTTACTTCTACTGTATAGTTTTTATTGACTTTTTCATTATATAAGAAGCATGTGAAATGAACTCTTTTGGCCATGGTTTCAAAAAGGTACCTGCTCAGCAGTATTAAGATGCTATTTTCTCCAAAGATGAGGTCATCTCCTGTGTACAAAGAGTCAGCAGAGCTCAAACAACCCTACAATTATTTGTGCACTGACTCCTTGTGTTTAAACTTCACACCTCTCCTCCCCTCCTCCACGTGTCTCCTTCTCTTCCTCTCTCATCGCTTTTCTGGGTCTCGTGTTTAGACTTCTCACCCTTCACACCCCCACCTCTTGTGGCCACCTCGACCACTCTTGATGTGGTTTTTCCAAACATCTATTTTCCACAAATTAAGATGAATTAAATGGATTGGATCTGTGCGGACAGATGGATGGAGGAGCCTCTTTTCTAAACAATACCCAGTGACTTGAGGAACTCATCTCCTACATGTACTGTATGCGGGGGTGGCTGGGCCCACAGTGCCTTCCAAAACCGCAGTTGGAAAAACACCGATTTAGAGAATCAAGGGAAGACTCCTCGCAATCCCATGTTGTTTTCCTTCGCGGCCGAATCTGATTTTCTGTGCACACACATACACGCACCTCATACTCTCAACCCCCAACCCAGATGTTGATGGCCACAGCTGTCTTCCTGTGAGTCTGAACTCCTTTCATGGTGATGTTAGAACAAGCAAACCAGACACCGGTTACAATGTGATCCACGGGGTGCACACACAGACACACACACGCACGCATGCACGCACGCACACACGCAAAACCAACACACAAACACAGATGTCCACCTCCACCTATAACCATCTCATGTGAATGTACAGTGCATCCGGAAAGTATTCACAGCGCTTCACTTTTTCCACATTTTATGTTACAGCCTTATTCAAAAATGGATTAAATTCATTTTTTTCCTCAAAATTCTACACACAATACTACATAATGACAATGTGAAAAAAGATTTTTTGAGATTTTTGCAAATTTATTAAAAATAAAAAACTAAGAAATCACATGAATATAAGTATTCACACCCTTTGCCATGAAGCTCAAAATTGAGCTCAGGTGCATCCTGTTTCCACTGATCATCCTTGAGATGTTTCTACAGCTTAATTGGAGTCCACCTGTAATAAACTCAGTTAATTGGACATGATCTGGAAAGGCACACACCTGTCTATATAAGGTCCCACAGTTGACAGTGCATGTCGAAGCACAAACCAAGCATGAAGTCAAAGGAATTGTCTGTATACCTCCGAGACAGGATTGTCTCAAGGCACAAATCTGGGGAAGGGTACAGAAAAATTTCTGCTGCTTTGAAGGTCCCAATGAGCACAGTGGCCTCCATCATCCATAAATGGAAGAAGTTCGGGACCACCAGGACTCTAACTAGAGCTGGCCGGCTGTCTAAACTGAGCGATCGGGGGAGAAGGGCCTTAGTCAGGGAGGTGTCCAAGAACCCAATGGTCACTCTGTCAGAGCTCCAGTGTTCCTCTGTGGAGAGAGGGGAACCTTCCAGAAGGACACCCATCTCTGCAGAAATCCACCAATCAGGCCTGTATGGTGGAGTGGCCAGATGGAAGCCACTCCTTAGTAAAAGTAACATGGCAGCCCACCTGGAGTTTGCCAAAAGGCACCTGAAGGATTCTCAGACCATGAGAAATAAAAAGATTGAACTCTTTGGCGTGAATGTCAGACATCGTGTTTGGAGGAAACCAGGCACTGCTCATCACCAGGCCAATACCATCCCTACAGTGAAGCATGGTGGTAGCAGCATCATGCTGTGGGGATGTTTTTCAGCGGCAGGAACTGGGAGACTAGCCAGGATAGAGGGAAAGATGAATGCAGCAATGTACATAGACAATCTGGATGAAAACCTGCTCCAGAGTGCTCTTGACCTCAGATTGGGGTGACGGTTCATCTTTCAGCAGGACAGTGACCCTAAGCACACAGCCAAGATATCAAAGGAGTGGCTTCTGGACAACTCAGTGAATGTCCTTTAATGGCTCAGCCAGAGTCAAGACTTGAATCCAATTGAACATCTCTGGAGAGATCTGAAAATGGCTGTGCACCGATGCTTCCCATCCAACCTGATGGAGCTTAAGAGGTGCTGCAAAGAGGAATGGGCCAAACTGCCCAAAGATAGGTGTGCCAAGCTTGTGGCATTATATTTAAAAAGACTTGAGGCTGTAATTGCTGCCAAAGGTGCATCAACAAAGTATTGAGCAAAGGCTGTGAATACTTATATACATGTGATTTCTGAGTTTTTATTTTTAATAAATTTGCAAAAATCTCAAAAAAACTTTTTTCATGTTGTCATTATAGGGTATTGTGTGTAGAATTTTGAGGAAAAAATGAGTTTAATCCATTTTAGAATAAGGCTGTAACATAACAAAATGTGGAAAAAGTGAAGCGCTGTGAATACTTTCCGGATGCACTGTATGTGTGTGTATGTGAATGTGCTAATTATTTACATCAACATCTTTAAGCTATCTTGTTGTTTGTGGGTGGGGAGGACTTTGTAGCTTTTGGGCTCTTTGTAATTAGTGTGTGTGTGTGTGGGGGGGGGGTTGTGTCTTTTTCTGTCTTCAGAGAAGAGGGTGAATATATGGTGCTTCAAGGGGAGATCTGCTTTCTTCTTTGTCCTAATAACTCTGCAAAATGTCTGGTTTTCCCTACTTCTTTCCCTCCATGTACCCTGGAGGAGAGGGGAGATGAAAAGCAAAAATGAGGGGGGGGGCGGGTAGAGGAAGAGCGGTATAGAGAGACAGGGATGAAAGAATGTTGGCGGTGTACAGAGCTAGGATAGAGGTCACATGTCTGGATAATAATTTTAAAAAATATAAGTTATGAAGAGTTTATTCAACCAAAGTTCACATGACATTTGATTTACTGAACTTATATAACCACAATCAACATCAAAACCAATATATTTTGGGTGTGACTTTGACACCTATAGACCTGCTAAACATTACTGAACACCAGCTGAAAGCAGGAGCTTTCCCAAGTAAGACAATGTGCTAAATATGCTTCACTTCCTGAGAAACACAAAGCAAAGTCAGCATCCACAAAGCCAAAACATTTACCACCTGCAGCACATACTGGAAAAAGGCTCATCCTATAACCAACCAAATCGTGCTCCCAGACAACACAGGATGCCCCAGAGGTCTTCAGTCCACTTTCCAGTTGGTCAGACGTGTTTTGGAAGCACAGCAGGGGCCTTCATCGTTTCAGGGCCAGTGGTTTTAATGTTGTGGATGATCACATACAGCCTTGTGATTTTAGCGGCACAGTACTGATCACTGGTGGCTTATTAGACTGTTTCCATAACTACTGGGAAAGTGCATATCTCTGCCAAAGCTCCATCCCACCCTCCCTTCCTCCCTCCTTTTGCCCGTCCCTCTGTCTGTACCTCCATCCATCTGTCTGTCCATCCCTCCATCCATATATTAAGAGATAGGGCCTTAGTGGAGGTTTGTACTCATGGAGCTCCTCCAAAATCTAATGGGTTCATCCGTAGCCCAAGGGCCACCTCTGGTCAAAATTTCATCAAAATCCATCCGGTAGTTTTTGTGTAATCCTGCTATCACCCTGCAAGAAGATAGGGCCTTGGTGGGGGTATGTGCTCTCAGATCACCTCCAAAATCTAATGTGTTCATCCTTAGGTCAAGGACCACCTCTAGTAAAGCACTGGGCTTCACTCCTTTCTTCATTCTCAATGAAATATTTTTGCTGGTCATTAACATCTGTTTGTTCTCACCCAAAGATTGAGTCCCCGTCGTGCTATTTGCTCTCTACATGTCTGTTCTTTTCTTCTTCTCTATCCCCTCACCCCCCCAGCCAGTCGCAGCAGATGACTGCCCCTCCCTGAGCCTGGTTCTGCTGGAGGTTTCTTCCTGTTAAAAGGGAGTTCTTCCTCTCCACTGTCGCCAAGTGCTTGCTCACAGGGGATCGCCTGATTGCTGAGGTCTTTCTGCAATTGTGGGGGTTTCCCCTACAGTTGAAAGTGATATGAGATGACTGTTGTTGTGAAATGGCGCTATATAAATAAAGTTGAATTGAATTTCATCATAATACGTTGAGTAGCTATTGCATAATCCTGCTTACAGACAGGCAAAACAAACAAACAAACAAACAAACAATCAACCCTGATTACCTCTTTGGTGGAGGTAAATATTGTGACAGCATCTGGTTAACTTGACAGTAATATACAGTAGTTTCTCTGCAAGTAGTCTATTTAGACTGAAATATGTCAACAAACCTTATACAGATTCCAATGAAATTTAATACTGACAAATGCTATCTATTTTTTCAAACCCAAAACTATTTTTCAAGCATAATCATGAAACTTTCTGACTGATGAAATTTCTGACTTTAGGGGAAATGTCAACATAACTTTTGGGATAAATATTGCAAGGAAATACGGAACAGACAAATGACTATAATAGCCAAGTTAAGAAAATAGTGGTAGTCTTATGAACCAAAGATATACCTTGCTTTGAATAATAATTAGCACATTTTAGCATGTTATGATGATCATCTATCAATGCAGTAGCTAAATATTAGTCATATTCCGATCCATCCTAATTACACACATATTTTGCCCCATTTAGCTTATATTAGTAAGACAGTTAACAAAGATGTTGAACCATGTACTTGCTGAAAATCTGTGATGTAACCGTTTCCAACAAATACAACTATGCTCTCTCAATTAATAACATGTACTTAAACATGTCAATATTAGCTTAGCTATTGTTTTTACTAGTAAATAAGGTAACAAATATAAACTAGAGGGCAGTCAGAGAGTGCATACCTCCACTAAGGGGTTTATTTGTTGGCAGGACATGATCAGATGACCAAATTAATAAAAAGTGTCTAAAAATGTTCCATATACAAATAAAGACCAGTCCAAATTATGGCTATAGATAAAATATATTTATTTTCAAAACATATTAATTTTTGTTGTACTTGGCAAAACACCATATATCTTCTAGGAGTAAAAAGAATAATATGTAAAAGAGTGACCTTTGAAGGTCTTCTAGATTTTCATTTATGTAGACAAGCTAGCTGCTTTCTTCTGCTTTCATGTGAAAAATTGAACTAAAGGCCCTGTCACCCCTTGATGATTTAGGCAGCGTTTGTCAATGTATCAAAATTTTCAAATTCTGGCAGTATGCATCATGTATCCATAATGAGTTGAACGTATACATAACATATTATTAAATTATATAGAATGTTTGGATAACTTACAGTGGTGTGAAAAAGTGTTTGCCCCTTACTGATTTCTCATTTTTTGCATGCTTATCACACTTAAATGTTTCAGATCATCAAACAAATTTAAATATTAGACAAAGATAACACAAGTAAACACAAAATGCAGTTTTTAAATGAAGGTGTTTATTATTAAGGGAAAAAAATCCAAATCTACATGGCACTGTGTGAAAAAGTGATTGCCCCCTAAACCTAATAACTGGTTGGGCCACCCTTAGCAGCAACAACTGCAATCAAGCATTTGCAATAACTGGCTATGAGTCTTTTACAGCGCTGTGGAGGAATTTTGGCCCACTCATCTTTGCAGAATTGTTGTAATTCACCCACAATGGAGGGTTTTCGAGCATGAACCGCCTTTTTAAGGTCATGCCACAGCATCTCAATCGGATTCAGGTCAGGACTTTGACTAGGCCACTCCAAAGTCTTCATATTGTTTTTTTAAGCCATTCAGAGGTGGACTTGCTGGTGTGTTTTGGATCATTGTCCTGCTGCAGAACCCAATTGCACTTCAGCTTGAGGTCACGAACAGATAGCCGGACATTCTCCTTCACGATTTTTTGGTAGACAGCAGAATTCATGGTTCCATTTACCACAGCAAGTCTACCAGGTCCTGGAGCAGCAAAACAGCCCCAGACCATCACACTACCACTACCACATTTTACTGTTGGTAAGATGTTCCTTTTCTGAAATGCTGTGTTACTTTTATGCCAGAGGTAAAGGGACACACACATCTTCCAAAAACTTCAACTTTTGTCTCATCAGTCCATAGAGTATTTTCCCAAAAGTCTTGGGGATCATCAAGATGTTTTCTGGCAGAACTGAGATGAGCCTTTATGTTCTTTTTGCTCAGCAGTGGTTTTTGTCTTGGGAATCTGCCATGCCAGCCATTTTTGCCCAGTCTCTTTCTTATGGTGGAGTTATGAACACTGACCTTAACTGAGGCAAGTGAGGCCTGCAATTCTTTGGATGCTGTTGAAGGGTCTTTTGTGACCTCTTGGATGAGTCGTTGCTGCGCTTTGAGGTAATGTTGGTCAGCCGGCCACTCCTGGGAAGGTTCACTACTGTTCCATGTTTTCGCCATTAGTGGATAATGGCTCCCACTTTGGTTTGCTGAAGTTCCAAAGCTTTAGAAATGGCTTTATAAGCTTTTCCAGACTGATAGATCTGATTTACTTTGTTTCTCATTTATTCCTGAATTTCTTTGGATCGCAGCATGATGTCTAGTTTTTGAGGATCTTTTGGTCTGCTTCACTTTGTCAGGCAGGTGCTATTTAAGTGATTTCTTGATTGAGAACAGGTGTGGCAGTAATCAGGCCTCGGTGTGGCTAGAGAAATTGAACTCAGCTTTCCAAAGATGTGATAAACCACAGTTAATTTATGTTTTAACGGGGGGGGGGGGGGATCTCTTTTTCACACAGGGCCATGTAGGTTAGGATTTTTTTTACCCTTAATAATAAACATCTTTATTTAAAAATTGCATTTTGTGTTTACTTGTGTTATCTTTGTCTAATATTTAAATTTGTTTGATGATCTGAAACATTTAAGTGTGACAAACATACAAAAAAATGAGAAATCAGTTAGGGGGCAAACACTTTTTCACACCACTGTATAGATAACTTATATCAGTGAATGCTTAGCATGTTGACGGCATTCACAACTTATGCCCGATGATAATGTAACTTATGCGTAACGCGGTCATGTCAAACTGCTGTCGCCTCCCGATCCATGAATCCTAGGTGTGTGAGAGCATGAAGGCTCCATCATCTCGATTCACCTGAGATAATTCTCTCCTCCAAAGACCATTGCATGGTGGGGGGTGTGACTGACCTGGCAGATCTGTCAAATCTGTCAGGTCAGTCAAACCTACGGAAAGGAAAGAACAGCTGATGTGACACAGCACGAACAACATGGACATCTGCTCACCATGGAGTACTGACAGGTTCCTCCTGTGAACCAACGCTGCCAATATGCTATTATATGGTAGCTATTATTTAGAAACATGTTCAGTAAGTTACTCACAGGTTCAAAGCACGTTACTCATAGGCTAGAAATAAATTTTGGGTACCTAGACATTATCACAACATATTTGGACTTATGAACAACGTACAAGTAACCTGTGTGAACGTGTGTCAACAACTGCATAACTTACCTACAACTTACGGCTCATGTATGCGCCATATGCTCACCTCGTCGTACTATGACGTATACCAACGTGCTTCAGTATGCTCTTAACTTATACAAAACTTACCCATAACTTATTTGACATATGCCAGTGTATTCGGCAAATTTTTTTAAATGTCGGCATACGCTGGCAAAATTGTCAAGGTGTTAGGATTGCCCAGCTGAGGCAAGGAAGAGGACCCAAACGCGAAGCAAACTTCATACATGTTTATTGTGCAAAAACCAGAACAGAAAATAAAACAGCTCATGGGCTGAAAACAAAGCAGAGCCTGACAAGACTAAGGCAAAGGGAAACAGGCAGTGTTACTGAGGTTAGGGCATGACAGAATTGACAGAAGCATGGGTGACACGCCAACATGAAACAACAAGGACACCGCACAGGGCTAAGACAAAGACAGACATATATAAACTATGGGAAATCAACAGAACACAGAACAGGTGGGAATCAAGGGCAAATGGAGACAGCAAGGGAGTGGCTACAGATATGGGAGACATGAGGAGCTGAGACAATAAAGGTAAACAGAAACACATGAGACATGACCATGGGACCACAGCAATGATAACAACATACAGGACAAAGGACAACACAGGGAATAAATAATACAAACAACCCAGGAACTTAATAATAATGATTTTTTTTTCTTTCGGCTGTTCCTTTTTGGGGTCACCACAGCGTATCATCACCTGATACTGCGATGATCCACATGTAGATTTGGCAAGGATTTTTATGCCAGAAGCCCTTCCTGATGCAACCCTGCCTAATTTATCCAGGCTTGAGACCGGCACAGGGAGTACACTGGCTTGTGCACCCCCTGTGGCTGGGTAACCAACATGTTTCCATTTCTAGTTCCATTTTTATATGGTCTTTGGCATGACCCAACCGGGACTTGAACCCCGGCCTCCCAGTTGTGGGGCGGATGCTCTACCTCTAGGCCACCAATCCAGTCGAATATATTAATAATGATAAACACAGAAAATCCCCCAAATACAAACTCAGAGCAAGGACATGGGCTGGAGCTCATGTCTTGGTGACAAGAAAATATAAACTACACACTAAGGCAAGGACATGGGCCTAACCCATGTTCTGACACAAGGTGGGACAGGGGCTTGAGTCATTTTTAGTTAACTCTCAACTTCCCATCGGTCAAGTGTACTTTTAAAGCTCACGGAACTACTCTTATGAGGTTCTCACAACTGTTGATTTTCATCCCACCCATGTGGTCATTAGCCATATGTTTGTCTCACCGAGTGTGTAAAGTAGTCCTCATGTCCTTTACAGACTAACAGCTGGAAGACAACAAATTGCAGCCAGCACACATCAAAGACTTTCCAGCGGTGTAGCACAGTATGTATGTGAGAACAGCAACCCCCCCATCCCCACACACAACACTTAACCACCCTACAGGCATTCTGTCACACCTTTTTAAAACATATGACTAGACACAGGCGCAGACATTAATTGTCTCTAGGACCAACAAATGTTCCATCATGTCGACTGTTTTATAGTTGAGGTGATAACATCATCCCTGTATTGGCATGTCTACAGCGCCATGTGGGGTTATGGAGTCTGGAAAGCTAAATAGCTTCAAAAGTTCAGAGATCTGCAGCCACATTCACTCCATACACCTGGTGCTGGACTTCACTTATTGGCAACAGGTGTCCAAAGTTATCATACAGTGCAACATTACTCATCTGCAAACATGTATCCAGCTGTTGTGTGCAATTAATTTCGCATCTTATTCTGTTTAGCCTCAGCTCAGTATTTCTTATCTTCATGTTGTTTAACATCTATTTATTTATTTTTAGCCTGGTTTACATTCTTAATGTAGTTTAGTCTACTTTTCCTCAAATAAGTTAAAAGAATTTAGCAAGCTCACTACCTCATCTGGCTTTTAAATAAGTGACTCAACACCCTGTAGCTTATGTTCTGAGTCATATCACAGATATTTAAGCCTGGAACTCTTGCAGGAACATCCCGACAAAACAAGGTCAGGATGAATGTAATACACATGTTTGTTGGTGTTTCAGGTCTTTGGCCATGGTACAGCTTTGAGCAGCGAGACTGAGACAGACAGCAGCTGCAGTCCAGTTGCCAGCCTTACCAGAGTGCTAGGAACAGAATTGCCTACAGCGTGGGAACTGGAACACACACACACACACACACACACACACACACACACACACACACACACACACTTGCAGGCTTGTGGCCAGGAGCAGTCCTGTCAATATTTCACAGTTGTCAAATGAAAATTCATACGTTTTGCTTTTTGAGGTAGCTTTCCTGTTCCAGCTTCAGCTGCACTCAAAATGATTTTTCGTCTTTCTACAGCTGGGGAAACTTGTTTGGCTTCAAGGCTTTAAAAAAGCATTTCTTTTTCTCTTTTTTTTTTGGATCAAATTAAGAGCACATGGTGGCTAAAACCAGAGCTGCTTTTCTGAGATCTAGGATCTAAGAAAGCTTGTAGACATGAACATCTTGTAATTAGTAAATCCATCAAGTTCTCAGGTCTTTTTTTGGAGCCAGGAGACCCATTTGTTTATTTTTTCCAGTAATACACAAAATCTGTCCCACCACTTCAGGACAGAATAACATGTTAGGAAAGTTCAGCAAGTCTGCTTTGGACCGGGATACACAGTTTTCAAGAGAAGATCCCTGTCTGTTACTGCACAGGGGCCCCAGAAACAACAAATAGCACTAATGGTAACAACAAATCCTATCGCACAACAGGAAGAAGAAAGTTCAATCTGCAACGCTGTCTTTACTCCATACGGAGTTGCCAGGGGAGTTTGAAGAGATGAGTACAGTAGGTGCAACACTGAAACACTGTGTGTGCACATGTGAATACAGGGGGAATGATTATACTCTTTTTGAAATAAGTATTTTTTTAATAAGAACAAGAAGTCCCAATCAATCTGGAGAGAATCAGACCTCATGAAACTATTACAGATTTATTGTGATATCCCTGTACATGAAAGAGTATCAGCGAATGAACCCAAAGAAGAATTAGGGAAACACTAAGGGGGAATCAAGGTTTAACTCTTGAGTTATGATAGCAGTGAAGCTGGTTCACGTTTCACCAGTGTGCATCGCCATTTTGCAAAGAAGTATCCCGGGTTTTTCTTCCTTCTTTTTTGTTTCCTTTTTACATTTCACTTTAGCTTCCACTTAGTGTTGATGTTGATGCAGTCATTTTTTAAAATTATTATATTAATGGCTTTGATATACTGTTGAACTAACTGCCCTTTAGGATAAGTAAAGCTTTCTGAACTGAACATTGAAAAAATATCAAAACACTCATTCCTCTAAAAAAACAAAACAAAAAAAACCCCAACATGTTTTGTATTGATTCTGTGTGTAAGGAGCCAGTGTAAATCTTCCGGGTTTGCTGCGTAACATCAACAAAAAGAAAGTTGCATAACTGTGTGGTACAGAAGCTGCATCGTATACTGCCGAAAGACCCTGAAATGAATAGTTAGAACAGCTGAGAGGATTATTGCCTCCATCTCCATTGGCTGACTGTGTGGGTTTGCATCCCTCCGGTTGACTTTGTGGCGGTCCGCTGTGCCTCTGTATCCTCCCGATGCGTGTGCTGCATGGTTGCATATGTCGAATAATGGTTCAGACTCTCCACAATCACAATAGCATTAGATTTTATTTTTATAGGAATTAGATCTTCATTCAGCTCTTTACCTTTTCAAATTTGGGACTTTTCATTTCCTTGTTTATGTAGTACTCTAGTCGTAATGCTGACTTTTATCCAGTCAGCATCGAGTCAATCTTAAAAAGTCAAACTTAGGCTCTGCTATAAGTTATGACTCTTCACTTGTGACTGACTTTGCTGCTTGTGTCAATCATAAAGCTTTCACCCAATCAGATTAGAGACTCATGAACTCTGAGGTTTGAAATTCAGCGTTTTCTGGGAAAGTTCACAGAGCAGCTTTCTAGATCTGATGTCAAACAACATAGAAATGAGTTTTTGTTTATCAAACTCCAGATATACATCTGTTCTTGATAATGTCAGAATTTAACCTATGGTAATAAATACCCTTATGAACAGTGGCGAACACCGTACGATTTTTGGACCATTTCATACAACCTTCTTAAAGCGGATGCAGGAAAATCCAGCATTCGTAGACCGTTTGTAAGTTCGTGGCCAGGTCGATGGTCTTGTCCAAGGTTTCTATGAATATCACATGAAAATCCTTCATATTAGGGTGGCTGTATGAATGTCACAGGAACAACATATAGTTATGGTCACAAATACCCCTTGAACAGCTGCAAACACCATAAAAACAATTTCTAGACCAATTCGTACAGCCCTCGTAAGGCGACTGTGTGAGAATGCAGTGTCTAAGATTTCGACAAATGGTCCATGAAAACCCCCCATCGTACGAATGCCTTAGGAACAAGTAGGAACAACACAAAGAAAAGAGATTTTTGTTATAAAATTGTAGAGGTCTGCATGCTTGTACAAGTACATAATAATAGGCCACAATGAAATACTGTTGCTTCCAGAAAATTATACTTCTCACATTTCGTGATGTGTGGGGCAACACGATGCAACACATCGGCAAAGGTGTTACGGTCCATCCCTGTGCCTCGTCTCCTGGAGAAAGGCGCACTGTGAGCCGAGTGCACTCAGCCTTCTACAGCTGCTCTAATCCAGCACAAACCAAGATGAATCAGGTCAAAATTGCCAGAATAAACAGATAAAACTTTTCTCCAAAGGAAATTTCTTTTCCCCTCTGGGAATTGATTTTCTCTGGAATTAATCCCCACTCCAAGTGAATTCCTGCATGTTTTCTGAACAATTTTTTTCGGTATTTGTAAGTAATTCTTTCCTGAGAAAAACATATTTTTTAGTTAGGAAAGCAGACATTAAAACAAAAATTATTATTAAATAATTTCATTTGTAGCAGATATTATCATTTTATTCATTACAGTGGTGTGGAAAAATGTTTGCCCCCTTCCTGATTTCTCATTTTTTTGGATGTTTGTCACACTTAAATGTTTCAGATCATCAAACAAATTTAAATATTAGACAAAGATAACACAAGTAAACACAATTAAACAAAAATACAGTTTTTAAATGAAGGTGTTTATCATTAAGGGGAAAAAAAATCCAAGCCTACATGGCCCTGTGTGAAAAAGTGATTGCCCCCGAAACCAAATAATTGGTTGGGGCACCCTTAGCAGCAACAACTACAATAAAGCATTTGCAATAACTGACAATAAGTCTTTTACAGTGCTGTGGAGGATGGTCAGACATTCTCCTTCACAATTTTTTGGTTAACAGCAGAATTCATGGTTCCATTTACCACAGCAAGTCTTCCAGGTCCTGAAGCAGCAAAACAGCCCCAGACCATAACACTACCACCACCATACTTTATTGTTGGTACTGTATGATGCTCCTTTTCTGTAATGCTGTGTTATTTTTTCCCCAGATGTAATGGGACAAACACCTTCCAAAAACTTCAACTTTTGTCTCATCAGTCCACGGAGTATTTTCCCAAAAGTCTTGGGCCTCATTGAGATGTTTTCTGGCAAAACTGAGATGAGCCTTTATGTTCTTTTTGCTCAGCAGTGATTTTCCTCTTGAATTCTGCAATACAGGCCATTTCTGCCCAGTCTCTTTCTTCTGGTGGAGTCATGAACACTGACCTTAACTGAGGCGAGTGAGGCCTGCAGTTCTTTGAATGTTGTTATGGGGTCTTTTGTGACCTCTTGGAATCAGAATCAGAATCAGAATCAGGTTTATTGCCATTGTTCATGTGATACACAAACTAGGAATTTGTCTTGGTGCCATGCTGCAACATTAAAAACATAATGAGAAAAAGGGATAAACTAAAAAAACTAAAGGACTAGAAACGTGCAATAAGTGTAGAAAAATAAGTAATAATAAGTAATAATAATAATAATACTAGTAATAATGAGTAGTACTAGTCAAGGCAGTTTTTAATATATATTTATTCCATCTAGCTACAATGCTCAGCACTGGGTGTGTTTATATTTATATATCTATATATTTATTCCATCTAGCTACAATGCTCCGCACTGTGTTTTTATATATCTACATATTATTCCATCTAGCTACATTGCTCCGCACTGTGTGTGTTTATATACTTGCATATTTATTCCACCTAGCTGCAATGCTCCGTACTGTGGGTGTTTATATATTTACATATTTATTCCATCTAGCTACAATGCTCTGCACTGTGTGTTCATATATTCATATATTTATTCCATCCAGCTACAATGCTCTGCACTGTGTGTCTGTGTGTGTGTGTGTGTGTATATATATATTTTATAGTAATATGTACATATGTATATTAGCTGCTCTTGCTTGCTTGTTTTTTTTCTTGCCTTCTGATTGTTGCTCTGAGTGTTGCTATCCCTGTGCTGTTGCAATCCTGGAATTTCCCCGTTGTGGGACTAATAAAGGCTTATCTTATCTTATCTTAAAAAATTAGCATGTAGCAGATAATGTGAAGTACCACATAGTGCAGTCAATAATGCAACAGAAAAACAGTGATGAATGACATGAGTCTGGTTGAGCTGCTGCACATAGTGCACGAGAGTCAAAAGTCACTTAGTGTTCAGCAGTCTGATGGCAGAGGGGAAAAAGCTGTTCATGTGCCGGGAGGTTTTAGTCCGAATGGACCGAAGCCTTCTACCTGAGGGGAGGGGGGCAAACAGCACGTGACCAGGATGTGAAGGATCGGCTATGATCCGGCCAGCACGCCTCCGGGTCCTGGAGATGTACAGGTCCTGGAGAGATGGGAGCTTGCAGCCTATCACCTTCTCAGCAGTGCGCACGACGCGCTGCAGCCTTAGTCTGTCCCTGGCAGTGGCTCCTGCGTACCACACAGTTATGGAGGAGGTGAGGATGGACTCGATGATGGCCGTGTAGAACTGCACTAACATCTTGGTGGGTAGCTTGAGCTTCCTCAGCTGCCGCAGAAAGAACATCCTCTGCTGGGCCTTTTTGATGAGGGAGCTGATGGTTGGCTCCCATTTGAGGTCTCGGGTGATGGTGGTGCCCAAGAAGCGGAAGGAATCTGCAAAGGTGATGGGAGAGCCTGTGATGGTGAGGGGGGGCAGGGGGGATGTGACTTTCCTGAAGTCCACAATCATCTCCGCTGTCTTCAGAGCATTCAGCTGCAGGTTGTTGTGGCTGCACCAGGACACCAGCTGGGCCACCTCTTCCCTGTAGGCGGACTCGTCACCGTTGGAGATGAGCCCGATGAGGGTGGTGTCGTCCGCAAACTTAATCAGCTTAACAGACTGGTGGGAGGAGGTGCAGGAGTTGGTATAAAGGGAGAAGAGTAGGGGGGAAAGTACACAGCCCTGGGGTGATCCAATGCTGATGCTAACAGAGTCTGAGACAGACTTCCCCAGCCGCACATGCTGTCTCCGGTCCGTCAGGAAGTTGGTGATCCACCTGCAGAGGGAGTCAGGCACGTTGAGCAGGGACAGCTTGTCCTGGAGCAGATCGGGGCGGATGGTGTTGAATGCGGAGCTGAAGTCCACAAACAGAATCCTGGCGTAGGTTCCCGGGGAGTCCAGGTGCTGCAGGATGGAGTGGAGGGCCAGGTTGACTGCGTCGTCCACAGACCTGTTAGCACGGTAGGCAAACTGCAGCGGGTCTAGGAGGGGTGTGGTGATGGACTTGAGGTGAGACAGGACCAGGCGCTCAAAGGACTTCATGACTACAGAGGTGAGCGCTACAGGTCTGTAGTCGTTAAGTCCAGTAATCCGTGGCTTCTTGGGGACAGGGATGATGGTGGAGGAGCTGAGGCAGGTCGGCACATGACATTGCTTAAGGGAGGTGTTAAAAATGTCTGTGAAGACAGGAGCCAGCTCTTTCGCACAGTGTCTCAGGGTGGAGGGAGACACATCGTCCGGCCCGGGGGCCTTGCGCGGGTTCAGTCTGGAGAACTGTCTGTGCATGTCCTGCTCACTGATGACAAGGGGAGGGGGGGAGGAGGAGGAGGAGGAGGGGGGGACCGCTCTTGATGAATTAGGGGCTGAGGAGGCAGAGGAGCTGGGTGGAGTGGGTGAGTTGGACACAGCTGACGAGGTGTCAAAACGGGCATAGTGTTGGAACAGTCTTTGACAAAGGGCTTTGTCATCCTGACCTTTAGAAGCCTGAGGCCGATAGTTGGTGATTTGCCTCAGTCCTCTCCACACAGAAGCCGAGTCATTAGCAGTGAACTGCTGCTGGATTCTCTCAGAATATACAGATTTAGCTCTCCTCAGCTCTCTGTTAAACCGATATGAACCCACACTCCCAGCAGATCGCAAGATCTCCAGCATGGGGAAGGTGGAACCAGCGCTGCGGAAGGTTGACCTCCAACAATGACTGCTGGCCAATGGTGGAGCCCTGCAATGGTGGTTTTTGACCAGCGAGGAGGCCAGGCGAGGGAAGAGGTTGCTCCGCGGGGACCTCCGGTGAAGACGGGAAGTCCATGATGACCTCAGATGAAGGCGTGGCACCCACGGCAACCTCGGACGGAGGTGTAACACCCACAGCGGCCTCGGGCTTGGGTGCAGCACCCACAGAGGCCTCGGGCTGAGGCGCAGCACCCACGGAGACTTTGGGCTGAGGCATAGCAACCATGGTGGCCTTGGGCCGGTGCGCTGCACCCACAGCGGCTCCGGGCTGGGGTGGATGGGTGCAGCACCCCAGCGTGGGGCTGGGGCGCAGCACCCACGGCGGGCCCGGACTGGGGTGCGGCACCCACGGTAGACCAGACTCTGACACAGCACCCATGGCGGGCCTGGACTGGGGTGTGGCACCCACGGTGACCCCAGACTGGGACGAGGCACCTGCGGCGACCCCGGACTGGGACATGCACCTGCAGCAGCCTCGGACTGCGGCATAGCACCCGTGGTGGCCTCGGACTGAGGCGTAGCACCCCTGAAGATCCCCAGCATTGGTGGCGGACGCGTGAGGAACCCCAGTGAGAGGAAATGGCTGATCCATGAGAATACCTGGCCCAGGAGATGGTCTATCAGCGGGAAGCCAGGTGAAGGCAGAATGGACAAACCCACGGAGACCTCTGGCGGAGCGGGGGAACTCACAGGGGCCTCTGGTGACGGTAGAAGACTCACGGCGACCTTAGGAGAAGGCTCAGACACACAGGACACAGACATCGGGTCAGAGTCCCCGGCAGCAGTGGAGCCTGGCGAGGAGAGCTTAGGTGCAGCGGATGGCTGCACCTGGTCCTCCCTACCAAGAGCCAGGCAAGATCTCTCTAAGATAGATAAAGTGAACACAAAAAAGAGAACTTGCCAGAGCTTGAGCTCTACTGCCATCCAGGACTCTGGCGAACCAGGCCTGGGCATCTCGGCTCTCTCTGTCTGGGCATCCACACCTGACACAGCCACCTCAGGAGAAGGAGAGGGAAAAAACACTGGTGAAAAATCACCGGCAGCAGTGGAGCCCAGTGAGGACAGTTCAGGAGCAGAGGGCATCCGCAACTGATTCTCCTCACCCTTAGCCAGACAAGAATTCTCAAGATCTGTAGATCTTAAAACAGAGCTCAGTACTTGCCTGGACTGGAGCTCCACCGCTGTCCAGGACTCCGATGACTCTGCTGGGCCGACCCCTGCAGCAGGCATGGTGATGGAAGCAGCCAACAGACCTCCGGGCATGGCGACTGATGCAGGTGGGCCTTCCGGCATGGTGGCTGGAACTGGGGGTTGCCTTATCACAGTCGCTGAGTCCCGGGAAGCTGAAACCAGGGTACACTCCTTTGTTGGCTCAGGCTTCAGGGATCCGGGACTGCCCCTCTCCTGTCCAGAACGTGGCTGCGGGGCTGGCGTGGGGTTTTCCAGGACCGCAGGCTCTTCCATAGTCTCGTGGCTCTCCCATGGGACCGATGGACACCCAAAACAGGAGTAGCTGCTAAGGATGAGGCACGTACATCTGCAGCAGCTGTTGGAGAGAGCTCAGCCACAATGTGCGGCTACTGCTGCTGAGCCCTCCCACCGGGAATTAGACAAGGCATCTCATTATAATGTGAAAGAAAATGAAGACACACTTGCCTGAATTCCCTTGATGTGGTGGTGGCTGCTGCAGGAGACACAGACAACTCTCCCCTAATGGCTGCAGTGGGCAGGGGCACCAATGGAGAATCAGGAGGAGCCAGCGCTGCAGGAATGATGGAGGCTGAGTTCCCAGATGCGATGGGGGACTCCCACTGGTGTGACACAGCCACGTAACGGGAAGAGGCTGGGCGCGTCTGTTCCCTGTGACATTCTCTCGTCTGCTCAGGAATGGATGGTGGATGAGGATGCGGCAAAATGGGCTCCCGGCAAGGCCGGAGGGATGCTGGAGTCTGAGGAGGTTTCCTCGTCAGCTTCGCCCTAGGCACACATAACGGCAGATCTCCTATCAGGCTGTGAGGGACGTTTGGAGGACAGAGATGGTCTGTAGCAGACCCGTGTACCTGGGGTAACTTCCTAACCCCAGATGCACCTCCACGATGGTCGCTGCCGCCTCAATGTGCAAACCTCCTTGAGTGAGCGGAAGTCGAGCGCTGCATCAACAAAGTCCTGGGCAAAGTCCACCACCCACAGCTCATCTATAGTGGGGCCACTGACTGCCGATTTTCCCCGGTTGACGGCGCCCCAGTGAGCTGATGGTATAATGTGTCCTCGCATAGAATTGGTGAGGAGAAAAAGGGGAAAAAATGATTATGGGAAAACAAAAATGAAGAAACCCACAGCGGCTGGTGTCCACACCCCTGCTTGTGTCCTTATATCATAAATTGCCCTTTATAAGGGCTACCAAAGGACACCAAACACACACTGTGGTTTCTGCACATTTATTAACGAAATAACAGAACATACAAAAAGCACACTAACACACGAATACGAAAACGGAAGAAGCGCTGGAGGAGAGCGGGGCTCAACGTCACAGGGGGACAGAAGCCTGGGAAAGCCCGGCAAAGGGGCAGAACCAGCTGCAACGCACCCAAAAGGAAGAAAGGCTCATGGCTGGAAATAAAAAGGGAAAAACTAACCTGGCAGAGTGCTCCCGTTCTCCTCGACAGCAGCACAAATACACTCAGAGCAGGCTGGTGCATCTGAGGACGTCACAGTGATAGAAGGACATGACAACGGGGAAAGGTTGTTGTGCCCTTATATACCGTTTCCTAATAAGTGACAGGTGTGGATACATAAGTGGAGAAAGTAATACAATCAATGACAGCTGCACAGCCCGTGAAACAGTTTGACAGCTGGGAGCTGTGCAGCACTGTCAAAATAAAACACAAACTGGAAACCATAATGATACAAGAACAACACAACCCCAAAATGTCAATGAAAATACTACGAGTACAGAATGACAATAATAAAACAGGAAACCAATACAACCGACAGGATAAACAAGGAACAATCAGACAGAAAAAAGACTAAACTTAAACTGAAGACTGGGCACAGCCCCATCCGTGCCCAGGATCATGACACTTCCTCTGTAACACCAACCCTCTCCATGTCCTCCTTCACTACATCCATAAATCCACCTCCAGCTCGACCTCCTGTCTTTTTGTCAATGGCACCGTCTCCAAACCATACATCATAGCGAGTCTCACTACCGTATTGTAAATCTTTCCTTTCACTCTTGCTGCTACTCTTCTGTCACAAATCACCCCTGACACTCGTCTCCACCCACTCCACCCTGCCTGCACTCTCTTCTTCACCTCTTGTGCATTTTCCATTGCTTTGGGTGATTGATCCCAGGTATTTAAACTCATCTACTTTCACTACCTCTATTCCTTGCTCCCTATTTTCACTACAGATCACAATGTCGTTTACAAACATCATGGTCCATGGAGACTCCTGCCTGACCTCATCTCACCAGCAAGTCTGGAGAGACTAAATGACATTATAATACAGTTTAAAATAAGATTGCAAACAAGACCTCATTTGTAAAAGGACTTGAAGATAAAATCAATATTTCCTCCACAAAAACATCTTATTTGCTTAGAATGGGTCACTCACATATCTTATCAATCTATATGAAAAAACTACTGAATTTTTCTTGCTATCAACTGATTTGGACCCTAAGAAACCTAGAAACCCTAAGAAATCTATCTTTCTGAAAAACTTTGTTAAACCTGGGCACCTTGTTTGGTACCGATGACCCATGGATGGATGGACCCAAAATTTGGCTTTTGGCTGAATGACTAATACTTTGTGGTGGTAATACGGCATCAATTCAAAGACACCAGTATCATGATATTTTATTAAGAATTATTCATTAATGTTGCAAACACAAACTTACCTACTCAGGTACCAGAGTAATAAAAGCCCACTGACTTTTCAGTCCACTAGATGGTACAGATGCTCACTGTTTGGTTAGGTCAGCACAACAAAGGAGTGACAGATCTAGCTGGGAGTTGACCAAGACAAAGATCCATCCATCCATCCATCCATCTTCTTCCCAAGACAAAGATCGGGATGGGAAATCACAATATATGATATGTCAATAGTCAGCATATCACAAGACTGTGATAGTATCACAGTGTGTCCCAAGCATTGTATCGTGTGACCTCTGGTGATTCCCAGCTCTAGTGTTACTGATAAAGAGGTACAATATGCTGAAACGCAACAACTGTCTTCATAAAGTACATCCTCATCACACTTCAAAAAAAAAAAAAAAAAATCTCCACACAGAAGACCAATCTACTTAAATGACCGACCAGTTCATTAGGAAATTGAACTCTGTGGTCGTTGATGTATGGGCATGTGTGCTTTAGGTTTAAGTGATGCAGTTACTTTATAATTATTATAATAGCATCTTTAAGACTGATTTCATAAAAAAACACAACCCTTCTTATTAGGAGTATGAACTTTTGCTGTTTTCCATTTATTTATTTATTTTTTCTTTTTTCCTGTTTCTTCTCCAGATTCAACCCATGAAAAACATCCTTTCTCCACAAAGCAATCCCACAACACGCACGCACACCTCAGCTTAATCAGGTCACACACATACCGATCTACCCAGCAGCACCCCACCCAGCACCTCTGGCTAATCACTTCAAAGGAAGATGCTATCAGTCCAAAGAGAGACCCACTCAAGCAAGCAGATCCCAGCTGGGACCCAGACCACCTCAATCTGACAAGCCAAACAGAGCGTTTAAATAGCAAAGCCAGTCACTTCTTGAGCTTTAAGAGATGTACAGCAGCCTCTAATTAGCATGATGTCAACAGTGGACAAAGATTTGTGCCTCAGGCAGAAAGCATTTGTCCCTTTGGCAGCACTGCATCCTCAGCAATCTCCAGGTATTAGTATAATTTCATAATGGACTTTGATCATCAAAGAAATAAAGTAAAAGACACCAGACAATGAGAGTAAAGAAAACAGCAAACACAGATGAGTCTTGTGATAGTGACAGTGAGTGCGAAGGGGAACCCCTGGGGTTGCGCTCTTAAATCTGCCACTCCCTTCACCCCTCCATCCCACATGCTGAAAACCAGAAACAACAAAGCTCTGTTTGTTTGCCCAATATTACTTGGAGTCTTTATGGCTTTACTTGGAGTCTGTCCCAAAGTGTGACTAAAACAAAGCCTCCAGTGCAGTTCAATTCAAAAGTCATTTACAGACACTTTTGTATGTTCAAAATTTTACCATTTTATTTTCAAAACCAAACTTTAAATTAATGAAAAAAGTATAGTTATCAAATTTGATTATAATGCTACACCCCCACTTGAAGGGACAAACTAACAATTTCAACACTTTTAATCCTGAAAATTCATGTTCAGTAGCTCCCATTCACATTTCTACCAAAGCAGCCTGAGTGTGACGTGTACTGAATGGGTGACAACAGACTGTAGTTCCCTTGTTGGCCACAGGTGTCACTAAAACAAGAATTTTACAGAGACATAAATACTAACTTTAATTTCCAATCATTTACGGCAGTGGTAGCCAACCACTGGGCTGTGGACCGGCACCGGTCTGTGGACCACTTGGTACTGGACCACACACAAAAAAAAAAAATATTATTTTATTCCACTTATTGACTATCGCAGTCTGCCGTGTGCTTTATTTTGAAAAATTACCAAATTTTCTCTCTCTTCCCATGCTTATGCTTGACTTCCTGCATTTTGTGTTTGCCTGTGTGTCTTAACACACACCTGTGTCAGTAGAATGTTTAGCAGTGATGCTCAAGTATTAAACCCACAAGCTAGCTTGCTTAAAATGAGTAAAAAACAGTCTTTAAAATTTCTTTAGAAAAGTAAAAAAGGCCCAGCGATGGCACAGCACATGAGACCGTCTCACTGTCACAAGCTCAGGACTCCCACTGATTCTGCATGAAGGTGAGTTTTTTGATCACTTTGTTCTTTATGCTGATGCATTCCATTAATTTTAACTGATTCAGTTTCTTCCGGGAAGTACGAAAAATAAAAACAAAAACAAGCTGATATGTTACCATTTTCCTCTCTGTACACGCTTTTTTTTTTTTTTAATTGACACACCAAATTCAAATCTAAAGTAACTCAAAGAGTACAAATAAATGTAATTGAGTTACAGTACAAGTTTTGCAACAAAACAGCACAGTAAAGTACAAAAACTTACTTGAGTACAGTAACTTATTTTAAATAAATGTATTTCTATAGCTGACTTTGTTTATGACTGATAATGGAGGAGAATAAATGTGAAAAACTATTCAGGCTGACTTAAAACTCAAAAGTACTATCCAAGTATTGCCAGTAGCCAATGGACTCAATACTAAAAGATTAATTTTACAGTTTTAAAAACAGCTGGGGACCACTGTTTAGGGCCCCTTTATACAGCACAAAGATCATTGGGTGACCGCTGAGAGATCAAAAATTGACCCTATCGCTCAACAATCTCTTAAAGACTTGAAAAGGCCATTTCTGTATAAATGTTTGGAAGATCATCATATGATTTTCATGGCGATTGAAAGAGATCTTTGAAAGATCCTTGACAGATCACTGAGAGACCAGGAGAGATCACTAAGGGATCACTGACAATGTTTACATGAAAACAAATAAACCAGTTATGACTGGATGGTCATGTAAACAAAGTGGCCATGTAAACAGAATAATCCAATAAAGGCCATATAATTGGGGTCATTAACTAAAGTGGTTTATCCTCCAATCATCCATTTATTCGGTGCATGCAAACACGAGAAAACAGATTATTGCCATTATCGGTTTATTCCCAGTAATCGGTTTATTATAACTATGTAACTGGGGTCACTGAGAGTTTGTTGGGCAACCACAGAGGTACAGTTTGGTCCATATATACAGTGGGTAAAACACAGTTGCCTTGATTTCTTTGTATGTATGGTATTACTTAGGTTGTTACTGATATCTGGTGAAAATCTCAGGTCAATGGCTCCATCAGAAACATGTTTAATGAGAAAAATGTGGATGTGTTCAATACTTATTTTCCCCGGTGTATTTGGACACTGACAAGATGTGTTATTTTAGCTGTTTACTAAAACATATTCAAGATACAGTTTTACAGTCGTGAAAAAAATAGGACACCACATTAAACATTCAGTTCTTTATTAAGAAATGTTCATATATTAATGTCTAATCTTGTTTTTATTTATCTCTGGAAAAGAAGATGATTTAATTGCAGGTAAATAACAACTTGACATCCAAAGCAAGGACGTCAGCCTTACATCAGCAAAACCAAAACTCAGCCGATGCACATCAATATCCCTCTCCCATATCCTACCCTGACGGTTGATGGCCACATGCTAGAGCTGACTGAGGATTTCACATACCTTGGGAGTCTCAAGGAAGCAAGAAAGGACATCAAGCCTTGGCAAGGCTGGAGGGGCCTTCAGCTGTCTGTGAGCCATATGGAAGAGCAAACAGCTATCAGTGAAGACCAAGCTCCGCCTGTACAGCAACATCAAATCTGTCCTCCTATATGGAGCAGAGTGTTGGCGTGTCACCAAAAAGGACATCTGGCCCGTGGAAATTTTCCACAACAGATGCCTTCACCGCATCCTCAGCATATTCTGCTGCAACATTGCTCTGGAGATCAAGAGAAGGAGACTGAGATGGGTCGGTCACGTGATGAGGATGTCCCAGGACAAAACGCCAAGGGTTG
The DNA here is from genome assembly GCA_020510985.1 of Pholidichthys leucotaenia. Classification (NCBI taxonomy): domain Eukaryota; kingdom Metazoa; phylum Chordata; class Actinopteri; order Cichliformes; family Pholidichthyidae; genus Pholidichthys; species Pholidichthys leucotaenia. The sequence goes on along the minus strand of CM035845.1, from coordinate 276,268,789 downwards.
CCATGAGATGGACAACACCTGGCAAGAGACATAGAGGAACAGCCAAGATGACCTGGCACCAGACAGACAGTAAAGAAGAAGCTAGAGGACCTGGACCTCTCCTGTGGACAGGCACAGACACTTGCACAGGACAGGGCTAGATGGCAGGGACTCGTGGTGGCCTTATGTCCCGAAGGGGATGAAGAGGATTAAGTAAGTAAATAACAAAAATTAACTGTGTTTTACTCATTAAACAAAAGATATCAACAGAAATGTGTATTCTGACTGAGGAAAAAGTTTGGGCACCCTACCGCCTAATAGTTAGTGTTACCCCTTTGGCTGAAATAACTTCAGTGAGACTCTTCTCGTAACCATCTAGCAGTCTCTGACATCAGCCTGAGGAAAGTTTGCCCCACTCCTCAATGCAGAATTCTTTCGGCTGTGAGGGGTTTCTTGCATGTACAGCCCGTTTCAAGTCACCCCACAGCATTTCAATGGGATTAAGATCTGGGCTTTGACTCAGCCATTCCAGGACTCTCCATTTCTTAGTTTTTAGCAAGTCCTTGATGGATTTACTGGTATGTTTTGGGTCATTGTCCTGTTGCAGGGTCCAGTTCTGCTTCAGCTTTAATTTTTTTACAGATGGTCCCATGTGGTCCTCAAGAACCCTCCGATACACGGTAGAATTCATGGTGGATTCTGTGATGGTGAGTTGGCCAGGTCCTGCTGCAGCAAAGCATCCCCAAACCATGATACTGCCGCCTCCATGCTTCACAGTTGGTATGAGGTTCTTTTCCTGGAATGCTGTATTTGGTCTACGCCAAACACATCCTCTGTTCTGGTGTCCAAATGATTCAATTTTAGACTCATCTGTCCAAAGAACATTATTTCAAAAATCCTGGTCTTTGCCTACGTTCTCTCTGGCAAACCAGTCTGGCCTTCATGTTTCTTATAGAGAGCAAAGGTTTCCTCCTTGCACGCCTCCCATGCAAGTTAAACTTGTGCAATCGCTTTCTGATTGTAGAGGCATGCACTTTCACATCAACGGTAGCAAGAGTCTGCTGTAGGTCCCATGATGACATTTGAGGGTTTTTGGAAACGTATTTTAGCATCTTGCGGTCTGCTCTCGGAGTGAACTTGCTTGGATGGCCAGACCTGGGCATGTTGGCAGTTGTTTTGAATGTCTTCCACTTGTAGACTTTTTTCCGGACAGTGGAATGGCTAATTTCAAATTCTTTTGAGATCTTTTTAAATCACTTATCAGACTTATAAGCTGCTACAAGCTTCTTTCTGGAGGCCTCAGACAGCTCTTTTGATCTCACCATGGTGTTTACTCTCATTTCAGCAGTCAAGAGCACACCAAATTAAATGTGTGAGGTCTAAATAGGACAAGCCTCCTTCAACATGCTGAGTAATGATGCTCTAACCATGTGCACTTGATGTGATATACCTGTGTGATTTTAGCCATTTTAAGTTGGAATAAATGTGGGGGTGTCCTAATTTATTCCTCACCAGAAATTGGATGTTTTTAGAATTACATTTTACAAAAAAAATTAAAAAGTCTTTTCTTCAGTTTTAATTGTTTAGTTATATTACTTGAGTCTCCCAATATTGTTAAAATTGGTATTAAATATCTATGTCCAAATATGTTAAAAACAAAACATACGACTTCCGGTTATGGCTGCCACGTAGGACGGACGTGTCTCGCTCTGCTCTGCTCCTGGAGAAAAAAAATCGGCAAATAACTCTCTCATTTGGGACAGAACGTATCCCAGCATTTGGGCGAGGATATGTCGGCGAAGCCTAAGGCTGGAAAACCAGGAAAAGGAAAAAGCGAGCCGCCGAAACAGTCCAAATTAACGGACTTTCAGGTCTGTGACGCAGCAAACAAAACTCCATATATGGCGGAGGAGGCTGGCAACGGTGCGATATCTGCGGGGAATGGCGCAGATGCGCTGATGGCTGCCATGAGTTCAATGAGAGCGGACTTTTCCTCTAGATTTGATGGGATTATGACAGCGTTGGAAGGAATAAGAAAGGAATTGGGTGACTGTGTAGAACGAACGGCGCAGATGGAGCTCCGTCTCGCTAGTGCTGAAGATGACGTCACCCGTCTTCAATTAAAGGTGCGCACTTTGGAAAAAAAAAATAAATCTCTGGAAGATAATATTTTGGATTTGGAATCTCGGTCGAGACAGAATAATTTGAGGCTGGTGGGTCTTCCAGAGGAATCAGAAGGTCGGGACGTATGTTCCTTTCTGGAAAAGTGGATTCCGGAGGTGCTGGGCAGCGAGGAGTTGCAATCAGCAGTGGTTCTGGAAAAAGCACATCGTATTGGCCCACGGAGAGATAAGGGACCGCCGAGGACCTTAATTATGAAGTTTCTTAGCAACAGAGACAGGATGAAGATCTTCAACGCTGCACGTGCTAAAGGAGAGATTAAACACCAGGACCAGCAGGTGCGGTTCTACCCAGATTTGGCCACAGGAATCCAGCAATTGAGGAAGCAGTTTGATCCCGTACGTAAGGAGCTGCGCAACCTTGGGATTCGTCATGGTGTAATCTATCCTGCGAGACTGCTGACCACGTATGAGGGCAGAACCCACATCTTCAAGACCCCAGAGGAGGCGCAGGAGTTCATCAAGAAGATCAAAGAAGAAGAAGAGACTGGTGGGAGTTAAGCATGAACAAAATATAAGGTAGAATAATTAAGCATTTGCACAGGCATCTGACTGACTTGAAGTAAATAGTAAGTTTACAAAATATAGATTGTATTATATATTAAAAAAACAAAACAAAAACAAAACAAAAAAAAAACAAACAAACTATGATGTACAAAGTTGTTAAAAATTTTGGAGTTAAGTTGGAAAACTACAGAGGAGAGTTAATGTTACGTCATTAAAAGCAGTAGAGTTAGGGTGATTGGGAGGATGAAGAAGGAGTGGCTTAGGCTGTTCCCCGTGGGTGTGGAACGGTCGATGGCTATATCGGGAGACAGAATTTTTTTTTTGATTTTGGGGGGTTTGCCACAAGTGTGGGAAGGGGAAATTTGTTTGTGTGTAGTTTGTAGGATGAATGTTCAACCACTCATGTTTTTGCTTCTCTGTATGAGCATGTTTACACTGCAAGGTAATCCCAAACTCTCTATTGATCATGGACCAAAGTGTTAATCTTAATTTAACTTCATGGAATTGCAGAGGTCTACAAAATTTAAAAAAACTTAAACAAGTTATGAATAAAATAAAGGACATGGGTTCAAGAATTGTGTTTTTACAAGAAACTCATCTGATAGAGGAGGATGTTAAAAGAATTAGGAGTAGATGGCAGGGAAGTGTATTCACCTCTTCATTTTCATCCCGAGCCAGGGGAGTTATGACTCTCATACATAAATCAGTTCCTTTTCAAGTGAAAAATGTAATTGGAGACAAATTTGGAAGATATGTAATCATTCAAGGTTCTTTGCTATTAGAAAATATAAATCTTGTGAACTTATATGGTCCCAATATAGATGATCAGAAGTTCTTTGCTAATTTATTTCTCATCTTATCATCACTTACAGGGCAACATATAATAGCAGGGGATTTTAATTGTACATTGAATCCAGGTGTGGATAGATCAACAGGACTGGATTGTACGCACATTGGATGTAGGATGACTATTAATCATTTTATGAAAGAATTGAGATTGTTAGATATATGGAGAGAAATGAAACCACAAGTTAAAGCCTATTCTTGTTATTCCAGTACCTACAAGACATTCTCACGTATTGATTATTTTTTGATTTCCACAGAATTAAGGTCCAAGATTCAAAACTGCTTTTATGATAACATCATGATCTCTGATCATGCACCCTGTTGTCTAATATATGTAGATAAAAAATTGACAAAGGAATCAGGTAGATGGCAATTTCAGCATAAATGGCTTCAGGATGAGGAATTTGTCAAGTATATAGAAAAACAGATAGACGAGTTCTTTGACATCAATACTACACAAACATCAGCATGTGTAAAGTGGGAGGCTTTCAAAGCTTTTATTAGGGGACATATTATTAGTTATACAGGATCAAAATCTAAGAAGACTCGAGAGGAGAGAGCTAAATTGGAACATAAAATAAAAAATCTTCAGGAAAAAGTGTATGCAGGAAGTGACCCAAGGTTGGAGAATGAATTACTGATTTTGAGAGGTGAATACGACAAAAAATCAGCGAATAGAGCTGCCTCGAGTCTTCTAAGATTGAAACAATCTTTTTATGAACAAGGTGAAAAATCAGGAAAATTATTAGCATGGCAGATTAAACAATTGGAAATTAAAACACCAATTACCAGTATTATAAGTAACGGACAGGTAGTTATAGATCCTTTAGAAATTAATAGAGCCTTTAGAGATTACTATGAAAAATTATATGATACCAAAAATGAACCTGATTTAACAAAACTAAATGGGTTTTTGAACGAACTATCTATACCGTGTATTCCAAATGAAAACAGGGAGATATTGGAGTCTAAAATTAGTCAAGAAGAAGTTGGGCTAGCCATTGATAATATGAAATCAGGAAAAAGTGCAGGACCAGATGGTCTTCCAGTTGACCTTTATAAAAAATTTAAGAATAAATTAATAAAACCTTTTTTGGAAATGGTTTTAGAAGCATTTCAAAATAATAATTTACCATCATACATAAATAATGCCTTAATTATACTGCTGCCAAAACCAGGTAAGCCCTCTAATAAATGTGAAAATATGAGACCAATAAGCCTATTAAACGCCGACCTTAAGATAATCTGTAAAATTTTAGCAAGACGAATACAAGAAATTTTACCAAATATTATTAATCGAGATCAGAATGGCTTTATAAAGGGTAGACAAGGCTTCCATAATGTAAGAAGACTATTTAATATTATTTATTTTAATAAAGAAGCACCGGATACAGCTCTCCTATCATTGGACGCCGAAAAGGCCTTTGATAGAGTTGAATGGCCCTTTCTTTTTGAAGTCCTACAAAGGTTTGGACTTGGAAATAATTTCATAAAATGGGTTCAAATAATATACAATAATGCTACAGCAGAAATCCTAACAAATAACAATATTTCAAAACCAATAAAAATCAATAGAGGATGTCGACAAGGCTGTCCACTTTCACCTTTACTGTTTACTATGGCAATTGAACCTTTAGCGATAGCGATACGTTTACATTCACAAATATATGGAATTAAAGTTGGACCAACAGAACATAAAATCTCCCTGTACGCCGATGATATAATTTTGTTTATGTCGAATCTAAAAAAATCAATTCCAACCTTGTTGAATTTAATAAAGAATTTTGGGGAAATATCAGGATATAAAATAAATAAAACTAAATCTTCAATATTAATGCTAAATGAGACCCAGAGAAATTACCCAGCCCCTGAGGTAAATCAATTCAATGTTGTAAATCAGTTTAAATATTTAGGAATCCAAATTATGCCTAAGCTAGAATCAGTCGCCAGTGTCAACTATGAAGCCTTAATGTCAGATATCAATGAGTTAACTCAGAGATGGATGTCACTACCAATGTCGATGATCGGGAGAATCAATATACTTAAAAGTAATATTTTACCTAAAATACTTTATTTATTTCAATACATTCCCTTATCACCACCTTTAGATCTATTCTCAAGAATAAAAAAAAGTTAGTGGAATTTATATGGAACAACAGGAGGGCTAGATTACGTTTGTCTTTATTATATTTACCATTTGATCGTGGAGGTCTGAAATGTCCAAATTTTATGTTGTATTATTGGTCGGCACAACTGAGGTCTATGACATATTATTTTTCATCAAATGATCTCCCTCACTGGACTGAAATGGAATCATACAATTTACCTTTACCTCTTCCCATATTCATATACTCAGATTCGGCAAAAAAATTACAAAAACAAGTTAAAAATCCATTTGTAAAGCATATGATCAAAATATGGTGTGAAGCTAAAAACTATTTAAAAGAACCACAGTTATTGTCACAATTTAGTCCAATATGTGTCACGCCGCGCCATTCATCAGCGGCGCCACCTGCTCACGCACCTGCTACTCGTCAGCGGCGAAGGATAAAAGCCGCCTCGCCCTGAGCGTCGGCCTGAAGCCGTAGACTTCGTTTCCTTTGCATGGACTTCTACCACATTCTCTTCAGCATCCTCTTTACCGGTAAGAAGTTCACTTACCTCATCTCTCCAGTCTGCTCCCCTGTGCACAGGTGGATTCCTCGGCGGCGGACAATCCCGTCCCTCGTCTCTCCTCGCTGCTGCACCGAGCCCTGCAGGTGGCTGTCTCCCGGGCTTCCATCCTTGAAGCGCCAGTCATCTGCCCAAACAAGTAAGCTTCTCTCCCTCGCCTATTCTCCTCCCGTGTTGGTGTGTGCTCATCACCCTGTGTCTGATTTCTCCCATAGGGTTGCCGGCTGAACGGTCTCCTGCCTCTGGGTCCGAAGCAGACGCCCCCACCAACACATTAACATTCTGCAGACACGCACCCAAACATCCCTGTTGTTAATAAACAGTTTGAACTACTCTGAGCCTGTGTGTGTGCGTCTCCTGAGCCGAACGTTATGTCAGTACGGCTTCAGCAGAGCGGCTCGGCGGACGGCGGGCTCGCACACCGGTTTACCATCCTCGAGGCTCGGGTGGATCAGATTGTTTATCAGCAACAGGTGGTTCTTAACCAATTATTAGAACTGACTAACCGATTGAACCGCTTGGACCCCCAACAGCCGTTCCTCCCGACTCGCCAGGGTGGCGCGGCTCCTGCTGTTCCAGCGGCCGTCCAGCCGGCTCCAGTGGCACCGGTTCGGCTCACGCCGATTCCGACCCCCGCCCGCTTTAGCGGTAAGCTCGGCGGAGCGCGGGGGTTTATTATGCAGTGTGAGTCCGTGTTCCACCGTGTGCCCGGAGATTTTCCCTCGGATCACAGCCGAATTGGTTACATAGGGAATCTTCTGGAGGGGCGTGCGTTAACTTGGACCTACGCCGTAATGGCGAGGCCCAGTTATGCCACCCTCACCTATGACCAATTCGTGAGGCGCTTTCTGGAGGTCTTTGACCACTCACAAACCGAAACGGTCCGGGTCGATCGGCTTCTCGCTCTCCAGCAGGGAAGCCGGTCGGCAGCGGACTACGCGGTCGACTTCCGGGTAGCGGCGGAGGAATTGGGCTGGGAGGAACGCTCCCTCTGTGGCCTGTTCCTCCGCAGCCTCAATAGTGATCTGAGGGATGAACTGGCTGGTCGGGATATCCCTGGGACGCTAGCGGAGCTGACGTCCTTAGCGATAAGTTTGGATAACAGGCTGCGCGAGCGCTCCTCGGGGCGGAGGTCTTCTTCTTCTCGCCCTCGTGGAGCCTCGCCGCACCTGTTCCAAGCTCGCCCCCTGGCGGCGCCGCCAGCATCGCGCCCCGAGGAGTCGGAGCCGATGGTGACGGGCTGGACTAAACTTTCCCCTGTGGAGAAACAACGCCGCCGTGAGTTGGGCCTCTGCATGTATTGCGGAGGCGACCAACACACCGTGGAGTGTTGCCCACGGAAAGCCAGTCGGTGGGGTCCGCGAGTCACTGTTGGAAGCCTCGCGGATGTCAATCGGTTAGGATCACTCACTCAATTGAAGCTGCCCATCCGTTTCTGCCATAACCCTACTGGGCACCTCACCCACGCACTGGTGGATTCGGGCGCAGAAGGCAGCTTCATTTCACAAAGCCTGGCAACCCGATTGGGCATCCGCTGCCAGGCACTCAATACTCCCATCTCCCTAATCCACCTCTCCCGTGCCACCCTCGGGAGAGTGACACATCAAACTGTTCCCCTACCGGTCATCATCTCGGGAAACCACCGGGAGGAAATGACCTTTTACGTCCTTCCCAACTCTGTGTCGCCCGTCATCCTGGGGTATCCCTGGCTCCGCCTTCACAATCCGGTCCTGGATTGGAAATCAGCTGGGATCTCGGCATGGAGTACGTTCTGTATGGGCACCTGCCTTCAGTCCGCTGCCTGCTCTCCGTCCGCTCCTCCCCCTGCGACGGACGCTGCACCCCCGGACCTGTCTCTGGTGCCCCCAGAATTTCACGACCTGGGTATGGTGTTCAGCAAAGCGAAAGCTATGTCTCTTCCCCCTCATCGGCCCTATGACTGCGCCATCAACCTCCGCCAGGGGGCTCCCTTACCTTCTGGTCGCCTTTATAGCCTGTCTGCGCCGGAGAAGGAGACGATGAACGCCTACCTGAAGGAATCTTTAAGTGCTGGGATTATCCGCCCATCATCGTCACCCGTGGGGGCAGGGTTCTTCTTCGTGGGGAAAAAGGATGGGTCCCTCCGCCCTTGTATCGACTACCGGGCCCTCAATAATATCACGGAGAAGGACCGTTACACCCTGCCTCTCATGGACACTGCTTTCCACTCCCTCCAGGGGGCGACCTGGTTCACCAAGCTGGACCTACGCAGCGCTTACCACCTCGTCCGGATCCGGGAGGGAGATGAGTGGAAAACGGCCTTCCGTACCCCGAACGGCCACTTTGAATATCTGGTGATGCCGTTCGGGTTGACCAACGCTCCTGCAGTCTTCCAGCGCCTCATAAATGACGTCCTCCGGGACTTCATTGGCCTTTTTGTGTTCGTCTACCTGGACGATATTCTCATCTTCTCCAAGTCCAGGGATGAGCACCAGGTCCACGTGAGGCGGGTCCTCCAAAGGCTGCTGGAGAACCGTCTGTACGTTAAGGCAGAAAAGTGTGAATTTTACGCCAGGAGCACGTCCTTCCTGGGGTTCATCATCGCCCACGATAGGGTGCTCCCCGACCCAGAGAAGGTAAAGGCGGTGGTGGAATGGCCCACACCTGCATCCCGGAAACAGGTGCAGCAATTTGTTGGCTTCGCCAATTTCTACCGCCGCTTTGTCCCCAACTTCAGTGCCATCGTGGGACCACTGACCCGCCTCACGTCCCCGAAGGTCCCGTTCCGGTGGACCGAAGAGGTCGCTGCCGCCTTTGAGGCGCTGAAGGCGGAATTCTCCTCCTCCCGGGTCCTTCGCCAGGTCGACCCCGCGCTGCAGTGCATTGTAGAGGTAGACGCCTCGGACACGGGAGTGGGAGCAGTGCTGTCCCAGCGGTCACCGGACGATGGCGCCAAGCGACCGTGCGCCTTCTTCTCCCGGCGCTTGTCCCCGGCGGAGAGAAACTACGATGTGGGGGACAGAGAGCTCTTGGCCATCAAGCTCGCCCTGCAGGAGTGGCGCCACTGGTTGGAGGGGGCAAGCCTGCCGTTTGTGGTCCTCACGGACCACAAGAACTTGGAATACTTACGATCTGCCAAGCGCCTGAATGCCCGCCAGGCGCGCTGGTCCCTGTTCTTCGCCAGGTTCCAATTTTCCATCACCTTCAGGCCTGGCTCTAAGAACGTCCTGCCTGACGCCCTCTCCAGGCAGTTCGCCCCCGTGGAGTCGGAGGAGGCGCCCCACTCCATCCTGCCCAGGTCGTGCGTCGTGGGAGCCATCTCGTGGGACATTGAGAGCAAGATCCGGAAGGCACAGCAGGTGGAACCTGACCCTGGCGGCGGACCGGAGGGGAGGCTGTTCGTGCCATCCGCGGTCCGAGGAGAGGTCATCCACTGGCTCCACACCTCCAAGCTCACCTGTCACCCTGGCACCTCCCGGATGATAGATCTCCTCCAACGGTCCTTTTGGTGGCCAGGCCTGCGGAGGGATGCAGCCCGCTACGCCCGGGCTTGCCCAATCTGTGCCACCTGCAAATCGGGAAATGCCCCTCCAGCGGGTCTGCTCCAGCCCCTGCCCGTCCCTGGCAGGCCCTGGTCGCACATCGCTCTGGATTTCGTCACCGGACTCCCCATCTCCAACTCCTATGACACCATCCTGACCATCGTGGACCGCTTCTCCAAGGCCGTGCACTTCATCCCCCTGCGAGGCCTCCCTACTGCCCTGGAGACGGCGGACCTCCTCGTCCAACACGTGGTCAGGCTGCATGGGATTCCGGTGGACGTGGTCTCGGACCGGGGCCCCCAGTTTTCATCTGAGGTTTGGAGGTCATTCTGCAACGCCATCGGAGCCAAGGTGAGCCTCTCCTCCGGCCATCACCCCCAATCCAACGGGCAGTGTGAGAGGACCAACCAGGAGCTGGAGGCTGCGCTCCGCTGTGTGTCCAGATCCAAACCCGCGTCCTGGAGCAACCATCTTGCCTGGGTTGAATATGCCCACAACACCGCTCGCTCTTCTGCTACAGGGATGTCCCCCTTCAAAGCGTCCCTGGGTTACGACCCCCCGCTGTTTCCGGAGCAGGAGAGTGAGGTAACTGTCCCGTCAGTTAGGGCCCATCTCAGGCAGTTCCGCTCCACCTGGGCTGCCGTGCGCCATGCGCTATTACGCACAGCGGAGCGCAACAGGACTGTGGCGGACCGGCGTAGGAGACCTGCCCCGGCGTACAGAGTTGGGCAGCTTGTTTACATTTCCACCCAGGACGTCACTCTAAAAGGCGAGAGGAGAAAGCTGGCACAGCGCTTCATGGGTCCCTACCCCATCACCCGGATCATCAACCCGGTGGCTGTGCGCGTGGCTATTCCCCCCTCCCTCCGCATTCATCCTACTTTCCACGTGTCGAAGGTGAAACTGGCGGTTTCTGACCCCCTTTGCCCTCCTCCTGCAGCGCAACCCGCGCCCCGGATGATTGGTGGCCATCCGGCCTGGTCCGCTTCCTCCATCCTGGACTCCCGGCGCCGGGGTCGTGGGTTGCAATACTTGGTGGACTGGGAGGGCTATGGGCCCGAGCATCGACAGTGGGTGCCCCCGTCGTTTGTGTTGGACCCATCGCTCATCGCGGACTTCCACCGAGCGCACCCGGATAAGCCATCGCCAGGAGGCGCTGCTAGAGGGGGGAGTACTGTCACGCCGCGCCATTCATCAGCGGCGCCACCTGCTCACGCACCTGCTACTCGTCAGCGGCGAAGGATAAAAGCCGCCTCGCCCTGAGCGTCGGCCTGAAGCCGTAGACTTCGTTTCCTTTGCATGGACTTCTACCACATTCTCTTCAGCATCCTCTTTACCGGTAAGAAGTTCACTTACCTCATCTCTCCAGTCTGCTCCCCTGTGCACAGGTGGATTCCTCGGCGGCGGACAATCCCGTCCCTCGTCTCTCCTCGCTGCTGCACCGAGCCCTGCAGGTGGCTGTCTCCCGGGCTTCCATCCTTGAAGCGCCAGTCATCTGCCCAAACAAGTAAGCTTCTCTCCCTCGCCTATTCTCCTCCCGTGTTGGTGTGTGCTCATCACCCTGTGTCTGATTTCTCCCATAGGGTTGCCGGCTGAACGGTCTCCTGCCTCTGGGTCCGAAGCAGACGCCCCCACCAACACATTAACATTCTGCAGACACGCACCCAAACATCCCTGTTGTTAATAAACAGTTTGAACTACTCTGAGCCTGTGTGTGTGCGTCTCCTGAGCCGAACGTTATGTCAATATGGGGTAATCAATATTTTAAACCAGGGAGAGCGGACGCTGTATTTAAAGTATGGAATTTAAAAGGGATACAAAAGATTCAGGATTTATATTTGCCAGGTGCAGACAACATAATGTCTTTTGAAGAGCTGAGGATCAAATTTAATCTCAATAGAACACATTTTTTTAAATATCTTCAACTTAGAAACTTTATTCGATCAAATCAAAATAAAGCTCTCACTCGACCTATTTATTCATCCTTGGAAAAAATGATGATGAAAGATAGTAAAAGAAAGGGTATTATTTCAGAGTTTTATAACTCATTGACACTATCTTCAAGTGAAAATTCACTGAAAAGATTAAACTACTGGAAAGAAGATCTGCAAATTGAAATTTCAGAGGAACAATGGGAATTGGCTTGTACAGAAGCTCAAACCAAATCAATAAATGCACGCCTTAAATTGATACATTTCAAATGGTTAATGCGGATGTATGTTACACCGGAGGAGTTAAATAGATATAACAAAAATATACCAGATACATGCACAAAATGCATGGAAAGTAAAGGAACCCTATTTCATTGTTTATGGGAATGTAGATTAATAAGAATGTTTTGGGAAGAGGTGAGGGTAACAATTGAAAAAATAATCTCAAAACAAATCATATTGAATCCTAAACTGTTTTTGTTGGGTCTGTACCCAGAAAAGCATAATTTTAATAAAAGTGAAAGAACATTCATAGACCTCAGTTTGCTTAATGCCAAAAAATGTATTGCACTATTATGGAAAAAGACTCATAGACCAGATGTGACTCAGTGGTTAAGACAGATGTTAACAAACCTTCCATTAGAAAGAATAACATATATACTAAAATCAAAGGAAATTGTGTTTGAGAATATATGGAGACCTTTTACTGATTATGTAAAAAATTTAAACATAACTCTTGAAGAAGAAGGTGAATGATGTGTGTGGACCTTGTAAATTCCAAACTGGTGAACATAATATGTATACTTATGTATTGGATTGTCTAGACTAAACAGAGGAGCATTGTTGAAGACTTGATTTTGTTGGTGGTTGTTAGTGTTTTTAGTGCATTTTTTTTTTTTTGTAGTACTTTAGTGTTAGTGTTTGATTGTTTGTATCATGTTTGTTAAAAAAAAAAAAGGTTCAATAAAGATATTGTGGAAAAAAAAAACAAAACATACAGGCTTTCATAGGGTGTCCTAATTTTTTCACATGACCGTATAACCAATATGGCCTTAAAGTGCAGACTCTCAGCTTTAATTTGAGGGTATTCACATCCAAATTGGAGTTACAGTTTAGGAATTGCAGCCATTGTGATACAAAATCTCCTCATTTCAGGGGCTCAAAAGTAATTGGACAATTGACACAAAGGCTATTTCATGGGCTAATCCCTCATTAATTCCTTATCAATCAAGCAGATAAAAGGTCTGGAGTTGATTCCAGGTGTAACATTTGAATTTGGAAGCTGTTGCTGTGAACCCACAACATGTGGTCAAAGGAGGTATCAATGGAAGTGAAACAGACTATCCTTATGCCAAAAAAAAGAAAAAAATCCATCAGAGATATAGCAGAAATGTTATAGTGGCCAAATCATCAGTTTTTTACATTCTTAGAAAAAAAAAGAGTACACTAGTGAGCTTGGGAACTTAAAAAGGCCTGGATGTCCACAGAAGACAACAGTGGTGGGTGATTATAGGATCCCTTCCATGGTTAAGAAAACCTCCTTCACAACATCCACTCAAGTGAAGAACACTCTCCAGAAGTAAGTGTATCAGTATCTAAGTTTACCATAAAGAGAAAAATTCCTGAGTGCAAATACAGAGGGTTCACCACAAGGTGCAAACCATTAATCAGCCTCAAAACCAGAAAGACCAGATTATATTTTGTTAAAAAACATCTGAAGAGCCAGCCCAGTTCTGGACTGACATTCTTTGGACAGATGAAACCAAGCTCAACCTGTACTAGAATGATGGGAAGAAGAAAGTATGGAGAAGAGTTGGAACGGTTCATGATTCAAAGCACATCACATCTTATGTGATGTCCCTGATGTGCTGGTGTACCAGCACATCAGGGACTGTCTTCCCCCCTCCTTCGACCCCCACCAGTTCGCCTACAGTAAAAAAAAAAGGTCTACAGAAGATGCCATCACCACCACTCTCCACAGAGCGCTGAGCCACCTGGAGAATCCAAGGAGCTATGTGAGGATGCGCTTTGTGGACTACAGCTCAGCTTTCAACACCATCATCCCGGACATCCTGATCAATAAACTGCACCTCCTCCAGATCCCCCCTTCTCCCCCACCTGCTCCTGGATAAAAAACTTTCTCACCAACTACCCACAAACAGTCAGATTTGGCCCCCACCATTCCTTCACATTGTCTCTCAGCACTGGCTCCCCCCAGGGCTGCATGTTAAGCCCACTACCGTACTCCCTGTACACCTCCTGACTGTATTCCAACCCACTCAACATGACACCACCTTGGTTGGGCTAATCACTGATAATGATGAGAAGGCATACAGGGCGGAGGTAGAGAATCTGCTGCTGTGGTCCTTAGCAAACAACCTGAAACTGAATGTCCAAAAAAACCCCAAAGAACTCATACTGGATTTCAGAAAGAACAGACAGGCCACCCCCCCCCCCACCCCTACCCATAAATGTTGACTGCGTAGAAACCATCCCCACCTTCAGGTTCCTGGGCACCCACATCTCCTCTGACCTCTCGCCCTGCAGCAGCTGCACTTCCTCCATGTCCTGAGGAAGAACAACCTGAACCAGAAGCTGCTGCTGGTCTTCTACCGCTGCTCAGTGGAGAGCGTGCTCACCTACTGCCTGGGTGTGTGGTACGCTGAGAACAGGAAGGCTGTGCAGAAGGTCATCAACACCACCCAAAAACATCATTGGTGGCCCTCTGCCCTCTCTGGAAGACATCTCCAAATCCTCCTGTCTCAGAAGGACCAAGGCCATCACAGGAGACCCCTCACATCCTGCCCACCACCTGTTTGACCTGCTTCCCTCTGGATGACGGTTCAGATCAATCAGGTCCCACACCTCCAGACTGGCAAACAGTTTTATTCCCCTGGGCCATCCGGACTGCAAACAGTCAGAGGCCCCACCCCACTCCCTCCGAATGCTCACATGCACAGAACCGAGGACCTTCTTAATTATCACAATAACACACCTGTCTTTGCACTCTGCACTTTCATGTACATTGACCCATCTGTGAAACCACTATTGTGTATATTTTGCATAATCCTTGGGCCTAGGGCTGTCGCGGTAGAGAAATTTCCCCTGCGGTGACGGTGGATCCCTCAATACTGTGGTATGCGGTATTATTGCAAATGTTTTAGCACCCTGTGGTCTCGTAATTTAAACAGGGTTCATAACTTATGTGGTAGCTCTGCTCTCAACTTTATGTGCGTGTGTGACAATTGTGCAGAGCTCTGGTCTTACTAAGCATGAACTGCTGATTCCGTTAAAAAAAAAGATCATTTTCATAAAGCAGTGGCGGGAACTCCAGTATTTAACTATGGCGTGTGTGGACTGGAGACTACAGCAACATTCAGCTTATTTAAACACAGGACATCCTCCGTACAGGACCCTGTGTGGCTCTTGTCTCCGTGATTTTTGGATTTTTGCCGCTGATTTTTGCCGCCATCAGCACCGGGTGCAAACATGCTGTTGGCAATAAAAATACACTTTACATGTATTTTAACGAGATGTAAAATACACTTTACATCTCGTTGTTCATAAGTGAACGAGATTTAGCCACACACACAAAAAAAGTGAGCACCGCGGTTGTTGAGGTTGCTTGTTATCCTCTGCGGTAGGCTTGTCCATAGCACGGTATTACATAATTGTGTTTATCGCAACAGCCCTACTTGGGCCATTTTATTCATTTATGTGTTCAGTTGTGTGTCTGCACT